>ML782731.1:403587-442335 GCA_009831015.1 Picea engelmannii
GATTTGAACCTGGTCTTTGTTTGCTTTCCTTGTTGACAATGCTTGCATAAAGTGTTGGTTGGTTTCGTGATCTGGGGCATTTCTCTGACTGCTTCTCTTTTGCTGACTTTGACAAGGTTATCAAAATGTATGTGACCCATTATCCCGTGCCATAACCAACTTTCATCTTCCTTTTCTAGACAACACTTTTCATTTCCAATTTCACTTAACACATATATGTTGCTTGAAGTTCTCGCAGTTGTAGCAATCAATTTTCCTGAACCTTCTTTTCTTATCTCACACTTTTTTGAATTGAAAGTAACTTTATGACTTTGGTCACACATTTGACTCACACTTAGAAGATTATGTTTCATATCTTCTACTAGTAGAACATTTTCTGCCTTGGTATTCTTGTTCCCAATTCCGACTGTGCCTTTTCCAATAATTTTAGTTGAATCATCATTTCCGAAGGAGACTGATCCATATAAGGCCTGAGCATACAGAGCCTCATAAAAATAAAAATAAATATAAAAATTCTTTCTAATTTACTTCTTTGTTTACTGTTCCAGCATAATAATTGACAGTTTAGCAGTATAATAATGAACATCAGTATAATGATGAACAACAATATAATGATGAATAACAATATAATGATGAACAAAAGTATAAGAAAATGCATAATGTATTTACCTCAACCTGATGTTGAACCTGAAGCTGATGATGCTGATCCTGCCCAAAACTGAGTATTAACCTCCCAACCAACTAGGAACAGCCTCTCCGACTCCCTAGCTCCATGAATCCTTACGGTTTCCTGGCCCCCGAGCCCAAAATTCCCAGCAACAACTGTGCCTCTGTGAGAGTCCTCAAGCAAAACTGTCCTCCAACAAAACTGTTCCATCCCAAAACTGTTGTTTCCTGCCCTCCTCCTTCTTCCTCCCCAAATTTTCTTACCTTCCCATAAACCAAAATATCCCAAAAAAAGATCCTTTTTTCGAGTTCTCCCCTCTCCCTTATCTTCCTCCCTCGAATCCATTTCTCCAACCACCTTCCCCCCATTAACTCCTCAACCACCTTATCTCTCCCATTAATTACTTCATCTACCAATGTTAATAATATTATAATAAAGTCTCCATAAAGTTATTTTAATAATTAATTAAATTACTATTAATTATTCATGATAATTACATACTTAATTAGGGTTGTTACATACACCCACCCTTCAAGAAACTTCGTCCCAAATTTAGATTAATTTACAATACAAGGGTAATGCCACATGGTTCATACACCCACATCAAATAAACAAGATTATGAATAAGAAAAAAAACAAAACTTATACATACTAGTGTACATGTGCAATAAATGCATGTGTAGCTAGCACATACAAGGCTCGCGCATGTACTAATGACAATAATGATCACACCTATAGTGATTCTTGTATGCGTCCAATCCAATAAACAAGACCGTTCATTTCATAAAAGATAGTAAACCAATTAAAATGTTCGCAAAATCCCTTAATTACAATAATTTAGCACAACAACGTTCATTTAGACAATTGTAGTTTAGTTAAGTAATCATGAATATACATATATACATATTTTCTTTTCAAAAGGGGAAAACAATAAATTCCACTATAAGGAAAAATCCCCATACACTCTCAACTATTTCTATTCATCCTTCCTCCCTAACTTACTTCCATCTTCCATCCCTATCCTTCCTTTGCTGGACTATCTTGGAGTGTCAACTATATTGACCTAACTCCAAATAGAACCTGTAAGCAGAAGTGTCACTCTCTTGACCAAGCTTGGCCAACATGCAACTGACAGTCATCATCGCACATTTAGGGGAGCGTGAGCTAACACCGTCCTCCCATGACTCCAGGTTTCAGAGGATACACGGTGGGAAATGCCTCCACCCCTCCTAATAGGACTGGGGTCCACACCCTACCATGGGATATACAGTGGCTCTGATACCATTTGTAAGGCCCGAGCATACAAAGCCTCATAAAAATAAATATAAATATAGAAATTCTTTCTAATTTACTTCTTTGTGTACTGTTCCAGCATAATAATTGATAGTTTAGCAGTATAATAATGAACAACAATATAATGATGAACAACAATATAATGATGAATAACAGTATAATGATGAACAATAGTATAAGAAAATGCATAAGGTACTTACCTCAACCTGATGCTGAACCTGAAGCTGATGATGTTGTTGATAATGTTGATCCTGCCCAAAACTGAGTATTAACCTCCCAACTAACTAGGAATAACCTCTTTGGATCCCTAACTCCAGGAATCCTTACATTTTTCTACCCCCCGAGCCCAAAATTCCCAGTAACAACTGTGCCCCTGTGAGAATCCTTAAGCAAAGATGTCCTCCAGCAAAACTGTTCCAGCCCAAAACTATTGTTTCCTGCCCTCCTCCTTCTTCCTGCCCAAATTTTCTTACCTTCCCATAAACCAAAATATCCCCAAAAAAGATCCTTTTCCTGAGTTCTCCCCTCTGCCTTATATTCCTCCCTCGAATCCATTTCTCCAACCGCCTTCCCCCCATTAACTCCTCAACCACCTTATCTCTCCCATTAATTACTTCATCTACTAATGTTAATAATATTATAATAAAGTCTCCATAAAGTTTTTTTAATAATTAATTAAATTACTATTAATTATTCATGATAATTACATAGTTAATTAGGGTTGTTACAATCCATCTCTTTCCTTTCTTAATGTAAGAAACTTGTCTCTATCACCTGTCATGTGTTTTGAATAACCACTGTCAACATACCAACCATGTTTCTTTTGCTTATCTTGTAGAGCGAGTGTGCATTGTTCATTGCTATATCGAGTCTGCTTTCTTATCCATGTCCTTTTCTGAGGTTCCTGTTGTTATTCTATTGCGGTTCTCTAGGAGGGATTGTCATTCTGCAATCTTTGGCCATGTGTCCAAATTTGTTATATTTGTAACATTCCACTTCAGTGCTCAAAGATTCAAACATGTTGTAACTTATTCACCGTGTTTCACTAGGATTTATTGGATAACCCTTTTGTGTATGACTTTCAAAGTTGTTTATGTTCCTGTTGTTAGCTCTACAATTCACAACTTTATGTCCAAAATTATTACATGCATAACATAAACCAAAAAAGATAGTTTGATACCTGGGAGTTGAATATCTTCTGAAAGGAGGTACTCTTATGAATTCTTCTTCTTCCTAAGGCCTATCTATCAGTTGTTGATTATGAAATTTGAATCTTCTCAGTGGAGGAGTGTCCCTGTAATCTTCCTATCCCCTTTGATTGTTTCTGCATATCTTTTTGGATATGTTTCTTGCTCCGTTGTTTTGGAGCTTGATCCCTTTTCTGTCCGATTGTATCCAAGTTCGGACTTGTCATGATGAGGTTTTTGACTGCTGATAATGTCATCCAAAATTTTTGAGCTGTTCTACATATTTTTCTTCTGAAGATCCTTTCTTAATGTGACAATCTCTGCTTCCAAATTTCCAATGAGCCTGTCTTTTTTTTATAGCTGTTCTCTAAGTGCTTCTTCAATTCTTTTATCTTCTTTTATTTGAACCTTCAAATTTGTGATCATTTTTTCTAGTTCTTGAGTGTCTTCTTTCTTATCTAGTTCCGCTTGTAGTTTCTTGTTTTTCTTCTTTTCTCTTCTAATAACTTCTATGGCACACATCAATTCTTCTCGGTAGTCAACTTCTGCCTCTTCATATTCTTCTTCGGCTTCTTCATATTCTTCTCCGACCTCTTCATATTCTTCTTCAGAGTCTTCTTTATCAGAGTCTTCTACTGCCATGAATAGAACTCTTTCTGTCTCACTGTCACTGGCTTCATCTTCATTTGATGATGATATGTCTTCTTTGGTGCATAAGATTTTCTTGAAATCTTTCTTTGTGGTTCTTTTGCCTTTATATGTTTGTTTGCTATTTGAGTAACCTTCATCATTTCTCTTTTTCATATGATGACATTTGTTAGCAAAATGATCAATACCATCACAATTAAAACAAATCAAAGGAAACTTACCTCTATACCCGCCGTTGGTTCCCTTGTTCAATCTTTTGACAAAGTTGGCCACTTCTTCATCATCTTTTGAGACGTCACTACTGCTGCTATGTTCTTTTTCTTTTTTCTTTCTCTTTTGCTTTGACTTTTTGGATGCTTTGAAGGCTGCTTCTTTTATATCTAGATTTTCATGTTCAGTTCTCATTTCATATGCTGTGAAGATTCCATGTAATTCATCCATGCTTATTGAGTTCAAATCTGATCTTTCTTCTAGTGCTGATATCTTAGGGTCAAATCTCATAGGAAGAGATCTTAGTACCTTTTTAACAATTACAGATTCTTTGATTTCTTCTCCCAATCCCATGATTGCATTTACTGTTTCATTGACTCGTAAAAAGTAAACTGCAATATTCTCATCTTCCTTCATCTTTAGTTGTTCGAACTGACCTTTGTAAGTTTGAAGCTTTGTTGCTTTGACATTTGAATCTCCTTCATAAATATTTTGAAGTTTGTCCCAAATCTCTTTAGCGGATTTACAATGTGCAACTTTGGTGAAAACCAATTCTCCAAGACCATTCAAAAGTGCATTAATGGCTTTGGAGTTATTATAACCGAGTTTTATTGCTTTGTCATTTGTCGACGAAACTGCTGGTGCTGTGTATCTATCTACAATTGATTGCCAAATTTCAAATCCATGTGCCTGTATATATGTTTTCATCCTTATGCTCCAAAATGCATACTTATGTCCATCAAACTGTGATATTCCATTTTTATACATGTTGTTTCTCTCCATGATCTACCTTTCAGTGGTTAAACTGGTTTCTGAAGGAACCTGCTCTGATACCAATTGTTGGATTACTGAGAGGAGGGGGGGGGTGAATCAGTAATAGAGTAATTTAATCCTTTTTCACCAAAAATGCAAGCGTTATATCAATGTAGCATTATCATCCAATAGTTACAGAATAAATAAACAATGAACAAATGAGCAATCACACACATAAAGAGTACACTAGTGTTTTTACGTGGAAACCCAAAGCAGGAGAAAACCACATAATGCTTTTTCTTATATGTCTTGAAGAATTACATTCATTGGAAGCACCGAATTCCTTTGTTTTGCAGCTGCAACTGGAAGGATGCTCCAACCCCCTAGTTTCTCAGGCTACAACCTGAGGGAAGCTCCAACTCCCCAATTCTTTGGCTACAACAAGAAGGAGGCTACAACCCCTTAAGTTCTCTGGCTACAACCACCTGTCCTTGCCCCGTCCAACTGCCCTAAAATATAAATGCCAAATGTAGACAACTTGTCACTGCCACTGAATCAACCACTGCCACTGTCAACCTGTACCAATAACATGTAACAACTTGTACAAATCAACCTGCACCAAACAACCTATACCAATAACCTGAACCAACATGAACCATGCATCAACCATGCATCAACCTTGACTCATCAAGATGTACCAAGATCATCAACTACACACCTCATGTATGTGCCAACTCATCAACTATACACCTCATGTATGTGCCAACTCATTAACTACTTGTCTCAACCATGTACCCAACATGTACCTCAACCATATACCAAAGACATACACCAATATAACCATCAAAAGTTATCTAACAATTCATCACTCTGTCCATAAACCCTTACATCAAACATGTTCCACAACCTCACTGTTATGTAGCCTCAAGCTAAACCAACAACTTTAGCAACACATCACAACCAAAAGACCAATACCCATATGCCAAATATCAACAACAAAATACCAACTGTATCCCTCAACAAATCTGATATATGCAGCAATACTGAACATCCAATACCATCTCAAGAGATAAACCCTAGGTCACAAAACATACTGCAAACAAGATGTGCCATATCTCTCATAAATAGACCCCAACCATGTTGTTGTCGCGATTTTTCTGCCTCACTTTTTCTGCCGCGATTTTTCTGCTGCACTTTTTTTGCCGTGATTATTCTGCTGCGATTTTTCTGTCGCACTTTTTCTGCCACGATTTTTCTGCCGCACTTTTCCTGCCGCGATTTTTCTGCCGTGATTTTTCTGTTGCACTTTTTCTGCCGCACTTTTTCTCTATCAATAATACCTGCTCAAATAACCTTTCACAAAATAGATATTCAATGATATTCAAGTGTGATTAAAATGAGAGAGCCTTGCCTCTTATTTATACTTTCATGTAGCTTCCTCAAGGGGTTACCTTTTAACCATCTTAACCCACTTTCCTTATTTTAGGGTCAACCAACTTCTAACCACTTGTCCACTTAGTAATTTCTCCATTAACTTTATTATTTAAATAATTTCTTTTGTATCCACTTTGACTTATAGTACACCCATCACTTCACTTTATTATTTACCTTCTAAAATCTATCAAACCACTTTCCTTATTTTAGGGAGTTTTCCATTAACTTTATTATTTAAATATTTTTTTTTGCATCCTCTTTGACTTATAGTACAATCATCACTTCACTTTATTATTTAAATATTTTCTTCTTTGCAAATACTTTGACTACTTTGACCTTTTAGGGCTTCTAGATGACTCATGAGGGTTCTCCATCTTCACATGACCATAACTCTCTAACCGTGAGGAGTTATGTGACGTTCCACATACCACTGGAAATGGCATGACATATACTATCCATCTAGAATAGTATTAACTACATATATATATCAAAATTCATACCATTATCCATCAAACAAACTTGGGTTCATTACCCAAACCTTTGTGCTATTGAAATTCGCTACCGAACTTTCTTCAAGGGTTGACATCAATGACAACCAACCCAATTAATCAACACAACATAATTCAATAATAAATACTAGCAATTATCAATATGAAAATAAAGACATCTTTATCTCCACATCTAACATTATCAACATTCATTACAAGAATCAACATGTGTAAACTTGCATGCAACTTTGTTGATATATTTAAAGTTTGATAAATACAGTGGAATATATATATATATATATATATATATATATATATATATATATATATATATATTACAAGAATGGATACTTTTATATGTGAAGAAGTCTAAACGTTATACGATCTGGACTTTTTCCAACAATCATTACTGGGATCCAACTATATAATTTTTGGTCAAGTTGCATTTTTCATTGTTGAAATTACATTTTTGAATGCATAAATGGATTTAATGCCATCAAAAACCCTTATTGGACCCTGATTGTGCCATCTCAACAACTGATATATACAATTCCAACAATTCTTCTAAATGTTTGACCTGATTTTAGGCAAAATGACTGGAAAAATTTGACTAAAAAAGGTTCAAATCATAACATGTTTAGCCTATGATTTTTTATATTATCAAAATTGTTCAAGTTTTACTATTCAACAAGCTAGTACATATTAGATACATGATTTTAAAACTAATCTTAGGCATGTTCAAAATTCATGCCTCACTGTGTATGGCACTATATTCATTTCCAAAGTATTGTTCCTAACTTCCCCTATAAGTGTATACTCCAATATAATATCCCAATAAAAGACAAACTTTGAAATACATAAAAGAAAATTAAAGAAAAGCCTACGTCAACATAGCTTGAGTTCTCTGTTGATTGGGTTCTATTCCTCATGTTCTACCTCCATGTTTTCCAACTACTGCTACACTATTTCTCCCTCTTTATTACCTGAGGAGCCTACATAAAGGCATGCAATAGAGTATGCCATATTTTGACAACTAATCAAGTCATTTGTCACATGTGAAAGTGTGGCACATTCCATCTTCAACTCAATAGTTCTTATTGTTGACATTTCATTATCTCCATAGGTAATTCTATTTCACGTTCCCTACTAGCTTCACGAGCCTGAATTTGCACTACTACCTTTGATATGGCCAATTTGTTTCCAATGATAATGGTTTCCTAATTTCTAATAATTATTTTTATGTCAACTTTATCATAAACAAGGTAATTCCCTATGTGCTTGTGGGCCATTGTCACCTCCAATTTCACGCTTAGGGTCAAATTCAACAAACTACTAATTGTTCCCCTGCCCAACAACCCAAAACCAACTAAATTGGAGTTTGAAACAGAGAAATGTGAACTCACCCAAGATCAATACCTCAAAACCTAAGTACCTATAAGCCACCAACTCCACTAATTTATCTATCCCCAATAAGAGCCAATAGATTTCGCTTCAGAGAGAAGAATTCCACTGAATTGGAGTCAACCAAGCATCCATCACCCACACCAGCGTTCAGCCTCACAAAAACTATTACCTTGATACCAAATCCAAAGGGCCAAGAGGAAGTTGTAGGCTTAAGATCCAAAATTGTAGCTCTAAAACTCTCCCTTGGTGCAAAATTGGCTTCACTCCACCTTGAAATTCATCCATTATCACACTTGAAAGGGTAATTATGATAAGTGGTGATAGATTGATCGCTTCCATTGAATGCCTCCTATGCGAAGTGCAAGCCACACTCTCCCGTATCAATTGAATTTATTGGTTTAATGAATGTGATTTGACATGCCTATAGGTTAACACGTATAACATGTTGCTATAATAAATTCCTTCATGAATAAGTGGGACGAGTGGCTTAATTCCCCAATATTTTTTTTAAAGTCACTCATAACCATAGGATTATGGAATTGGGAACAATGACTGGCCCTTTTTATTTCTAAATATTCCTTGATCATGCATGCTTGCAACATTATCCAGTTTGTCCACCTTCCACTTGAGTGATCTTGACACACGAAAAAAAATCAACCTTCTCAAAATATTCAACTTCTTTATTAATTCTGTGTAAGATTCTTGATAATGCGCTTTGGATTCGATAGAGACTTGATTATTATTTCCAAGTCTTCAATGACAATTAATCTCCTACGTTGCTTTTCATCTATAATCCTCGAACCATAGAACAAGATGATATATTTAGCTTGATTGTTAGTAGCCTTTCCCAGACTCCATACATAGGATTTTTCCTCTTTCCCTTAAGGATAAATAATGGCCCCTCCCACTCCTACCACCCTTGAATATAATGTAAAATCTTGAGAATAATTCTCTAAAGATTTTCTTGACTCAAAATTTAAAGTTTTTTCTGAAAATGTTTAAACAACCTAAATAGAGAACAAAAAAACTTAAGTGAAACAAAAGATCAATTACAAAGTATTGATTGAAAGAGGGATGAATACTTTGTAAACTAAAAAAGACTATAAAAACCTAGAACAATTTAGAACATTTTTTTCTCCACTATGACTGATGTCACTGATAGAAGCAAGTCCTTTTTCTAGTCCAAATCTTGATGCTTTCTTTTTCTTTTTCCCTTGATTTTATCCTTATGAACCTTAACCATTTTTTCCAAATAATGGTTTTCCAAAATAATGAAGAGTGGTGCTCAGAATTATTGGAAAATGGTTCATCCTTCCTTATGTGATGCATGTAATCTATTTAACTTGTTTATCAAGTGTCACACATTTGTTTTTCACCTAGGTAGGGGTTGAGGTGATGACGTGGAAGAAACTCAAGGATTTTGAACTATTGTTGGATCCTTGTTTCTTAGTGTGGTTATTAAGGCCCATTCATTCACTAAAGGATATCTAACTCTTGACATTTGTCTTCAAACACTATCTAATTCCTTAAAAAAATCAAAAGAAGCAGGTGGTAAACTCTGATGTAAATTTGCAACATTATTCAAAATCCCAAAGTCAAGCGAAATCTTATCAAATATCAATTTTCTCTTGAGTGGGCTAGTAACATCCTTGAATTGTTCAATATTGTTTCTTTGTTTGATCAATGCCTCACTGTATACCTTAATAATATAAAACCAATTATCACCTGTCCATGGGGAAGGTAACCCTATCTTGATTGATGGATTAAAATTGTCTCTGAATGATTGATCATGTTGATTGAATGCATTACACTCACTTTGTGATGCCAATACTAAGTTTGTTTTTGTGTGTATCTCACTAGCTGGTATGATCACAAAAGTTTGATCCTTATCACCCATGGCAACTAACTCATATTGAGTTCTACAATTCATAAACTTAATTACCTCCTCTGGCACTTGAGCTTTATCTCGTAGCTGTTTCCAAGCTTTGCTAATCTCAACCTGTACTCACCATGATAAAAAATTAGTTTTTTGTACAACGTCAAAATGACCCCCACGATTTTTCATTATCAATTAATTTGATCCGAAATTATGATGTTTTGCTCCAACCATAAATTTCTTTCTAGCTACTCTCCTTTCAACATATTCTAACGATTTCTTTAAATTCTCAATTCTTTAAGTGCCTTCAACAATACTTTTGTCTCTTTCAACTATCTTTTTATGAAAATCATCAATTATCATTGTTCAATTTGTGTTTTTATTTCTACAACTTCTACATTATTTAAATGGACATTTGCTTCAACTTTTGCTAGCTCCTTTGAAATTATAGAGATTTGTTTTTTCAAACTCACTATTTGTTCTACCTTTGTTCCTTTCTTTATAATTTATACTTTTGGGGTGGATACCTTTTGAGCTAAACTGGATGACATCATTGCTTCTTTTTCTACATTCAAATTTTCAATTATGTAACCCAATATGATGTTTTTCTACTTTAACTCGATAACTTGCCTAGTCATTTTCTCCTATTCCTTTTGTGCTTCAACCAATTCATTTGTTTGAATATGCTCAGATGTTGGTATCTTTAAATTTTACTTAAGAGATGGATTGCCTTATCTTTTTCTTTGACTAAAGATTTAACCACATATTTATCACTTGGATTTTATCCAAGAGCAATCACCCTTTATTCCAGACCATGAATGTTTATTAACCTTGCTTTGTTAACAACATTTTATTGTTTCAACCGATTTTGTAATTTACCCACCATTACTGCCAGCTTCTTGACACTTGTTGTAGCTTGTATAAAATCTTTTGACACCATTTTACCAATTTGTTTATGCCATTGTATTTTGTCTCCAACTAGCATCTTGTTAAGATCAAATTTAACTTTTATAGTCTCATATTCATGATACTTGATTTATCCTTCATTTTTATTTACCTTTGGCTACAAAATGACCATATCAAATGTTCATTTATCATAATTGAGTGAAGTCAATCATCTGGGAGGTAATAACCCTTCATGACTTGTTTGGGAAAACAATCTTTCCTTTGACTACTCAACTACTTTTTATTGAAAACTATTTATGTAAAATTATCAATATCCTTCTCATTAACTAATATTTCTTTTGAACTCCCCACATCTTATGCCATCTTATTTTTTGATATTTCATCTAGTGTATTCATTGCTAGAATTTGAATGATAGAAATCATGGAATTTTCAAGAATCAATCCACAATATTTTCCTTTCTCTACCTCTCAACAATTGGTTCATCTGATTTTGAATCTATTCTCATTCTTTTGGGAAATTTTCCACTTTATTAATTTTGATCTTGCTCCATTGGTTCTTCTATTTCGACCATTTATATGCATATTTTTTACTTATCAGGAGTCTCCATGATATAGTCCATTTCTTGCATTGTTGTACCACTATTTGGATTCACTTCCATTGTTGCAATAGAACTCACTACAACATTTACTACATTTGAAGGCTGGTCATCATCAATTGAAATGATCTCAATTGGTACATTTTTTTTAATGACCGATTCTTTCTTGACAATTTGTTTTACACATGACAAAACATGCTGCCCTTGCAGAACCTCTTGTACTTTTGTCCATCTTTCTTTATTCACTAATCCCTTCATATCTAGATCTGGACGATGAATATAAAGCGTGGAACTAATAGCAATTATCATGTTAGAAATAATGTGATATGGATCATAATCCCAAGGTTTTCCTTTATAAAATTAAAAGACTTCATCACTTTCTCTACCACAGGCATAACATATTTACTTTTGATTAGAAAAGAGAAAATTTCAGCATACAAAGAAAAAGCGACCTTTTGATTTCTTGCAGAAAAATGGATAAAATATGAGTTCAATCTTTGCCTAATATGTTCAAAAGTAAAAATTCTTGGAGTTTGGAAGACTGGAAACAAGTATGGCTTAAGCTCTGAACCATAAATCCCAATAATAGTACATTCTTCAAAAAGATACCAATCTCCAACCATAGAATCATGACACAATTGAAGCAACTACTTACATTATTTAAATAGTCTTGGTGGACGTTCCTCGTGAACATTTGTATAAACAATATACATAAATTGGTCTACAAAGATATTAAAACTCTTTTCTTGACCTTGATCCTTGATAATCTTTGTCCACTATAAAATAAGAAGGGGTTTACCTTGTTGATCAATTTTATTCAATCCCAAATGTTCAAAATGGACAAACTGACAATATAACATGAGAAAAATTAAACATGATTGATACTTAAACATTTCATAGAAGGAAACTAGACAAATTGATCATGTATAACATCAAACAAGTACTTGGAGTAATTGATCCTTTCAGACTATGCTATTCTGAGAATAAATCCTAAGATTATTTCATTAACAATACCATCATTATCCTATCCCAAAATCGAGCAAGACATTGCAATAACCTCCAGGGATAAAACTAAGAAAATATATTTTGGAAGAGTTAGGGTTAATTCATGAATGTTTTCTTTTTCAGGTAATAGCTTCACTAGTAAATATTCCTTCTATTCTATTGATAAGGAATTAAACTTCGTACTTGGGGCTTCTTCATCAATGGGTGTTTGATTTTATAGTGATAATAACAGTTCAAAAATTGCATTTGAGCTAATAGGAAAAATCAATTGAGAACCATTTAAATACATCACAACTCTCTCAGTTGGCTCATAAAGGCTAGAATACATTGAAATGAATTAAGGAAAATGATAGGTTGATGGAACAATCACCTGCGCAAGGCCACATTCCCAAGTATGAAAAATGTCATAGGTATCCTTGAATCATTGATATGCATCTTGAAAATTTTCACATATACTCTTCATAGTAAGCCAAGGTTCAAAAACATCTTGATCTCTATCAATCAAATGGTCGAAATTAGGGTTTTGTGTAATGGTTGTGAAGAGATAACATGTTTTTTCCTTGGGGCCATGGTTTGTGTTTATTCAATATTATGCTTCTCTTACTATTTTTGTAGTGACATACCAAAATATAATTGACTATAAAAAAGAGAAGCGATAGTACCTGTCTATCTGAAATTTTAAAATTTTGTTGCTAGCTTTGTTTCCTGTGGTTATCAACTGTAACACCTTCCACAAACAAAAATGAATTAGCTTCGGATTTTCTCATGCAATAGTTTTCATAATATGACCACCTTTTTGTTTAAGTTTTGTATGAGTAACATATTAAAAACTACCCCTAACAATCAAATGCTTGTTGCCTTTTGATTTGAGTTTAAATGATTGATATATGATGCATTGATCATTCTTACCTACTCGTAATTATTATTATGTGATTTCATTATTCTAGTGTAGTGGTTTGTAGAGGAAATGATAGTAGTTTTGTATTCGTGTCTTTTGCCTCCACAATTGATAAGAAGTGGACATGTGTATTAAGGTAATTTCTGGTTTGTGGAGGCAACGAGTCTTGTTAACAATCTACTTCTCTGCTTTTAGTAATCAACGAGGAACGTTGATCTATGCTCTCCACACACTATTAATTCTAAATTATGATCACATCATCTCAAAGCTGCCACTTATAATTTTTCACTTGTGTCTAATTAATTTAAACCTTTTTATTTTATGCCCAAGATATCTCACCTTATAATTGGTTCATGATGAATTCTCTCAACCAAATTCAAACTATTTGTCCTCTCCTTTTTCATTCACAACTCCTCTCAAGAGAAAGTTTCAACAAGGTTTCAAATATTATTTTAATATCACTCCACATTACCTCCATCATATTCAACACGAGACAAATTTGTCAGGGCACAATTGTTAATTAATTTTAATTCAACATGGTTATAAAACCAAGTATTCACAAAGCATTGAAAAAATGCACCCACTAGTGGAACCAAAGGAGGAAAGCCTCAACACAAAAGGTTTTCAATCTATTTTTTTTGTAAGCTACTCTACTTCTATCTTAATATAGTACAAAATGTGTTACAATCATGGTTATCTAAGGCCTGTCACGAAGGAAACCATACCTCAGACCACTCCTCAAAGGCATTCCAAGTTTGTCTGAATCAATTCAAATACATCGAAAATAACTATAGAGGTTAAGAAACTCAAGCGCAACATAGTAAAATAGAAGAAACATATAAACAAACAACTAAAACCTGAGTAAAATGTATGAGACAACATGATCATGATGGAGTGGTCTAGATGGGCTTGGTTGGCTAGAAGTCTTTGGATCCTTAGCTTTTCCAATAACCTTTTTTCCTAGTTCATCTTCTATGATAATAAGGTTGGAGTTGGTCCCTTGTGAACATGTGTTCCAATTACCTCCATCATTTCCTCTTCTTTTTTTGACTCCTAATCTGAAACCTTGAAATTGAGCCTGAAGACAACCCTACACAAAACCAAATTTAACTTCCAACCTCTTTATTCTATCTAGAGTTCCTATCTATTGGTTCCCCTTGTTTTTGACTATTAGGGCTATAAGTGTCTTGGTGAGCTAGTAGAACTACATTGTGTGAAAAACCTACATGTTCCTATACCTAGAGAAGCTAGGATCTGAGACCCAATCTTGGAATTCCTCTTTGATTTCCTATTCGAAAGTCTGGAGGCATTTTTGTTAGAGCAAGTGTACCAAACTCTCCACCTCTTCCTAAATTTCGGGAGGGATACCTTGGCTAGAAATATTCTTAACATGTTCAACATCCCTTTCTGCCCCTATGTGGTGAGGATAGAAATTGGCTTGCTTGAATGATAGAGACTTGGATTTCCCCCTCCTTATTGATCCTTGACATCTTGATTCAAGGCTATCACGAGTTGCATCATATGCCATATCTAACAAAGTAAACTATATGCAATAGAATAGAGACCCGACAAAAAGATATCCATGAGTTACCCACCATCTGCAACCTATAAAAGTCTCAGGAAGTTTCCTCTTGGCCACAACAAAGGGGAGAAACTGGCTTGTGGGTTCTTGGACGGAAATCATATAAAATGGAGAAAGAACCTAGATTTCCCAACATGCCCTAGAAACCTGGTACTAGAGCCTCATGATAAAAGACAGTCTGTAATCACAAAACCCCCCAACTACATGCAGCATAATAGACACCAGAAACCCGAATGTCAGTGAACCCAACAGGAAAACCGAACTGACACAAATGCAAACCAAAATCAAATAAGAGTTGTATGTAACCAGGAGAGAAAGAATGTAAACTTCCCTTACTATCCAATATATCCAGTTCAAAGGAGGGTCTGGCCTTATGGATCTAGGATACAAAACTGACCGATTGGAGCTTCTTCGTTTAATAACTCCAACTCCATTTAGAACCATAATCTCCCAAGCCCTCATCAGTTTGAATATTTTAGAACCTCTCATAATCATGATGCTAGATACATCTTTTAACCATAACATTATACCCCTCATAGTCGTCTTCATCAATTAACATCAAGAAACCACCACACTCCCACATAACACCATAATTGTAGATGTATTATCCTAGTACTAGCTAGAGGAAGACATGAGAGATGAGAGGTGCATATCATATTTCCACCCTCAATGTGGTGGAAGCGTTCAAACCACAATATGTCACATGATCTGGGGGAGTTTTCAATCTATTTTTACTCAAGGCATCTTAGATCCAATTTACAAAATACATAGGAAACAAACACTCCATCATCCCACCCGTAACATAACAAATCTACTAATGACACATTCAATATTGAGAGAGATGCAAAAATGGAAAGACTCTACTTATGAAAATCAAATAATAAAGAATCACCAATAGATATCACATTGACAAAGAATGATATAAGAGAATGTGCTCAACTTCCTTTCCAACACCCTTCACTAGCCAAGAACTATTTCCTTAATGGTTTGCTAGTTACCATAGATGAGAAAATAATTTGCAAGTTGATGCAACTCTCTTAGACAAAAAAAGGCATTGTTCCCTTGCTTCAACTGAGAGATTGCTTTGTTTAAGTGTCTAATCAATCAACAAAATAAAATAAAGTATCAATAGTTATAAAAATGCATTAATGGCTTGTCAAATATGCCAAAAATGCAACATAGAACTACAACATGATTTTTAGGGAGAAAACACATTGCTAATGAGCTAGAGCCAATGCATATTGATCCTTGGTGATTCCTAGTGGTGCCTTCTAATTGGAATGGCTCCAAATAGCCACACATTTGAAAAAAATGAAGTAAACAATGTCATATACATCAATGTTGAAGGTGAAGTTCATACGGGGTGAAACAATGAAAATAAAGAGAAAGGGAGTTGCTTACTTCCTCGAAAAGGTTGAAACTCAAATTGACTAAATGAGGAGAAAGAAACCAATAGACTTGGAAAATTCTAATTTCTAAGTTCAAGGTTCAATGATGCAATCACTTGGTTTAGGAGGCAAGCAACAAGGTGAAGTGAGCAATTTTCTATAGGAGGCAAATCATCGAGTTTGGAAGGCAAGATGGAAATTTCACTAGATTCAAAGGCTTGTTGGAATTCAAACCCAATGATTTATCCTTAAGGAAAATCTTCGTGTTTGGGGGATTAATGTTCTTTGAAATAAGCGATTTAGCCTTTTCAATGGTAAATAATGATATTTTTTTTGTCTTTTTCCCCAACTAATGAAGGTAAAATTTTCCTAGTTCAATACTTAGGGGAAATCATTGAATTCAGAGGCTTTCTGGTGTCCTTGAGGTAAATCACTAGGTTGGGTAGCCAACAAGCTCCCAAAATTAATTATTTTCCCTATAGCTCATCAAATAACATTAAAACTCAAGGAAAAACCATGGCAAGCATCCAGACATCGATTTCTTAATAAATTGTTGTTGATACTTGTCATGTGTTGAATCAATCATCATAGAGACATGGTGGGATGTTGCAAAGCTTACAACCATGGTAAGTCACTAAGTCTTTGATACCTTCATTTTTCTCTACAAAGAAATCTAAGGTAAAAATATCTACTAATAAGACTCTACATCCATCATATAATATTAAGCTCAAGTGTAGTGTAACAAAAAGAGTACTTGTCGAATGACTAAAATGAGCACCAATGGAACCCCCTGGATTTTCGACTTCATAAACCTATAATTAATTCATCCAACCTTATATCACCAACCATTAGATGTAGGGCATATAGGAGATGATAATATTGTGAATGAGTGGTTGGATGCCTTATTTTTCCTTCATATTGATGCTTTTCATAAATCGAGATGCTCAATTGACCTATTCAATAGAAATTTTTTAATGTCCATTTTCATACTTGCCAGCCTGATAATCAAATTTTGTTAGTTGTGTTATGCTCGTAGACTTGATTTTTTTCCATCTAGCCTCTTCTAGAGTTCCCATATTCATTTCGACTAGACCCTAAAAATGCATGCAAACATGGCTTGAAGTCAAAATTCTAGATCTCGTTTAGAACATTGCTTCACAAAAATATACAACTCTCTATGAAATCATCATCTATGTTGTTTGAATTACTAACATCTCAAAAACTATGGCACACGAAACCAAAATTTAACTGTGAAGGTAGACTTAAGTGCCAAATGCACTTTGTGTTAAACCACCATTAAATTCATCATCTTGCTCAAAACTTGACGAAGAAGCCTTCGTTGCTAAAGAACATGTTTAATTGAATTAGATAAGGCTTGAGATCATATATTTGTACTTGGGATCAAACTTTTCCTTCACCTCACCACTTTCCATACCATCTTGCATGCATGCTTACAATTGCGTTTTCTAGCACTAAACCCATCAATCTCGTGACACAAAATTATGAGTTGCTTGAGTATGATGTTACATCGTTATAAATAACAAAATGACAATTCCATATGTTTCAATGAATCATTTATATCTCATTAACATGACATTGTGGCACTTCCCTCTATACATGCACATGCAATTTTCTTATTTCTCATCACTAATCATGTAGCATTTTATGTTTTGTCCAAGGGTCACTAGTTGAACACTTTCCAACCTTCTTTCTGTTGTCAATCCTATGGATATGAGGGATGGAAACCTACACATTGTTGATTAAGGTTGGTTGTCATTGATGTCAACCCTTGAAGAAAGCCCCGTAGCACAAAGGTTTGGGTAATGGACCCAAGATTGTTTGATGTAAAGATGACTCATTATTGTTTTTTCATGGTTGATAAGACGTAAATATGGATGAACTCCAAAGTGGTCCCCTTATGGTGAAAGCCCTCACGGGAAGACGCTTTGTGGAGTAAGAGAACCCATGCTTAATTGTGGAATAATGAGATGAAGGACAATGAATTTGTTAGTGAAACTATCCTAGATGCATAGTGCTTGTCATGCCATTTCCGGTGGTATGTGGAACGTCACATAACTCCTCACGGTTAGAAAGTTATGACCATATGAAGTTGGAGAACCCCTCATAAGTCTTATAGAATCCCCCAAGGGTCAAAGTGCTTTGCAAAATAAATTGTTTTAAATGAATAAGCTCTAAAATAAGGAAAGTGTAAGGCTACATGAAGAAATAAATAAGAGGCAAAGCTCACTCATTAAATACACATTTGTACATATTGTATATCTATTTTCTTGTGTAAAGATTCTTGTAAATACTTGTGGATACATCGGAAGTGGCGAACATCTGAGGTAACACGAAGGGTTGATGGTGAAATTCTCGGATTCACAGAAAACCCTATTTTTTGAGGCGTACGCAGGATGGCTGTGTATAGGGTGCGTATGTACGTGGGCTAGCTGTGTATAGGGTGAGTACGTACATGGGCTGGCTGTGTATAGGATGAGTACATGTTGATAAATCCATGGAACTTGAGAAGATGAAGGTGCAGAGGTTCTAGATTCTGATATCAAGCTCCCAGGAAGGTCTAGAGTGCTCAGATACATCAGATCCATCCATTGGTTCAAAAGGTATGTCTTATTTCTATGAATATTTGGATTTTTATGTATGCATGAGGAATGACAATGGAGATTTGAGGATTCTCCCTAGAGAGACTAGTGGCTACATGGGATCTTCTGTATAAGTCAGATCTACAGAAATACAATGTTGGTATATTTATCATTGATACTTCTTGTTGAGGCACATCTTGTATTTCTTGGCATATGGCTTAGAGGTTTTATGGTACATGGTTGAGATCTTGTACTTATTGATGTATTGAGAAGTTGAATATCAGAAAGGGGTTGATGACTAAGATCATGTGAGGGATATTTTACTTGTTCATGATTACACATACCTATATGGCACATGACTAGAGAGAGACATACTTGCCTTGAGTAGAGGTTATGTATGAGGATGCATGCACATGGTACAGTTATAGTCTGGATACAGTGACAAGTTACAGATCTATGTGAAAGAAGTTACAGAGGGTCAAAAGTTTTCAAGTGAAAGGAAACCCTAGTTTCAGAAGGCATACGCAGGCTGCATAACAGATAGGGCGCGTACATACACAGGCTGCATAATAGATAGGGCACACACATACATGGGCTGCATCACTACATGTAGCGTATCTGTTGTAATTTTGTAGATACATGTTCAGTTCAGGTACAGATTGATTACACGGTAGTTGTACAGATTAGATACAGGTTAGTGGTACAGGTTGATACAGTTGTATGGCAATATATCTCACAGTGACAGGTTGACAATGGTTCCATCATTCTACTTATACTTCAGGGTGGTTGGACAGGTGGTTGTAGCCACCTTTCGGTTGTAGCCGGAGAACATAGGGGGTTGTAGCCTCCTTCTGGTTGTAGCCACCTTTCGGTTGTAGCCGGAGAACATAGGGGGTTGTAGCCTCCTTCTAGTTGTAGCCAGAGAATTGGGGAGTTGGACCTTCCCTCAAGTTGTATCCAGAGAAACTAGGGGGTTGGAGCCTCCTTCCAGTTGCATCTAGAAAACAAAGGAAGTTGGTGCTTCCAATGAATGAAATTCTTCAAGACATATAAGAAAAAGCATTCCATGGTTTTCTCCTGATTTGGGTTTCCACGTAAAACACTTGTGTACTGTGTATGTGTGTGATTGTTCATTTCTTATTGCTCATTATTGGATAATAATTCTACATTGATATAACACTAGGATTATTTGGAGAAAAAGGATTATAATTACGCTATTACTGATTCACCCCCCCTCTCAGTAATCCAACACACATTTCCATGACAATGAAGTGTGTTAAACCACTTCACTCACCTCAAGATACAAGATGCAAATTAATAAATCAATGAAGTAAGCGTGCAAAGTTCTCATGAAAGAGAAAGCACACACAATTGAAAATGAGATTGAAATCAATTCACATGAGAATAATTAGATGTCACTCGAGATGCAAGAAGAATGCCAACAAAAGAGACCAAGCAAGTGAAGATATGCTTGATGTAAATGTTGGCAAATTGCATTAATCAACATAAGGGAAAATACAATCCATTAGTATTATGAACAAGCATCCATATGATTCATAAGGCATGAATACGTTGTAACCCTGAATCATTTAAGCATCATCAAAGAATTCAAAGAAAGGTATGTCAAGAAATGAAAACTTAATGACAAAGTTCAAACCATAACATATTAAAGTGGGGTCCCCAAGTTTGATGAATTGGGGCTGGTTGAGGTTTGGTGTATCCATTTCCTTCTCAATGTCACCACGTGCATCACACAATGATCATGATATTTATTAATGTCCCAAGCCGCAGGAGCACTACACTAAATATTGCAATATGATTTGTGTCACTCTATTCCTTAGGTGGCTAAAAATGCTCCAGTCATTACTTAGCCCCATTTGAATGGTTCTTACATAACATAGAATATCAATGTCTAGGAACCTCTCACAAAATACATTAATAGTGATTATGAACTTGATTATGCACAACAAAAAAATGTTTTTGACAAAGTATTGTATGATTTAAAGGAATCCAAAAGGAAAGGTCAATAAAGGAAATTGATTCGTAGCTTTAGTTGGGCCTCTCTAAATGACGTTGACAAGACTAACGACTCATTGCCAAAGTATATGACCACTTGTATTTGCAACCTCTCTTAGGATATGACGTGCTTGTTGAAGATATAGAATCAATTGGTTCACTATTTAAACTAGTCATTCCATGCTAGATGAGATGGCATTTTGGGCCACCAAATTGCCACATTTGCAAATAAAGGTTTCATAGTCTCTGTGTAGATTAGTATTACACCCTTTCTAGATGCCAATATTGACCTCAGTGCTCAAGTCAATATTATGACGTTAAATTTTTGGGAATAAATGGGTCGGCCTTTCTTCTCAACCTCCAACACACCTTTTAGTTGTTGATCAATATATTGTGCATCCAAGAGGTAAGATGCTTGATCTCCCAATTTCTCGATTTCAAATTAAGATGTCACGTACATTAATATTTTGGATAGACCATGTGAAAAAACACCTATTAAATTCTATTGTAAAAATCATAGATATACACAATGCATAGATCTATTTGTATCAATAAAAATCTCATGACCTTTTGATGAGGTAGAGGCAAGGTCATGGTGCCGTTAATTCCATTGGTTCAATCTTATCAAGAGGAAATTGAAAGAATAAATGAGGACACATGTTCTAGTTATTTTGAGATCAATGTCGATCACATATGTATGCAGACTAGATATCCAATGACCAATCCCAAATTTGAAGGTATCTTGCATATTAAACCTCCTTTAAATGGTAATTAAAACATTGACATTGCTAATTAGCAACATGAGCTACATGAGATTTAATTTAGAAAAATGGTGTAAACACAAAAAACCATTAAATAAAATTGGAACACATGGGATTACCCTAGAGAACCCTATGGGAAAACTCTTGCAAGAAGAATATGCTTTGTTCCTTGTCCAAAGGAGGACCAGACATAACAAAAATAAAAAAAAATATCTATCATCAATGGTCATGTTAGTGAGTATAAATTTACAAAGTCAAAAAAATTTGTTTTGTTGTTGATTGGGTTTTGTAGTCATGTCCTGGTCTCGTAAAGATCATGTGTCAAGGTTCGATGGTATTTCTATCAATGTAATATCGATGAGGCTATGAGGCATGTGGAGTACTCCTGGTCATTTTTGTGATTATTTTTCTATACTTGGAATTACCTATGGCCTTCTAGCTGCAACAATGGAAAAGACACTATCACATATTGATAGAGAGAGAGAGTTCACAAAGGAAACTGCTGAAACAAAGATTTCACAACAAATTTCCTAGTTGTTGCGAAATGTTATTTTCATGATAACTTTAAAAAGACAAACTGGGTTTTACCAATTTTTTTTTGGAGAGGCATCATAGTTTAATTAATTTTATGAAAAAATATCAGCCCAACCCAGTTCTCCATTTGGGAGAAAAGGAGAAATTACTAGTCGCTATGAAATCTCCTGGTTGTTGCGAAATATCCTGTAGTTGACTATTTTTGAAGTCAACTTCAAGCGTAGATTCCGAGCATATGGTGGTTGATATCAACAAACTAAAAGATGTTTTTCTCGAGAACGGGTTCATCTACAAAAACCTCTCTCATTTTTTTCACACGTGTCATGGTTTAGGATATTCAAAGGGATATTTGCAGCCTATGTTTACATATTTTCACCTAATTTATTTAGTTAAAAACTAAACCCTAAAAAATAGGAGTTAGTTTGTAACTCCTTCTTGAACGTGAAACCCTAACTATTTCGACCTGATTGAGTTAGATTGAAATGTAATTATAAGTCTTGTGAAGGAAAGAAGGATAAAAGGGTTGGAGACTTGAGGAAAAAGATTCTTTGGCTGTTAATGAAATCTTTCAAGCTGAAGGACTTGAATATTTGTCTCAGAGATTCTTGTGCTAGTAATTTGCAGTTTGTTTTTCCTTGTGAATGTTTCCTATATTTGTTGATCATTATTTCTATTCTTCTATTCCGAGTGAATGATTATAGATAGAGAATTCATTGTTGATGCTCTTTATCTCACATTCAATCTTCCTACAATAGTCTTATGATATTGTGACATAACTCATCCACTACTTGGTGCTCTGTTATAATTCTTATGTTATTTTCTTCTCACCACCATACTATAATGCCTATGATCACTGACAGATTGCTATCTACCTATCCTATGAAGCACATTTGTTCATATCAACCAATTTTGAAAGCTTTGATTTGACCTATCTTTATTATGACTCCATGCCCAATGGGTGTTTCACTCAATCCTACCACCACATTATAAACTTTCCGTATTTACCTACATATTTGGACACTTTGCTATAATTTCAGTGAGAGATCCCTCTATGGTTGGAAAGGCTAGTTTCTAGCCCAAAGTGGTTTGAAAAAGTTACCTATGTGTTTTCTTTTCACAACCAAGGAAAATTACCGAGTGATAACATGTCCTACATATCTAACCAAATTATCCAAAAAATCCCCATGCCAAATCACAATATTCAACAAAATAGTTCTCAAACTATCCTTTAATATCCCTAATTGACAACAATATTTCCTCTCCCCACATTAAAATCAAAAGAAATATCACAGGCCTATAATAGACATTTGAAACCATATCAAAACAACAATCTTCCATACATCCCTGAAACAATCCCAACATTCCCCATTAACCAACTCAATACATCCTTAAACAAAACACGATACTAGTAAAAGGAAGGGCAATCATGTTCAATGGATATGCCCTCCACTTCCTCCATGACACGCCAAATCCTAGAATCCAACACTAAACCATCCTTGGTCAATTTGTTTTCCATTTCATTCCTCTCCCTATAAACACGATGATAAGAAATAATATTAAATAAATCTTGAAACTTTGGATCACCTCATAGATGGGTCTCAACATAAAGTTCTCTAATGAACATAAACCCCAAATCCATTTAATCATGACTAGTGAATTGCTAAATATTTGTATCTTTATAACACCTTTCTCAGTAGCTAGCTTGAGCATTAACTCAAGGTCAAAAATTCTGCAAAGTTGTTTGTACCTTTTCCCAATCAAACTTTAAACTTGATTAAATGAGTATCCTTTAAAAATATAACACCGCCTACTCCATGGACCTAAGAATCATTCTATGAGGCTCTATCAAATAGGTCCAAGCAATTAGATTCAATTGTTAATGGATTGTCTTTATGATAGTTGTTGTAGTGTAATCAACTCACCATGTCTATTTGTAGTTGACGTAGTGTCAATAGTGGTTGCCTATGGAAATTCATATGATTAAACTATGATGGGTTGGGCAATCTATCTATAATGTTCATGTGTCAGTACTATCCTTGTCACTAGCCATGGTGGTGCTAGAGGATGTTAGACTCAATGCATGACAATGGTCAATATAGGATAGTAAAAAAACAAGAATATGAAATTTCAACTTAGTTCTTGACCAATCACATGGTCTGTGATTGTACTAGATAACTTTTTTTTTTTATGGATGTTGTGAGATTTATAGTGGATTTTCTCCTACAATTATCTCGAATGTCCTCTAGATCTCTTCCTCTTGACCTGCCCAGCCCAAGGAATGTACCCCTTCAATTATCTCAGTCCATTATGCGTCCCATTCATTTATCATGGTCTCTTTGGCACATGTAACCATGAATCTCTCTGCTGGGAACTCAAGGGAACTCACTGCCAGGAAAAACTACTAGGAAAAAAAATAACAAACAATTGTTGTTATAGTGCAACTCACTCACGAGTTCACTTTTCAGGCCTGGAAACTTGGTTCTTCAATTTCCAGCTCCAAAACGCTCCAACATGCTCCAAAATTAGCCTGACCTTCTTGGTCTACCTCCAGTGCTCTTTTTCCTTGCTCTCTACTTGTTGTTCATGCAAAACTGAATTTGTAAAAAACTCCTATTCTCCCCCATATGAATTTCCTCTACTTTCCCAAGATAGTTGATTTCTCACTTTGTCCAATGTTGATTTTACTACACCCCCATGCTTCCAATAACTATAGAAGTGAATTCTATACCCATCCCCTAATGAGTATTCAATTATTGTTTTTTCATACACTCAACCGGAAAATAGAAGGTTTTCCTAAACGATGATAAAATTTAGAATTCTGGGTTTGGATTAATACCCACAATTGATTTCCTCTTTGGAACCCTCTTAGACACTCCTAGAAATTCCTCTCTCTTGTGGATAAATTAGCCTCCATCTCTGTCCATATTCCCAATATCTGGTATCACATTGTATTTATTAAAATTAGAAATACAATTCACATATTACATTGCTTGGCCATAGCCATATTCATATCTACATCATACATAAATTAAATTGGGGATTATAGTGAGGATGTTACATGCCCCCTCCCTACAATTGTGCACCGTCCTTGGTGCATAACACCATGCCGAATGCATATACAAATTTACATTACAATATTTAGAAAATAAATTTCTGAAATCAATTTACTCGCCAACAATAGCCCCAACCATAATCTCTCGTTCTTCTCAACCTGTTGACCCAAGGAATGTGCCACATTCATTCCATCAGGCCGCACCATCATTTTATCAGGGCTATCATCACACGCGACCAAGAATTATTAGATATGGCATCAAAACTTTAGCTACCCAAAATGGAGTCTTGCATTTTAACTTGTATTTTCTTCAAAACCAACAAAAATTTGTGGGTATTCTTCAGGACCGTAATAGGTCGATTGAACCTTTACCATCCCTATGTATTTTTTCTAGAGCACTTTGAATTTCCTGTCTAGGATGCGTACTAGTTCCATCCAAAAATCCCCTTTCTTTTCCACCTGGATCATAGTCCAATCAATTATGTGGTTAGGGCCATACACATATTTATTTAAGAATGATACATGAAAAACATTATGCACTGTCATGGATGCAAACAATGCTTGCATGTATGCAAATGTCTCTATCTTCTCTTGTATTTCAAAAGGCCCACAATATCTTGCTGCCAACTTTGGTCAGCAACCCAATCTTATCGAACTTCTTTTCACTTTCACTTTTAGAAAAACATGTTCTCCCACTTTAAAATATCTAAAAACTCTATTTTTGTCTGCATAACTTTTCTTCCTGTCCCGAGCATCCTTTAAATTCTTCCCGATATTTACCATCTGTTCTTCCATTTCCTTTAACAATTCTGACCCAATGACAACTCTGTCTGTTGGGTTATCCCAATTCACTGGTATGTTACATTTTCTACTATATAATGCTTCAAATGGGATCATTTTTAATGAGGCTCGATACCCATTGTTGTAAGAAAATTACACTAAGTGGATATAATCTTCCCACTTTGATGGTTGGTCCATCACATACATTCTGAGCATGTTTTCAATGATTTTGTCAGTCCTCTCTATTTTCTCATATGACTCTAGGTGATACATTGTATTGGGATTTAAATTTTTCCCAAAGCCTTTGAATAACCCTTTACAAAAATTTGATGTAAATTTTGTATCGTTTTCTGAAACAATTGCCTTAGGCACTCCATGTATCCTAACAACTTCCTTCATGTAAATCTCTGCAATGTTTGTTGCTTTGTGTGTAGTCTTCATAGGAATAAAATGTGCAGCTTTTGTTAATTTATCCACCACCACCATGATGGAATCATGTTGCTTCACTGTCTTGGGAAACTTTGTAATGAAATAAATTTTAACCACTTCCCATTTCCACTCAGGAATGGGCAATGGCTATAGAAGTCCTGCTGGATGTCCATTCTTTGTTTTCACCTTTTGGCATTCTAGGCATCTAGCAATATAATTAGCCACTTCTTTCTTCATTCCTGGCCAAAAGTATTGGCTTCTTATAGCTGCAATTGTCCTCTGATATCCTGGGTGCCTAGCAAATGGCACACTATGCATTTCCCTCAACACTATATTTTTCAAATCTCATGAATTTGGCACATGTATTTTTCCTTTATACACGAGGATTCCATCCTCTTTCAACTCATAGTAATTAAATTTATGCTATAAATTGTCTTGTTATAATGTTTCTTTTATTTTTACATATTGTTGGTCTGAATTTGCAGCCTCTAAAATTGTCTTTTAAATCCGTGATTAGCATGCTAATGGATGAAATGTGCATTTTCATGAGCTATTCTATTGAGTGCATCAACCACTTGATGTTCCTTGCCTTTGATACGCTTGATTTCAAAGTCATATTCACTCATAAATTCCAACCATCAAGTTTTCCTAGCATTTAATGTTGATTGTCTAAACAAATGCTTCAGATCACAATGGTCTATTCTTAACTCAAATCTTCTTCCCTTAAGGTAATGTCTCCACTTTTTTAATGTATGTACAATTGTTGCTAACTCCAATTCATGTGTAGCATAATTCCTCTCATGATCCTTTAATTTTCTAGACTCATAACATACCACATGTTTTTTTTGGGTGAGGACTGCATCGAGCCCTTCCTTGCATGCATCAGTGCACACTACAAAATATTCATCTGGATCTGCAATCTTTAATATTGGTGCACTTGTTAAAATATATTTCAACCGTTGAAAAATTTATTCACATTTGGGATTCCATTCAAACTTCACTCCCTTCTTTTGCAAAGAAGTGATTGGGCTTACAATCTTTGAAAACCGCTCTATGAATATTCAACAATATCTAGCAAGACCGATAAATGACCTAATCTTCTAGCTGTCCATCCTCTAATGGCCCCTATCTTCTAGGGATCAACTACTATCCCCTATGCTGAAATAATATGCCCCAAATAGTGAATCATCTTTTGATAAAATATGCACTTACTTAGCTTGGAATACGAATTATGTTCTCTCAAAACTTGCAACACCATTCTTAAATGATGCTCATGCTCTTCTTTTGTCTTGGAGTAGATTAGAATATCACCCAAGAAATCAATTACAAACTTGTCTATGTATTCTATGAACACTCCATTCATCAGGCACATGAAAACAACTGGGGCATTTGATAGCCCAAATGGCACTACTGTAAATTCATAATGCCCATATCTTGTTCTAAATGTTGTTTTGTTGATGTTCTCTTCCTTTATCCTCACTTGATAATAACCTAATCTCAAGTCAATCTTAAAAAATATTCTTGCACCTTTCAGCCGATCAAAAAGATCATCAATCCTTGGAAAAGGATATTTGTTCTTTATTGTGACCTTATTTAGCTGTCTAAAATCAATACAAAACCTTAAGGTTCCATCTTTCTTCTTCACAAATATAACTTTGGCTCCCTAAGGTGACACACTTGGTCATATATACCCCTTCTTTAACAACTCTTAAAGTTGCATCTGCAACTCTTTTAATTATTGTTTGCCCATTCTATAAGGTGTCTTGGACACTAGGGAAACTCCTGGCACCAAATCAATAGAGAAATCAATGTCTCTCTTTGGCGAAAATCCTAGGATTCCCCCCAAAACATATTCAAAATATTTTAAGACATGATGGTCTTCAATACTTGCCACTTTATCTTTGGTTACCTCTTCTATATGGGTTGCAAAAATTCTGCATCCTTTCGTGAAACGCTTTTTCAGTTGCATGGCTGTAATCTCTCTAATAGCTATAGCTCTCAGAATGCCTTGAATATTTCCTTATTGTCCATCCTCATCAAGAAAAGTTATTGTATTGTTGTAACAATCTAGGACAACATGATGTTTCTCCAACCAATCCATGCCAATTAGACAGTAATATAAACCCAATGGTATAATGTTCACATCAACCTTTGTGTTGAGTCCATTCATGTCTATTGGGAAATATTTAACCAACTCATTGATCTTTCTCTTAACCCGTGTGTCTAACTGAAGTAACCAAGATTTCTTATGCTTACTCCATTGCCAATGAATTCTTTCAATAATGTTAGAGTTTATGTAACTATGGCTAGCTCTAAAATCAATTAAAACTGCTATGGACTGGTTATCAATCTTACCTTCCACTTCAATCACGGGGGATTGATACTCAACTTTCATTTTGTCCAAGGTTGCATAAATCCTTTGTATATTTTAACCTTGTACAATTATTTACTGCAAGCAGATTCTCAATAAAAACTAAAAAGATACAATATCACACACACACACACACACACACACACACACACACACACACACACACACATTACACATATATTTTACCTTGGAAACCCAACAACCTATTTAGAGCCGCATCTCTAATATTCTATTCATTATATATTTATTGTTTACAAATTATACAATATATAGGATCCCATGTCATCGAAAACCCCTAATCCATTGACCCGGATTATTCAACGACCCTAATTCCTGAACCAGAATTAGAAAAACATGTGTCGAAAAACCACCAAAAACATATGCAAAAAAGCGCCAATTTTTTTTTCCAAGGGCGCTGCCCCTGAACCCCCCAGACAAGGGGGCTAGCCCCCCCACCCCCCCAACTACCCCTCAAACCCAGTGAAATGCAAACACTAGATCTAGTCATGCAAAGAATATAACACATACCCACCATTCTACCACTTGTTGTTTTCTTTGCATATAGGGGGTTACAAGGTTACATAGTCAACAATCTAGAGCATCAATGCTCATAGATCCTCTATACCAAGAGAAATTCTCAGTGCTCATAGATTTTGTTAATGAATCTGCAACATTCTTCAAAGTGTCTAGCTTCATCAACAAAACTTTCTTTTCTTCAACCATGTCTCTCACAAAGTGATATTGAACATCAATCTACTTTGCCTTTGAATGATAAGATGAGTTCTTTGCTAGGAAGATTGTATTATGACTGTCAATCTATCCTTACAACTTGTTGTATCAATCCAATACCTGAACACAATCTCTGTAACTATATTGCTTCCTTGGTTGCATGAGTGGATGCAATGTGTTCAACTTATGTAGTTGAGAGTGCACTGTCTTTTGCTCATCTAACTAGTTGCTCCTCCAAATAGGTTAAACACATACCCACTTATAGATCTTTTGCGATCCAGATCTCTAGCCCAGTCTACATCAACAAACTCATGTATGTCCAACACTTTGTCCAATCCTAGTCTTCCTTGGTAGCACAATCCATAACTAGTAGCGCCACACAAATACCTGAAAACCCTTTTTATTGTTGTCCATTTCTCCTTCCCTGGTTTTGACATATACTTGTTCAAAACTCCCATTGCATGTGCAATGTCTGGTCTAATACAGACCATTGCATACATCAAAATTCCAACCTCACTCGCATATGGAACACAAGACATGTTCTCTTCCTCTTCTTGTGTCTTGGGACACTGATCCACATATAACTTTACACCTACATGAATAGGAACCTTGACCGGTTTACATTCTTTCATATTAAACCTATGCAATATCGTCTTGACATATTTCCTTTGATTTAACCATAGTTTCCTATTTTCTCGATCTCATTTAATTTCCATGCCCAAAATGAAATTTTCACCACCAATATCCTTCATGTCAAATTTAGAGGACAATTGGGTTTTCACATCCTGGATAATCTCCTTGTCATTTCCTATCAACAACATATCATCCACATACAAGACCAAATAAATGAGATGATCATTGATTACTTTTAAATACACACAGTCATATACTTTGGTCCTTGTGAAGACAAGTCCCACCATATAAGTATCAAAAATTTGATACCACATCCTTGGCAATTGCTTTAACCCATGCAAGGACTTTTTCAACCTAAATACCGACTCTTTCTTTCCCTTCAAAACAAAGCCTTCTAGTTGCTTCATGTAGATTTCTTCTTCTAGATCCCCATGCAAGAATTTTGTCTTCACATCCATCTATTCCACTTCAAAATAAAATGTAGCAACAACATATAAGAGAAATTTGGTTGAAGTTAACTTGGCAATAGGGGAAAAAATCTCACCAAAGTCAATTCGCTCTACTTGGGAATAACCTTTTGCTACTAACCGAGCTTTGTATTTCTCCACTTTACCTTCTGCATTCAATTTTTTCTTAAACACCCATTTGTTGCCAATGGGATTTCTTATAGTCATCAACTCCACTAGATCCCAAGCCTCATTCTTATCCAAGGTTTCCATTTATTCTACCATGGCCTTTTCCCAAAGATTTCCATCCTTTGAATCCACTGCCTTCCTAAAGAAAATCAGGTGGAGTATAGATTTTTGGTTGCCTTCTTTCTCGAACTATTCTTCTCAATACTGGAGTATGAGGAACTTGTTCTTCTGATTCCTGTTCTTCTGTAGAGTCCGATTGATCATCCTTCAACTCAAACTCTACTTTATGTGGCTCTTCCTACCTTGGTAGGCCTTCTTGTTGACAACATATTTGATTTCTCTAAATACCACATCTATGCTATAGACTTCCTTCTTAGTTTATGGGTTCCAAATCTTATAACCTTTGAGACCATATTTGGCCTTATCTAGCTTACTTCTATTTTCCTTTGGAACGCGAACATAGGCATCACAACCAAATACCTTGAGATGTGTCAGAGAGGGTTTCTTACCAGTCCATACCTTGTGTGGAGTGTTGTCACCTAGTCCTGATGAGGGTGAGCGATTGACTAGGTAACATGCAGTACCCATTGCCTCTACCCATAATTCTTGTCCTAACCTTGCACCACTAAGCATGCACCTTTCTTTTTCCATCAACATCATGTTCATCCTTTCCGCAACTCCATTTTGATGAGGTGTATATGGAGTAGTATTATACCTTTCTATACCACACTTCTTACAGAATTCTTCGAATTCATTTCCGCATAAATGTCCACCATTTTCTGTCCTCAACACCTTAATTATTTTCTCTGTTTGATTCTCCACAAGAGCCCTAAACTCTTTAAACCTATCAAAGACTTCATATTTCTTCTCGAGGAAATATAGTCATGTATTCCTCGAGAGGTCATTTATAAATAAGGCATACTACATAGATTTTTCCAGTGATGGAACTGACACAGGTCCAAACACATCACTATGCACCAACTATAAAATTCGCTCTGTCCTTGATGCATCACAGGGGTATTTTACCCGATTATGCTTCCCATTTATGCAATGTTCACATAAATCAAAATCCAGAGAGTAGTTAGACATACCTTCAACCATACCTTTGCTGTGTAGTAGTCAAAATCCCTTCTCTCCAATATGCCCTAGTCTTTGATGCCACAACATAGCCTTTTCTCCAGAGACTGTATGAGTTTTTTCTTCTTCAACTCCAATCTTAGGAAAAATGGAACTATTGCACCCATCAATAATAGTGCTTCCTTGCATATTACACATATTTCCACACTGAACTCCCTTCAACAACACCATTTCTCCTCGAACCATCCTATATGTTTCTTTCTCAAACATTGTTTTTATCCCTGCATCATCCATTTTGATTATAGAAACCAATTTTCTATCTAATCCTGGAATGTGCAGAACACCGAGGAGTGTTCTAATCCTTCCATCCATGATCTTCAACTTGAATTTTCCTTGTCCTATGATTTTGGCTGTCGAGTCATCACGTGGGAAAACATCACCTCCATCATACCTTTAATATTCGCAAAACCACTCCCGGTGAGGAGTCATATGAAAAGATGCACATGAGTCAACCAACCATGCCTCATGATCTGCAAGTGTGCTTGAAGAAGCTAAGTACACATCCCCTCCTTCTTCCTTGGATATTTTTTCTTCTATAGAAGAAGCATCATCAAATCCCTTCCCTCTCTCAACACTTTTGTGTCTACATTGCTTCTTGTAGTGCCCTTCTTTTCCACATCTCCAACATACCTTTCCAAACTTTTCGGGAGATTTATATCTACCCTTATATTTATATCTCCCACTTGAGGACTAAGATCTATTTCTTTCCTGGGAGAATCCTCTTGCAAATAATGCTTCTATGCTCCGTCCTTCCATGTTCTTCCACCTCATCTCCTCTGACAATAAGGATGAGACCACATCATCGGAACTTAAAGTAGTTGTAATCCTACCTGTGGCCACAACCAAACTATCCCACGAGTCTGGTAAAGAACACAATAAACTGATACATTTTTCTTCATAAAAAATATTAATATCAACATATAATAACTGACTTACCACTTTATTGAAGGCGTTCAAATGCTCTGTCACCGAGTCTCCATCTTTCATCCTCAGGTTATACAACTTATTTCGCATGAACAATTTATTTACTAGGGACTTAGACTGATACAAAGTCCCCAACTTATCCCATAATTCCTTATCTGTAGCTTCCCCTCACACATTCAGTAATGCAAAATATGAAAGAGACACAACTGAATTGTGCTCTTTGCCTTTCGATCCAAGTTTTTCAAGTCTTCTGCTGATGTTCCCGTAGGTGCAGTACCTAGATCCATCGCGATCCACTGATCTTTGTCTACCAACATATATTCCATAGCTCAAAAACTTTCCCATGAAATTTCTCGATCTTTATTTTCGAACTGCTCGCCATTTCTTTTTCACCTGAAGAAATGATACCATAGATCTCCCACTATAACAAGGCTTATCACAGACTCAATCCAAACACGAGACCATAAAGGCATCCCCCTAAAGCCAATAATCGCTCTGATACTAAATGTATATTTTGACCTTGTACAATTATTTACTACAAAAATATTCTCAATAAAAAAAGAAAATATACAATGGCACACACACACATTACACATAGATTTTACCCTAGAAACCCAAACTGGGAAAACCAACAACCTATTTAGAGCCACATCTCTAATCTTCTATTCATCACATCTTCATTGTTTACAATACTATACAATATATAGGATCCCGCGACATCCAAAACCCCTAATCCATTGACGTGGATTAGTATACAACCCTAATTAGAAAACCATCGACGAAAACCATGTGCCAAAAAATCACCAAAAACATATGCAAAAAAGAGCCAATTTTTTTTTCCAGGGGCGCTGCTCCTGAACCCCCATGTAGGGGGGAAGGATCCCCCTTGCAAACCCCCTAGACAGGGGGGATCCACCCCCATATGACCCCCAGGTAGGTGGGGACTAGCGCCCCCCCTCTAACCCCCTACGCACTCGACACAACACAAACACTGGATCTAGTTGTGCAAAGAATATAACACACACCCAACATCCTTGGCATGCTTCCTCCCATGTCTTCCACTATTTTAGCCTCCTGAATGTTGTGGAAAATCCTCATTCTTTAAAATTTTTGAGGGTAGTCCCTATATAAGCGATTTTCCTCACATCCCCAACATTGTATAGGCTCTTTCCTTGGCCTTTTCCCAAATGAAACTGCTGACTTGTGCTCATTTTGGGTTGACAGTCCTTGTTGATTTGATTGGGAATTGTTCTTGAAAAAGGGTGGCTTAGATCCTTTTTGCCTTTTCTCTTTATTACCCTTCATCTTTTCATTCCAAGTCTTTTGGAAGATTGGCCTCCCTTTGTTATGCTCATAGAGATGTTTTTCTCTCCTTATGGATTCCTCCAAATTTTTAGGGATATCATATTGTATCTCGTCACTGTCGAAAGAGGGTAACCCACTCATGAACCTTTGGATTTGAATTTCTCATGTTTTATGAACTCCACATAGTGCAACAATTCAAATAATATTTTCTCATATTCATCCATTGTCATGCTTCCCAACTTGAGCTCAAAGAACTCTTTCATCTTTCTTTCATATTAATACTTAGACAAATATTTCTCTTGGAAATATCCTTTGAACTGCCTCCATGATACCTTCCTCTCATCAAGGTGATTGGCTCTCTTAAGTTGATCCGACAACATGGATGCATTTCCTTGCAAGTGGTAGGTTGCAATTCTTGTTTCTACCCTCGAGGGGTAATCACGAAGTTAGAAGTATTTCTTCATTTCCAATAGCCAGGCCTCAACCTCTTCTCCCTTCCTATGCTCACAATTGAATGTTGGTGGATTGATTTTCTTGAGTTCACCTTGCAAGATGTCCCCCTCAGAACTTCTCCTCCATCTCCTCATAGGGGACACACTTGGGCTACTTCCTGTACCTAAACTTGCATGAGCTCTCCTAGTGAATTTCTATGGGGAATGATGACACCTACTCATGCTCCATAACTGTCTTCCATTCCCATGCTCATCTTTTCTGCTATGGGATCTAGATGTTGTCATTGTCTAGCACTAGCTTCTTGATTTGTGCCAGAGTCTTTATTATATTGCCTTTGCAACACGTTTAGACTCTGAAGTATCTCTTCCTGAGCCTTCATAATATTTTCATTATTTTCCCTATAACTCTGCAGGCTTTTCATAGTGACAGGTTCCTACCTTTCTCTTCTTCCATTAGATTATGTCTCAACATTTCCCATCCTGACATGCAACCCTCTGAATTCCTCTCCATGACTGTAGGAACTTTGGGCATATTCCATGGCTATAGTTATCATATAGGAACATAAATGTCTTTCTGTACCTCTAAATTATGTAAGAAAATGTGCATGCAAATAAATTTCTGTTAGACAAAATATATGCATACACAATTCTGGAAAAGAATACATAATTTTTTCTTCTCTTTAATGGAACCAATCATCTTATTTTGCGTTGAAGGTAAATTTTATTGCCCAGATCAATTTTCTAGGTTGATATATGAGTTATCCTCTCCAAGATATTTCCAACAACTGCTTTCTTTCTCAATTTAGAGTTCTGAGTAGAAATTTATGGCCATATGAATATTGCTAATTTTCCCCTTTTTATACATTTTTCATTATAGTGAAAATAATCCCAGACACCAACTTATGCCACTTGTAGAAGTAAACCTGTTAGGAATCAGAGAAACTTTGTTATGAGACATATATAATAATTATGACATGGAACTCATAACAAATCTTAGTTTGTCTTTCCAATGCTCTAGTAAAAAACTACAATAATCTGGAAATGACCACTTTGTCCTTTTTCACCCCTTTTCCTAGACTTGGAATTTTTAGCCACACATGTTATCTCTCGAAGAAATTTTGGAAACATTTCACTAAACCAAAGTTGTCTGGCTTGATGAGTATAGAAAATGTTGAGTAAATATTGTTTTGTATATTTTCCATATGGGAACCCTTTTCCTCCTCTGAAAATTCCAAAAAGGTGGCCCAAAATAGTGGATTTTCGCCTATTTTAGAATCCCCATTCCAAACCCATTTGGTTTTATTCAATTCCTTATTTATTTGTTTCCATGCATGCTTTCCGGTCTCCCTCCAAGAATTTTAACTCAATCTACATCTCTGCCAATGATCTGGACCCTGATCTTTAAAAACCACTATTTTGTAATTTTTAACAAATCCAAGAAGAAATGGGAAAAGGTCATCTCTGACACTTCTGTAGATATTTTGACTGCGGAGTACACCCATAAGTTTAATCTAAATCTAACTTAATATGCTAATGTTATGACCAACATAAGATTTTGATTCCATGTTTTTTTTAGACTAAAATACAATTATGCCTACGTGGCATCCTTGTTGACGTAGCTATTGATGTAGCATTCTAGGTCCACATGGCACCCCGAGGTGATGCCATGTTACCCTCCTCGCACACTTAACCCTGCCTTGCCAACATTCTCTCTCTTCTTTCTTCTCTTCCTCCTACACTGACCTTAAACATTTATAAAATATTAATATTTTCTGGGCCCCACTTGCCCAACTAACACACATATGACCCCGTATGGGACAAGGGTCCCACCCTTATTGTCAACTTCCACATGACGCACCCATCCCATCTAACTCACACCTTTACCTTGGCATGCACAAACTTGCACATCTACTAGATCTGATGATTGAGATTTGGTGAGATTGATGACAAAAAGTCCATGTCGCATCCCAATAATGCACAAGAATTAACAAACCTTTGGATTGCGACAATGGTTTCTCCCATGCTACATGGTACAATTTTAATGGTGTCGCATGGCTAAAGGCCTCGGGCCAAAACCAATTTTCTCCCATGCGGCAATGGTTTATGGTATTGGCTATACCAATGTCTCCTCTGGCTCCCATGTCACTTGCCACCATGCCACCAACCGCCACCGTGGACCTGCCACCATGCCACCAACTTCCACCGTGGAACTTCCACCATGGCAGTCCACGTCACTACCATGTGACCTCTACGTCATGTACGAAAAAATACCCAAATTTCCCCAAATTTCAATTTTTTCCAAAATTGCGTAATTTTTGAAATTTTTACTAGGGATGCCATGAAACTTTGTAATTACGTTTGCTAATGGCCAATTTAGGCCTGATTCCTATCGAATCAATCTCTGCAGCCAAAATTCAACACTCTTATGTTGAATTCTCAACCAATTTCGCTGCAGAAATTGGGGCTTTTGCCCAATTTCTCCCAACTCTTCATGGCTACAATGTAACTTCTAGTATTTAACCAATTATAGGGCCAACATATGCATATTTAGAGATGAAAATTGGGGATTTTAACCCCTGAAATTGAATTCACCAAAATTATAGGCAATCTTCTCACACTTTTTCCTGGAAAAATTATGACAACCACATTGTAAACATTCTCTAAGATTTAACTCTGCAATTTTTTTTTTCAAGTTTCTGCATGCTGAGTCTGGCCCATACAGTCTCAGCGTTTGAGCCTGTAGCTCTAATACCATTTTGTAACGTCCCTCAACTTAATCGAGGAACATTACTTGTGGAAAAACACATAAATTCGAATTTTCTTTTGCTAATTAATTCTTGTAGCTTACCTACTACGAATTAAACACATATTCAACTAAATTATGATACCCATAATTAAATGCATGTACAACACTCTAAATGAACGTAATGCAGTCAAATAAACATCTACAACAACACATAAAAACCATTCTTAGACACATGATAAAATGCACAACAATTGAACTCATGGAATAACTTAGAAAATAGATAAACACTTATCTTTTTAAAACGTGTGTGCAACCAACTGCTTGGGAAGGACATTCCACCCAACCATAGACTTGTTGTTCCAAATATCAACAACAAGTCACCCTTGAGATAGGGCTAGGAATCCACAATAGAAGGGTGCCTCTCACATGCCACTCACAACTCAATATCGCACAACCCACTGGTATTCTCCTACAACTATCCCGAATTTCCTCCAACACTCTTTCTCTTGACTTCCCAACCCAAGGAATGTACACCTTGACTACTCTTAGTACATCAGACATTCCATTCGTTTACCAGGGCCTCTTTGGCATAGGTAACCAATAATATCTCTGCTGGGAACTCAAGGGAACTCACTGCCAGGAAAAACAACAACAAACAATTGTTGTTACAAAGCAACTCACTAAGGAGTTCACTCTTCAAGCATGACAACCCGGTTCTTCAATTTCTAGCTCCAAAGCTCTCCAAAAATGATCCAAAATTCGCCCAACTTTCTTGGTCTAGCTCTAGTGCTCTTTTTCCTTGCTCTCTTCTTGTTTTTCATGCAAAACTAAATTTGTCAAAAACTCCTCTTCTCCCCCATACAAATTTCCTTTATTTTCCCAAGATAGTTGAATTCTCACTCTGCCCAATGTTGATTGTACTGCACCCCCCATGCTTCCAATAAATATGGAAGTGACTTCTACACCCACCCCCTGACAATTATTCAATGATCGGGCTCTCATACATTCAACTAGAAAATAGAAGGTTTTCCCAAATGATGATAAATTTTAGAAATCTGGTTTTGGATTACTACCCACAATTAATTTCCTTCTTGGACCCACCCCTCTTAGACACTCCTAGACATTCCTCTCTCTTCCAGATAAATCAGCCCCCATCTTTTCCCATATTCCCAACAACTTGTATCACATTATATTTATTAAAATCCAAAATACAAATCACATATTACATTGCTTGGCCATAGCCATATTCATATCTACATCATGCATAAATTAAATCAAGGATTATAGTGGGGATGTTACAAGAAGGGAA
>ML782731.1:465734-479692 GCA_009831015.1 Picea engelmannii
CATTAAGAGCCAACTTCATTCCATTGGTGGTTTTCACCAAATGAAGAGTGTAATGTGGTTCCGATAACGATTCCCACATTCCTAACACCTAGGGCATGTGAGAATACCTGCCCGAAGCTACAAAAATCAACAATATACAATTAACTCTTTAGCACTCTGCCTCGCTCCAGGATTTTTTTGGTTTAAAAGAAGTGACAGGTTTTTGGAACCGTAATTTGATAATGAACTTTAAATCTCCAAGCTTGGATTCTTTGAGTCACATGCACTCATCCCATTTCTCATTTTGATTGCCAACATCTTGTGGCATAAAATTACAAGTATTTTGAGAAATATTTTATACAAGTTGAATGATTACTTCATTCCGAGTTTGGAATCACATATTGAAATTGTGGGTTTCAAAACCCTTCTCTATAGACAATAGGTTATGAGATTTGAACCCAGTCCCAAATACATGATTTTGTTGTCAGTTGAGATTTGGTTTTTCTTATGACTGTCCATGACCTGTTGAGGTTTTGGTTGATATATTTACTTTTTGGTTTAATAGTGTGTTATCACATAAGTTGTAGGTTGGGAAAAGAGTATCCAACCACCAAGATGGATACAAATTAGAGAGAACCTACCCACTATCACCTTAGGCAGGTGTTCCCTTCACTTTAGAGGTGAGGTAGTCACATGAAGGGGGGAATCCCGGTGACCCTATGGGAAATTGTGATTGAAAATGAGATGTATGGATGGATTCCCCTAAAGGTCAATTCTAAATGGTATAGGGAACTTGGAAATGAGTCTTGGGAAAGGTTTATGGTTGCCAATGCTTTGCGTGATCTTACTGAGAGAAGATACCTACCTGATACACAAGGAAAACCAAGTATATGATATAATATGTTAGCTGGACAAGCAAGTTAATCTTGATGTCCCTAATTGCAGCAATATTCAGTGATATATATCAGCATATAAAAGATAATAAGGGATGTGAAATAAGTGCTAAAAGTCTGATTGAATAAGCAAGAGGCAAGCTAGTGAAGACTACTTCAACTCAACAATGATAGAACAAGACTTTAGCATAAAAACAAGGCTGTAACAAAAACTTACTGCAATGATATTTATCAGCCTTATGGTTGTAGAAAACCAAACCTTATAACATAAAATTCAGCCAATGAAAATAATTTCCAACTAGCTCAAAAAGTGCCCTAGGGTTAGTAGTTTGTTAGGGAAAAGTTATAGCCAATTCCTAGGGTTAGTTTAGGATTTATCTAGGGTTAGAGAGTTAGTTTTTTGTATCCCTAATGGATGTAGGTTAGTTTTGTAACAAACAAAATTTATAGTGGGTGAAAGAGGATTCCTCAATGAGGCAAGATATCCTAGGGCTCAAGGAACAATATCCAAGTGAGCTAACTTTAAACATCAACTTTTCATGTTTACCAATGGAACATTTTATTTCTCCAATGCAACGAATAGTGCCTTTGATTAATGGGTTTATAGGGTCAAGAGTAAAGAGCTAGAGCTACTATCTCCTTGGGGGTATAAATCCTCTTATTCCCCAAGGCAAGTAACCTCTCTAGGGTTTAAACTAAGGGGTGTATGTCCTTATACTTCCTTAGAAAACCCTTGCAAACAAAAATTCTATGATTAAAATTATGGTGGAGCTAAAGTAGGGGTGTATGCACTTATACTCCCTACTTAGCCTTAGTAACAATCAACCTTGATCTTGAATTACAAATGATAGCAGCAAGTGAAATACCTTACCAATCCAAATAGCAACAAGATAAACCATAAGATGCCAAGATAAACCACCACAATAGCTATAAAATATCTCCAAGAGATAGCACATAATCATCATGTACTCCATGACCAAAGAAAGCACCATACCATAGCACAAGAGAACAAAAAGATTCAAGGTAGAGAAAATTTTAGTCCTTTACTTCTCACCGTGGGAGAGTTATGATTTAAAATGAGATCTTATGATCTCTATTTATACAAAATGTCATTCACATAGTTTGTCCACATTAGCAAGGGTAAAAAATTAGATAAGGGGTCCACAACCCTTATCTTACCCCTTTACAATAAAATAATATTAATCAATTCACTTAAAATTCACTTCTACACAAAAGAAACCCTAGCATAAGGTGACATCACCCCTTTAGGGGATGTTTTGGCACTTTGAAGAAGTCGTTGGGGGTAGTAGATGCATGGCTAGGAATCCAAAGGCCACTTGTCAGTCATCCAAATCCTCTCTTGATGGTATTCAAGCTTCCTTCCTTTAAAACATGCCACATTTCATCAAGCAACATCTTCACCACCAAACCCTAGCCCTCTAGGTGACGTCCAACTTCTAAAAGTGACGTTTTGCCTCTCCTAGGAAAAGTTTTTGGCATGTAAGGGCTATGTCATGTCATCCATAAAATCTTGTAGACATCCAAAGGTATGGCTATGTTATCTGACATGTGGGCCCTTGGAATCCAATCTGTGGGATTCAAGCCCCATGGAAGCCTAAGCTAGGCTTGTTCTTCCAAAAATATCCACCAACTAGGACTTGCAAAGACAAATAAGCACGCCTTCCAAGGATATCAAGTCATAATATCATGGTGAGTAAATAAAATCAATAAATGATCCACTTAAGCATGTGCATCAAAGATTACCCAGTCAAACAAGTAAGTGATCAAAGACATTATGCAACTTGCCAAGCTTGGATATGGGAGGGTTGACTAGGTGTAATATTGGGTAGATGATCCAGGTGGATATTGGTGGCAACCCACCTATTCCAACAGGCCCCTCATGTCCATTTTTTTTAGCACGTCCTTCTGTACAACTTGATAATTGTGAGTTCTACACTTCTGGGGTTGTTTTTTTTAGATAAGATTATCAATGCTTAACCCAGTGCCACAATCGCTACCACCAAAGTCTGACCAAGAGAACTAGAAGAACCAAAGGAAGGGAATGTCTATTTCACTCATAGATGTGGGTCAAGGGGGCTTCGATTCATTTCATTGTCGACAATGGTAGTGAGAAGAACCTAATTTCAGTAGAGGTCGTGAAACAATTGGACCTGCCAATGACACCACACCCGCAACCCTACACCATTGGTTGGATTTGTCAAGGAAGAGGTCTCTGTGTCAGCCAACAATGCTGTCTTCCCTATGAAATCAAGCCTTTCAAAGATGAGGTACTGTGTGATATTTCTCCCCTTGAAGTTTGTGATGTTCTTTTAGGACAACCATATTTGTGGAAGTGTCATGTTGTGTATGAGTCTAGACCCCACAATGTTATTATTACTTTGGGTAGTGTTGGAATAGGGCCAAAACTAGGGTTCAATGCTACAACAACGCACCAACAAAACCCTAACTACCAACCCTTTCGACAACACCTGTGAAGAAGATGAAGTCTCACCCGAGGTAGAGGAAGGGGTGGTTGTAGGACTCATATGTCTGCAACCTTAGATGGGACACATATATGTGATTCTAGTATTTAACAGAGCATTCAAAAGTAAACCTTCATCGGTATTTAACCAATATCTACTCCATAGACAAAACATAGCATCACAACATTCACCCTAATCTAATGTATCTAATCACTTAACACAAGGAATTAGATCATATCTAGCAAATTCAAGCACTAAGCAAGTTCACAGAGGTCGGATATAGCATCCAGATTCATCATAAGCACAAAGTATAAACAAATCTATCTATCTATCTATGTCAAGCACTTAGCAGATAACACATAAGTACACCAACACATCACACAAAGAAGAGCAACACAACATATACGTGGTTCAGCCCCACCCTGGGGCTACCTCCACCAACTCTTCTTCTTTATTAACTTCTTCAATCAGATACATGCACAGAGCCACAAAAACCTTACTCCGCATATGACAAGAGATTTGCGCAGCTCACTAGATCCTCCTTCCTTGCGTTATAGCACAAAGCCCTTCACAGTCTGTTACAACCACTTTCAATTAGCTTTTCAAGTCTCTCACAGTATGCATAAAGCATTTACAAGACACACTTGCACTTAACACAACATCACATAGATGCCTCTTCTCTCCCTCTTTCTTACATCGCCTAGACATCTATTTATATATTACAAAATAGGCGTAAGCATGGGTAAAACCATGGGCCGACATTCCCATACCCATTACATATTCCCAAATCCCAAAAAGGACCCAAAAAGGACCCAAAAAGGGGCTGAGATCCCGCAATCTCTGCTTCGTCTTGTGCTCCGCCTTTGACAAGATGTCAAAGTCCAAAATGGTCAAACTTGACCAAGGATATCTCAAAACTTGGTCAAGGGCCAAAAGGCCCCCAACACTCACCTATGACTTGTCCTGAGTCACTCTGATGTAGGAAGTTGTACTTCGAAATCCTCAAGCTTGGCTCGAGCTACTTCGACTTGTTTTTGTGCTATGACCTCTTGTTCAAAAAAATCTTGGATGACTGCATCGTTCACGGGTCCTTCTAGGCATTGTTCAGCGACATTAACAACTTGATCTAGTTCTGCTCCCTGACCTTCAACTTCTGTGAACAATTGGTAGGCATTATCTTGTACGGGTTGGAGTCTCTGAGTTACTGCCATAAATCTACTCTGAATAACATGAATCTGCTGTTGGGTAGTGCTTTTCTCTTGAGATCTCTTCATTCTTTCCACAACTGACATGAGCTTCAACTGTGCCTGTATCGTTTTGGCTTGATACTTCACCTCTTGGAGCTGGGACTCTAGTGCTCTTAATTCTGGACTCTCAGTGAGTCGATCGTATGTCAGGGCACTGTGATCACTCAACTGATTTCATTCCATAGCAAGGGCCTTTAGTCTCTCAACTAAGCTCTTGGCAGTTGCTTCTCTTTGGTCCTTCACATCCCGTGGGGTCTTGGGCACTACACGTAGTTCTAAGTCTGCGATGTGTTGCTGTAGCTGCTGGATCACTTCTTCAAGATGCTCTACTTGATGTGTAACTCGATCTTCTGCCTTTATTTCTACGACTGTCACAAAGTGAAGGGTTCTGTTGACCGCTTCCTTTACTGCGAGTTTCTCGATGAGAAACTATTCTTTTCCTTATTGTATCTATGCATTTTCTTTGTCGAACTTCGCTTGGAGGGAAATATTTTCAAGAGTGTTCAGAGTAATGCGAGGCTCAGACTGGATGGCTCTCTTCAACTGATCGTAGTAGGTATGAAAAATAGCATTTGACTGCCATTGTTTGTTCATATCACTGGAATACCAAAGTGTACTGAACTTTGTGGCCAACGAATCAAATGGCTCGATGTCAGGGAAGGTCGCACCTTCCGGCATTTCCCAGGCGATGAATGCGATAAGGATTAAAAGACAACTAAAATGGAATTCATAACCTTGATCTTGTGCTTCTCTGTAGTCTAGTTCCAATTGATTCACCAGGTACTTCGCCCAGTTCATCTATAGGCCTTCCACTCACTTCCCTGCGGGGTCGACTACAAAGCCGGTGACTTGGGTAGGTTGGTTCTTTCTTAATAACTTCCCTGCAATCAACTGATAGGAAAGGCACACTGCGTCACTCTGGATAGAATCTACCTTGTAGCCTCGCATCCCCTTCTCGACATCACCATAGGTGTCCCTGATCCTTTATGCTAGAGCGTGATCCATGGATTTTCCTGGATAAAACTCCTCTAGATTAGGTCCCTACATACTCAACCCTGTGATCCGATTGATCAACGTCGGATCAACTTTGATACGATGGTCTAGACACAAATAGCCTCCATGGTAACAATAAAGCAACAACTTGACATAGGCATTCACCTCCTGGTGTCTTTCGAAGTGTGGGATCTTCATAACGTTCAACAGGGTGGACTGCGAGAGGTTATGGGTCCATGTATGGGGGATTATATTTGAATTCTTCCCCTTCATTCTGATCAGGTACTTATGTGGGGCGAGCATGTTATAGAATTTTCGGTCGCCGAGGTTGAAGTCGCTGAACTTCAATGCTGCAATCTTGTCTTGGTTTTCCTGAATTGCGCGTATCCCCTTCGGGAGGTTCGTAGTGACCAAGGTGTACTTGAAATATCTGGGAACACTATCTCGATTTACTGTGTCACTCAGAGGTGGTATGTAGGTGGGTAATATAGTCGAGATCAATTTGGCATTCACGAGATCATCCTTGTGCTTGGTTCTCTTTTCATCTGATGGCCGGGATGGTCTGGCTCTGTGAGCAGTCGACGAAGAGGCTTTCATTCCTCTTGTCGATGATGCTTGTACCCCTGTAGAAATCGACATGACTCGTTCAGTCATGAGGTCGATCAGAATTTCTTCGACAAATCTTTCTACTGCGCTAAACGCGTCCGACATACACGCTTAGGGTTGGAAATCTTCGAGTTCAAGGAGTAACTTAGACACTGCAATGGGATAGAAGGAAATACAACGCAATGATCATTGTATAAAATAAACAAGTCCGTGGACTCAAATTCACGATTAGAAAAAGTGTTCTCAGTGCATGGCGTGATGGGATAAATAGGTAACTCAACAACGGGTCACTTGCAATGGGTATCAATCCTTCCTTAACTCTGTTTTGTCTGTTATGGCACGGTCCCAATGGTATGATGGCTAGCTGTATGGTCATAAATTCCTTTCTACCCGTTCAGAGCGTTGGGCTAATGGTTATAATGTCCCCAATGACTATATTACTTTGCCATGGCGAAGTGCCATGTGTCGCTGTGCTGATATCCCGACGAAGCTCCAATTTTGTGAATTTTCCTTCTGCAAGGTTCCTTCTGGATCTTTCTGCAACTTTTCAATCTTAACTCTCTTCTTACTTAGTTTTCTAGGCTTCTTTCCAGTGAGCTTAGTCTTGGTATTCCTTTTCCCATTCTAATTCTTATCTTCTTTTGACATAGTGACTTCGCATTGGTGAGATTCTTTCCTAGGATTCAAGGGTGATACTTCTTTTTTATTTGGGCTAGGTATTTCAGTCTTATGTGAGTCCTCTATTGTTCTTGCAACTTTGATATCTTCGTTGTTGTTGTGAAATAACTGCGATTTGTTCTCCTGTTCTTCAATCAAGTGTGCGATCCTTTAGTTATAAAATCTTTTAACTCTTGCTTCTTCTGCTCTAAGACTTCTTCTTCTTCCTTCCTTCTGGCTTGATCCCTTTCAATCCAAGGTATTCCTAGTAACATGGTAAATGGAGCGTTGTCCTCCATAAATTTAATGATCTCAAAATCTTCTTCTGTCGAAGTTCCATTGACATTCATAGGTATCTGAGCGAGCTTCCCACATAGGGTTATCAATTTTCCTCTGAATAATCCTATTCCTCCCAGTGAAGGAACCATAACAGGATTTCCTAAAAGTTCCCAGGTTCTTTCTGTCATAAGATTCACCTGTGTTTCCTCATCTAGAACACAGTCAATGTCGAAGTCTCCTAATCTTGCTTCAATGCATTCTTTTTCTTTGAAGATCTCTGATAATCTGACATGTTGGTGGTCATTCAGGGCTTCTCTCATTTGTAACAATACTTTCTCTGATTCTTTCTGGGATTCTACCATAATCTTAGTTTCTGGATTTGCCTTAGGGTTTTCTTGGTTCAGATTCATTCTTTCAACTTTAGTAATCATTCTAGGGAAATCCAATACTTCATGGTCTATAGATTTACAACAAAGACAACTAGGTCTTCTCCCAAGGAATTCCTTAGCAAGATGTCCTGGTTTTCTGCAACTGTAACAGAGGGTTAATCCTCTCTTTCTTTTAACTGATCCCCAACCCTTTTTGTACTGCGTGCTAGGATCATAGGAGCTAACCTGCAAAATATTCTTTCTAGGATCCTGCATCCATTTGTTAGTCCAAATATTCTTTCTATGCATAGGTATAACATATCTTTCACTATTCTTATTAGATCTACTCATGTTAAACCTTCTTTCATCTACCAGTACCCTAGTTTTCGAGCTAGGATAGAATCTATCAAACATACCTAGATCCATGCTTTAGAAACAAAATTTTCCACTTGTCTTACTTCTACAGAGCACAAAGCTTCTAGATCTAGAACTTTTCACTATTCTTACCTTTATCATAGCACAAAGCTTGCAGATCTTACATCTTTTCTTCATATCTGACCTCTTTTCTTGGCACAAAGCTTCACAAGTCAAGCATAATGCTGTGCACTAGGGAAACATATCTATGCACAAAGTTTTATCAGTTTCAATTTGAATCTTTGAACAAAGCTTCTTCCTCCTCAGTTCCCAACAATCACAGTTTATGTCCCGGCAACAGAACCATTTGTTGGCACAGGGGCAGACCCAGGGTTCAACGCTACAACAATGCACCAACAAAACCCTAACTACTGACCCTTTTGGAAACACCTGCGAAGTAGATGAAGTCTCACCTGAGGTAGAGGAAGGGGTGGTTACAGGACTCAAATGTCTGCAACCTTAGCTGGGACACAAATATGTGATTCTAGTATTTAACAGAGCATTCAACAATAAACCTTCATCAATATTTAACCAATATCTACTCCACAGATAAAATGGAGCATCACAACATTCACCCTGATCTTATGTATCTAAGCAGTTAGCATAAGGAATTAGATTAGATATAGTAGATTCAAGCACTAAGCAAGTTCACAGAGGTCAGATCTAGCATCCAGATTCATCATAAGAAAAAAGTATAAACATATCTATCTATCTATCTATGTCAATCACTTAGTATATAACACATAAGTACACTAACACATCGCACAAAGCAGAGAAACACAACATATACGTGGCTCACCCCCACCCTGGGGTTACGCCCACCAACTCTTCTTCCTTATTAGCTTCTTCAATCAGATACATGCACAGAGCCACAAAAACATTACTCCGCATAGGAAAGGAGATCTGTGCAACTCGCTAGATCCTCCTTCCTTGCATTACAACATAAATCACTTCACAGTCTGTTACAACCACTTGCACTTATATCTGCAAGTCTCTCACAGTATGCACAAAGAATTTACAAGCCACACTTGCACTTAGCACAACATCACATAGATGCCTCTTCTCTCCCTCTTTCTTACATCGCCTAGACATCTATTTATATATTACAAAATAGGCCTAAGCATGGGTAAACCCATGATCTGACATTCCCATACCCGTTACATATTCCCAAATCCCAAAAATGACCCAAAAAGGGGCTGAGATCCCGTGATCTCTGCTTCGTCTTGCGCTCCACCTTCAACAGGCTGTAGAAGTAAAAAATGGTCAAACTTGAACAAGGATCTCTCAAAACTTGGTCGAGGGCCAACATGTAGACAATTGTACAGGATCCTAGAGGTGGCACCACCTACTGCTATTTCTTTAATGTCTGCTAAGCAATGCAATAAAGTCATTTCACAAACCGGGAAGTTCATCTTCTTTGTGATCCGTGATCACAGTAAGAAGAAGGTTTCCACCACATCCGTGGCCTCTATACAACGCCTCTCGAAACAAGTGGACATGATTGTGGAAGAATACATAGACATCTTCGCCTCACCTACAGGGGTACCAACACACTGCCAAGTCAAGCATCCAATTGATATCAACCCTGGCGCACCTCTACCTAATGGAATAGTCTATTGATGCTCGTTGATGGAGAATGACGAAATAATGTGTAAGATCCAATATCTTATTCAAAATGGGCACATCAGACCCAAATCCTCCCCTTGCGGAATCCTGATTGTACTGGTGTAGAAGAAGAACGAGAGTTTGCGACTTTGCATTGATTACAAAGCCTTAAACAAAATCACAGTCAGGAACCACTACCCCATTCCTAGGATTAATGACCTTCTTGACCAACTCAAGGGGGAAAATTTATTCAACAAGATTTACCTGAAGTCTAGCTACCACTAGGTTCCCATCGAATCAACTGATGTCTGGAAGACAACCTTCAAGTCTAAAGAAGGTCTCTACGAATGGCTAGTCATGCCCTTTTCCTTAAAAAATGCACCAGACACTTTCATGAGGTTGATGGATGATTTATTGATACCCTTCACCAACTCCTTTGTGGTAGTATATTTGGATGACATCCTCATCTTCAGTAGAACGTGGGAGGAGCACATGTGGCACTTGGAAAAATTCTCTTTTGGCATGAACAAGGTCCAATGCCTAGGCTACATTGTTGATGAGCATGGGGTACATGTTGATCCAACTAATATCCAATTCATTCGTGACTAGCCAGCCCCGACCACAATGACCGAGCTTCAGAGCTTCTTGGGACTAGCCAATTTCTATTGATGGTTTGTGTTGGGATTCTCCCATATTGCATGGGCCCTCAACTAGGTGACCAAGGGTGGTGGTAGGGCCAAGTTCGTGTCAGGGAAGGAGCAACAATGAGCATTCGATGATCTGAAACATATCTTGTGCTCAACTCCAGTACTCTCTTTGCTCGATCTGCAACAACCATTCGAGATGGAGACATATGCATCTGACTATGCTATGGGCGCATTTATCACTCAGCATGGGCATCCCGTGGCATACCATAGTGAGACACTCTCCGATACTGTCTGTAAATACCCCACCCATGACAGGGAAATGTATTCCATTGTCCAAGCCTGTTGTCAATGAAAACATTACATTCTGTGGAAAGAGACGATCACACACACTGATCACAAACCTCTGCAGTTCATACAGACACAGGGGAAATCACAGAATGACCGCCATCAGAAGTGGTCCACCTACCTGCAGCAGTTCCATATCAACATCAAGTACAAGTCATGTATCTCCAATCATGTCGCTGACTACCTCAATTGGCCTCCTATGGCTGCACTCACCACTGTGATCCATTCCCGTGGACACGAAACATCGGAGTAGCCCCAACTTTATCAGAAAGATCCAGACTTCACCACCACATATCAACTCTTGGGTATAGGCGCCATTGTCACTGATTTTCACATTCAGGATAGACTCTTATGCCACCTGGGCCATCTCCGTGTTCCTACAAGCGAGCGTGCAAAGCTAATTTGGGAAGCCCACTACAGTCGGGTGGCAGGACATTTTGGCAGAGAGAAAATTGTGGACATTCTTCATAAACATTTTTATTGGCCAAAACTTCGACAAGACGTCAGCAAGTATATCGGATCCTGCAGTGCCTGCGCCATTTCCAAGCCAACCATCAAGTAGCAAGGCTTATACACCCCTCTTCCTATTCCCGAGAAGCTGTGGGAATTCATCTCAATGGATTACATGTATGGTTTTCCGTCCACCAAACATGCAAATGACTGCATGTTTGTGGTCGTTGATGGGTTTTTGAAGATGGCCATCGTCACAACATGTAAGAAGAATGTCACAACAAAATATACTGCCAAGATCTTCTTCAAACGAGTTTGGGTCCACTTTGGGATACCACAGACCATCATCTCCAACCAAGATAGAAGGTTCCTCAACACCTTTTGGTCGAGTCTCTGGTCTCTATTGGACACCAAGCTCACAAAATCCACTTTTTTCCACCCCCAAAGTAATGGCCAAACCGAGTCGTCAATCGGATGATTGTGCACATCCTGCACATGTACAATTCTAAGCATCCCTGTACATGGGATGAGAGTCTCCGATATGTCCAACACAGTTAGAACAAGGCTCTCCATAGTTCCACCGGCCATAGCCCATTTCAGGTGGGTTTGGGATTTCAACCCTTGGGACCCATTAATGTTGCACTTCCTCTTGCCACCGCATAGACAAACTCTTCCCCTGATTAGTTTGTGATCGAAAAAGACACCAGATTCATTGAGCGCATTCAACACATCCGCCAATAGGTTCAAGATATTTTGTAGAAATCCAATGCTAAGTACAAGAAATGCCATGATCAACACAGGGTCCCACACCAGTTTCAGGTTGGTGACAAAGTATGGTTACATTTTCAGAAGGAGCATCTCACTGGGCCCCATCGAAAGCTTCACCCACTTCGTTATGGGCCTTACACTATCACCAAGGCTGTGGGTAGCAATTATTTTGAGCTCAACACTCCACCCTTCCTTGGTCTGCATCTAATATTCAATGTGGACCTCCTTCGACCATATTTTCTACCATTATTGGACACCTCTGAGATCTCTGAACAAATGACACCCACAGAGCTCAACCCTGACTGCATGGAACAAGCATCCACCAATCAGATACCGGACACATAGGTCAAGGGAACTCGTCGACAGCGGATCCAGATTTATCTGGTTGTCAAGGCAGGGCAACTCCTACACCAAGGAAAGTGGCTCCCCCAGGGCCAAATCCAACATAATTTTCCTCACCTGATGGGGGAAATCAACACAATGGAGACCATTTATTCCTAAGGGAGGAGGATTGATCGAGGTGGATATTGGTGGTCACCCACCTATTCCAATTGGCTCCTCGAGTCCGTTTTTATTCAACATGTCCTTATGTACTGCTTGATAATTGTGAGTTCTACACTTCTGGGGCTATCTAAAGCCCCACACATTCTCCAGGTGGATACACGTGGCCTCTCGCCTAATCCAAATGGCTTATTTTGTATGTTTTCATGTCAACACATCTTGTTGTACTTCTAGAGCTATTTTGGGGCCCTCAATGTTTTTTTTTTGACTCGCCATAGTTAGACTATAGACAGAGTCAAAGTCTGACGACATAATGTGTAGTTCTCTGAAAGACCTTTCCAACGTGCTATCACACGCCTAAAATGAAAGTCGTATGCAAAAGTTACGACCCTAGGAAGTTGAGGTACCAAATTATACCAACTTACCCATAGGGCCCACATGACTTTTGGCGTTTCACCTTCTAGGGTTAGGTTTTTGGATGTCTAGGGTTTTGGCATTCATGAGTAATATGAAAAGGGCCTCTAGAGCCTCATTGTAATCCATTATGCTCAGACGGATGCACATAGCAACCACATCTCTTCTCAGAGATAACTATCACCATTAGAGCAAGTTTCAGTTCTGCAGTTTTACATTTTTAACCCATTTCATTATTTAATAGAATATATTGTTCACTGGATATTTGTGTTATTCTTCCTATCTTCGTGTTTATTGTATTTGGTCTATTAATGAGTTCGTTCCGCTCCTAAATCGGAATCAATGGTATCAGAGCGGTCTGCTCTTCCATTATTTTTCTTCATGCATGTCCCCGACAATGTCTGGGTACACGAAGTTGGGACTCGAACCAATCAAGCCATTACCAAATCGACCACACTGAGCCCGACAAAATCCCATGGGAGACGAAAGGAAAGATGATGGAGCAGGAGATCTTATTAAAATGTTGCTCGAGGAAGCCCTTGCATGAAAAAGGAACCAAATGATGGACAACTTCGCGCAGATCCTTCAATGGTTGCCCATGGGAGAAGCATGTTCATCAAGCGGCCATGCAACCCCCTTCAAGGTACATGCAAATTTTGATATTCCATTATTTGAAGGACTGATCGATGCAGATGCTGTAGATAAATGGTTGAATATTGCTCGAAGGATATTTTTTGGTCCACAATTTTTTTGATAGGGAAAATATCACTTTTTCACTCCTCAAGGCCATTCCCCATGTTAAATACTAGTGGTATACTTACTCTGAGCAAAGGGTCGTGGATGAATCTGCAATTTTTGTGGTGGCCCCTATAGGGGATTCCTTTCAGGATGCCATTAAAGAACAATACTACCTTGTTGGAAGCTACAAGGAACAATACACCAGATGGACCACCCTACATCAAGAAAGGGACCAAACAGTACCAGACTTCACCAATATTTTCCATACCCTACGCATCAAATTGGGTATCAAAGATTATGAGCGTCATCTGGCGCTCAAATACCGTGGTTGTTTGCATAGATATATTCAAACAAAAATGGATTTCATGGACATCGCCTCATTGGGCACGAATTATAGATACATTGTCGATATCGATCATAAATTTAAGCAAAAACAATGAGAGTTTGGATCTGCAAACCCCTCATAGCCGAAGCAGGGAAAAGACAACCCCAAACCATACAATAAGGGACCAAGTCGATATGGCCACCCTTAGGACAATCCATCCAAGACGCAACACAAGAAGGGAAACGA
>ML782732.1:26993-75529 GCA_009831015.1 Picea engelmannii
AATTCTAGTCATATGGTAATCCAACCAACCAGATTAAATAATTATTAAAAAATAAGAAAGAAATAGATAGAAACTAATTGAAGACCATACCTCCACTTCTGCTCGTCGCTGTATTCTGTCACTCCAGTATCATAGGTAATAATACAAGGCACATCAACCAAATTTAAACACACAATCTGAGATAGAGTAAGGAGAGAGTACATAGAAGGATCAGTCAAGAAAGATAAAAATGAAGCGGAGAGCACAGAAAGGCATCAGTCAAGAAAGTTAAAAGGAAGCGGGGAGCGAGAGAGCGATTAGTCAAGAAAGATAAGAAGATGAAATCAAAAGAGTGATTACGCATTTTATAAATTGGCTGCCCCAACGATCCACCACTACCATCGTTATGGTGGGCCTACTTTTGTTAAAAAAAATTAAAAAAACCATTGATTTGTAACCGTTGGATGGAGTTTTGTATGGACCAACCTATGCAAAGAAATATAAAATCTAAGGATTCAACGTATAGAAATAGTTTGAAATTTCAAAATAGTTTGAAATTTCAAAATAGCATATGTAAAGTTTGTTAGGATTCCACGTATAGAAATAGTTTAAAATTTCAAAATAGCATTTTTTAATTAAAAAATTTATATATTTAAATTCTAAATTTCAAAATAGTATATTAAAAAGTTTAATTAAAAATGATATTATTTTAATTAAAATAAAAAGTGTTAATTTTTTAAATTAAATGTAACAAAACTTATTATTATTTAATTCTCTACTTAAAACCAAATACTACTTTTACTTGTAACATGACTTCTTATTCATAAATTAGAATAAAAATACATAATTTAATATTTATTATTAAAAAAAATTAAAATTATCATAATAAAACAATCAATCAATTAAATTGTAATATTTTTTATATTACATGTTATTATCAACCACTTTTCTTAATAATTTTTTAATTAAAACATATTCATCTAAAAAGTATGTGAAATAATATTATATTAAATTTAATTATTATTATTTATAATAATAATAAAAAAACCATAAGTGATTCAATAACATTTATCTTTAATTCTCTACTTAAAACCAAATACTACTTTTGCGTGTAACACTACTTATTCATAGGTTAGAATAAAAATGCATACTTTAATATTTTATATTTATTATTAAAAAAAATTAAAATTATTATAACAAAACAATTAATCAATTATTATATCATTAAGTTATATTTTTTTATATTATATGTTTTTTTTAAATAAAAAAGGGCAATTCTTATTAAAATTTACAGATACAAAAAAATACATGTCTACAGTCTGCCAATTGTTCCGTCGAGTTAGCGGAAATCGGGACAGATAGATTGTGATGTCCAAGTCAAAAAAATGGCGGTTTGCCATTTGCCCTGCCAAGAGGAAACCAAGGAAGGTGGCAAACTGTAGTCTTTACACCATTGTTCAGAAGTAAAACTGGAAATAAAACTAAACTGGAAGTAAAACTGAACATTGAACTGGAAATTAACCAAGCATCTAAGCAGGAAATTGGAAACTAGAACCGAACTGAGCTCCAATCCTTGGAATTACCCGTTAGCATCAGATGTTGCGTCCCTGGGATCGTCACTATGAGGCCCATTCTGAGTCTGCAACACAAAAGGCCTTGCGCACGTCAGACATTTTTGCCCAGTTGGTGCATTTGAATATGCCTCATATAACATGTCGATGCGTTGGTGTATGAGTATGTCATGGTGGATCTGATCTGCCATCTGGCTACAAAGCTTGAACACTAACGCTAATTGTTCCGGGTGGAAGAAGAGTGGGGGTCTTGCCATGGTTCCGAGATTATCGTGATAGGTGGTGGCGCTAGAACCGGGCCACCCTCCACCGTCATACCACCGACAACCTCACCTGTAGCCTCATGTGCGCCATCATTGTCTTTTTTTGTCCCAAAATTCTCTTCCATCCCGAGCTCCTCGTCCTCCTCTGCTGCGTTTGAGATTTTGAAGTCACCTGGAAGCGAGGCATCCTGAGAGTCAAGGTGGAGGAATTCCTCCTCCACGATGCAAGTGTGAGCCTCCTTTGCCTCCCACACAGGCTTGTTTGTGTCTGATGCAATGGCTTCTGCCAAAAAATGGCTTGGGGGCTACCAATTATCTGGCACGGTGAAGAGGAGGGATTCCTGAGGGATCTGTAAAGGTTCCTCCGGGATCACTTCCTCCACATATGCCATTGGAGGCGACCTAACCTTCTCTCTGTTGAGTGCGGCCTAAGTGCATTGAGTGCGTGCTATGGAGAGTTCTCTATCTAACTATTGCTTCCTCCTCTGTCGTGTGGCGAAGCTATGCCATGCAGGGCCGCAACGAGGCCTGCCTCTTTCCCTTAGCATAGAGGAGATGATGTGTAACGTTATCATGCATGAAGTCCTCTGGTGGCTGCACCAGAACTCAAATTTGTTGGCTTGGTGCAGAGCTAAGGTGAAATGGGTTGAATTGATGCCTTGCTGGATAAGAGCGTCGAGGAGCAACATGGCTGCTGCCACTAACGTCTCCCATCCACTGAATCCCATGGCCTTCATTTTGTTCGCGCGAGGGAGCAATCCTTCACCTCTTGACGGGCAGTAATGGCGAGCTCCCATTTAATGGAGAGGGGGTGGGAACCAACCTGCCATATTTATGGTTGGGCTCAGGCATGTGTTACATGGTCGTTGTGTGTTGCGTGACACCCCATCCAAGTCTTTTTTTTATATTACATGTTATTATCAACCACTTTTCTTAATAATTTTTTAATTAAAACATATTCATGTAAAAAGTATGTGAAAATAATATTATATTAAATTTTATTATTATTATTATTATTTATAATAAAAAGAAAAAAACAACAAACATCTTCACCAATTATCACACACTTCCACTATCATAATTAACTCTTACACTTTTATTATTCTTTATAATCAATATATAAATGAATTATAGTAAAAATGATTATAGTTTTTTAATTATTATAGAAATTTGTTTAGTTTAATATAGGAAACTTAATATAAAATATTCAAAAAATTGATTTATTTAAAAAGTATTAAAGAATATTTAAAAACTTAATAAATTAAAATAAATATATTAAATAAAAAATATATAAACATAAAACATGTTTTATGTATACCAGAGGGGGTAGGGTATGTATAACCTCGACTTTAGCAATAGACAATCCATTTTTTCACAACTTCAAATACCACTCTAACCCATTACTTTTTTAAAATTTTGATCCTTAAACGTGACAACAATGTTCTATTTCTAAACATATCTCAACAATGCAAAAAGTACAAACAAAAAATTAAATTTAGTTGGATGTAGGGAGAATTGTTCATATATTTACACTCAAAATTCAAATTTATATAATTTTTAAATGGCCAATTTTGACGATGACGATGTAGTTGATCGTTGTTGTACATATGTCATGGTTCTCCTTCAATCTAGTTAGGAGGACTCTTCATGGTTCTCCCCCAATTATAAGAGGTTATTACGCTATCGGCATAACAAGACAACATTTTAGTTGTGGGATAATTGATATTCAAAGTGAAACATTATGATTGGAGCATTTCAAAACGAACAATTTTTAGGAAATGAAACGTTTTAAAAACTTGTCTCAAATGATGAATATGTCCTTCTCTTGCTTTTGAATGGACAGTTAGATCATCCTGGTAATCCACCATAAATCTCCTTATCAAGTCTTTGAATGCATGATCCATAACCCTTCGAAAAGTAGCTCCAACATTTTTAAAACCAAAGGGCATGTAGACATACACATATGTCTCCCAAGGTGTTATGAAAGTCGTCTTGGGCCTGTCTTCTTTTGCAACTAAAACTTAATTCTACCTGGAAAATCCATCTAACATGGACATACAAGCAGACCCGGTAACTTGTTGAAGAATAAATTCCAATGTTAGGCATATAATAGTGATCTTTTATGCTTGCTTTATTTAAATCTCTAAAATCAACACACAACCAAATTTCTCCAGTCTTTTTCCTCACCACTACTGGATTTGAGAGCCAATCTGAATGTCTAATGGGATATATAATTCCAACATTTTTTAGTTTCTCCAGCTCCACATTTATCAATGGCTTCAACTTGAGATTCATCATTCTAATTTTCTACTTGAAAGGCTTTATCCCTTCTCTTAATGGTATAATATGTTGGAATATGGATTTGTCATATGCTTTTAGATCATCATAACTCCATGCAAATACATCAACATATTCTTTGAATAGGGTAGTATACTGATCAATTTCTTTTGTCATACAATCAATCCCAATATTTACATATTTTGTGGAATTCTCAGTTTCAATATTTATTTTCTTTGTTTCTTGCACCTTTCGAGTTGATACTTCTTCTTTGAGATTCTTTGCTTGATCATCTCTTGTAAAAAGAGACTTTGATTTTACACAGTCTTTTAAAATAGAGGTAAGACTATTATCATTCTCCTCACAATCATTTTCATTGGCCAAGAAACCATTCAATTATTCATCATTTTCAAATACCTGAAGGTATTCTTGATTATCGAGCACTAAAGGTCTGAAAATTCTTTTGAATTGAAATGAACTTTTAATTTGAATGCCATCTGGATTAGACAATGAAGCAACAAGGGCCAATGAATCCGCCTTTTGATTTTTCTCTCTCGGGATAAAAGATATATTGAATGAACAAAAAACTTCCATTGATTTATTTACTCTTTTGACATATAACTTGAGTTTTTCCTTCTTGATTTTATATCTTTGAATGACTTGATTTATAACCAATTTAGAGTCACCAGTTATAATCAAGTGTTCAATGTTCATCTCCAATGCTAGGATCATCCCTTGAATAATTCTTCATACTCTGCTTCATTTTTAGTACATGGAAATTCCAATTTGGTAGCATGTGGATATACAACTTTATCAAGACTTTTAAGTACAATTCCAACCCCTCTCTCTGAGGTTGAATATGCACCATCAAATGACATTCCCCAATATCCAGTGAAAGAATCATCTTCTTGTTTCAAACTTTCAGACTGCTCCAAATCAAGTATATTGTAATTTCCAATATCCTCATCTATATTGTAACACCTTGTTTCCCCCAGTCAGTAAATATAACTTTATTGGCCAGGAACTATTGCAAACTCAAAGGTGTGAATGTTTGATTTGATGGACCTTTGTATAAAAGGTCGAATGTAAATTATGTTATTTTAATAGATAATGGATACATGTTGCATGATTGTTGTGAAGGGGATGCGCTAAGAGAGACCATGATGGCTAATGAAAAGGTGGTGGAGGGGACCCAAAATGGTTGTGTTAACCTCCACTGAACGAGTACTATGATGGATTTAATTGCTCAAGATCAGAACAACCCTATGACCTGGAATGAATTTCAGTCAAGCTGGTAGGTGGGAAGACCTCCTCAAGAGTTAATGAGGGGATGGGGAAGACTGCCCATCTGTAAGGCTTCCAGACCTGACCACGGAATGGGAATTTGAGCCACACACAATCTTGCTGAGAAAGGAAAGAAAGGAAGCGTGGTGTGAGCAAAGGAGAACCTGCGAAGAATGCAGAGACGAGAGAAGAAAACTCTCGGGTCCAAGGAAGGATTGAAAGCGAAAAGTGAGTTCTAATTATAGAGAATAGAGGTTGAGCCAGGAGAAGGAGAGTAACCTTCATCCTTATCTATTCTTGTATTGGGAGAAGGAGAGTAACCTTCATCCCTAACTTTTGTTGAGCTGGACGTAAGAGAGTGAATCTCAAAGTATCGATGCCTAAGCTTGAGGGTGGCCAGTGATAAATCCATTGGGAGTGACTGAGCCTATGGTTGGGTGTAAACGAGCACCCCTCTCAAAGGTCACATCATGCCTTATGGTTCTGATAAGTGTTTTTATGCCTTGTGCTTCGAATTGGAAATAATAGATGCATGCTTATACTTATATTCCTATAATGGTTTCTTTATTGAATGATTAAGTTAAGAATATGCATTCATTCCTTGAGAACTTTCACATCTACTTGATTTCCTTATGCTCTAGTTTTATTCCTCGAAAGCACTTTCCCAGGGAATTTCATCATTGTCTTAGAGTCGAGTGAGTACTCCCCTGATTGCGGAGGTTAAACCCCACAATCACTGCAAGGATGAAGTATATTAAGCTCAGGAGAGGTAGTGCATGTCTGCACCGAATCCTTATAAGGTGGGTAGAGGCTGAGACCATCTTAAGTTATAGAGTTGAGGAATGAACGTAAGGGGTGCACGGAAGAATTCTTCCAAGCATTACGTTCAAGAGAAAGAGAGAAAAAATCTTAAGCCTTTCAAAGCCAACTAAGATCAAGAAGAATAGTGAGATTCAAGTATCTAAATGGGATATCCTTTCGTTTGGAAGATGAACGAATTAGATCCGTTCGGGAGGATCCAAGGTCTGTCACAACTTTTAGATTTGAAGAAGGGGTGCAGGCGTTAACGCCTCGACTCCTTCAGTCTTCGCAAGTTTGACGAATGTTGGTAATCATAGTGAAGGGAATGGATCCTCCGAAACCCAAATTAGTGATGTGACCTGGACCATAGATCCAAGGATCTATCGAGACCCTCCTTGACCGTCGGATTGGTGAGATCGAAGTTCGCACATCTGGATATTCGTACGTTGGCGTGACTAAACTTCTGAAACCCGAAGTTGCAATGTGATCTATACCGTTGGATCGAGGAAAGTCGTGGACCCTCAATCTGACGCAAGAATATTAACGCAAGGAGTACATGGGAATTCGAAATTCCATAAGGACCAAGCTCAGAAGAAACAAGCGCTTTTTAGAAGCGCAGATGAGGTCCAAGAGATGAACTTGTTTCAAGTTCGTAAGCTCAGGAGGGAAAGCGGAAGTCAATACCCATACATCAGGGCTCGCATGAAGTAAATCGAAGGTCAAGACCTTCGAAACATATGAAATCTTCCAAGTCAGGGAAGAAAGTGAAAGCTCAGGAGGAGGAGAAATATTGATCGTTAGATCTAAGCACAAAGGGATGATAGTCGTCTAACCTAATGTAAGGTGCACCAGTTTTAACGTTTGTGTGTATGGGAGGGTTGACTGGTTAAGGTCCTAAAGTCCTAAAGTGGGAGAAAAATCGTCGATTGAGGAGGACGTGTGGAAAACGATCTATTGTTTCAGAGAAATCTCTTCAGAAGATACGAGAGTTTGAGAACTGAAAACTCCCAAAGGCCAGACTCATGGAGGAAATCATATCCACACTTATGTAGTGAAAGGTGTCAGCAGATCTTCCACTCCAGAAGATAACTACTGAGGGGGCAGCGAGAGTTTGAGAGTTGAAACTCCCAAAGGATGGACTCGTGGAGGAAATCGTAGTCATACTTCTATAGTGACAGGTGTCAACAAATCTTCCACTCCAGAAGATAGCTACTGAGGGGGTAGTGAGAGTTTGAGAGTTGAAACTCTCGAAGACTGGAGAGCCAAAACCAATCGTAACCGTCGATTTGGAATGGATCTATGTGCTGACAGATCGGGAAGCTCTGGGAAGGCGCGTGAAAGATAGGGAGGAGGATAGATAGTCGTCATTGATCATGGATCATCGCTGAAAGAAAGAGATCAACGTTCGGAAAGAAATGTAGGGCCAGAACATGCTCGAGTCTTAATTTTCCCTGAGCGGACCGCAATTGAAACCATGGTATCGCCAAAGGTATACGTGGTGCTTTGTAGTGAATTGCGGGAAGAAAAGTGTGTTGGTTTAAAACCACCCTTGGACGCGCTCGCAATCACATACTTTCCAAGAGGTCATAGCCCAGGGTCATATGAAGGAGGGGGTTAACAAAAAAGGAGCTAGCACCTGAAATTCAATATTTCGTCAGTGCGCAGACAGAGGTTGCGGGTACCCTTAGACCTGCACTAGGTAGTCAAAAGATTTTGTGTTTAATTACAGAACGAGACCATCAGGGTCTCAGAGAGTTGTTTGGCTCCAGAATTGAATATCCTTGAACGAAAGGCTAGGCTGGTTCTCGACTGTCCAAATTAGAACCTGTAGAGAGAGAGGATTTGTTCCTGTAAGGAGGACAAAAATATATATTTTTATTTTTAGCCCCGTCGTGGGTGTGTTACAAATTGGTATCAGAGCATGGTTACAACACTTGGCCTGCTTGGGCTCATGGACGAGTCGCTTAAAAACTCTATTTGGAGTACTTTTAAAAGAGTGACACTCTACTTTACCTCTTTCTTAAAAGGTTTGGTTAAAAATGTTATTAAAGAAAAGAATGAAACTTTCTACTGTGTGTGCATTTAAGAAATTGAATCGTGTATTGTTCATGAACTAATATATTGTTAGCTAACAAGAAGTGTTTTTTTCAACACTCGAGCAGTCAGTAAATCGCAGGAAAACTTCAAGACTAAAGGATGGTGACGTGGCATGAAGTGGGTGATAGCTCCCACAATAGAGACGAAGAATTTGACGAAAGGAGTGTGGTGGAAACCCCTCTAGATTTGGCTGAAACTGTAAGGAGACTTAGGGCCGAATTACAGAGTTGCAAGGGTGACAACAAGATATTGATTAAGGAGCAAGAAAAACAAACAAAAATTAACGTAGTCTTTCTTAAGAGCTTGTCCGACATACAGAAGCAACTACAACATGAACCCACAACCAGTCATGTGGACCAATGACATAAGAAGAGAAGTGAAAGTCCACCTAAGATCCGAAAACATGACTCCATAAGTGACCACACTGGGAGAAGCACCTCAAAGAAGTCCCAAACTAGAGGCAGGGGACACTCATCGAGAAATTCCTCTGGAAAGGAAGTTGACAACTCTGAAGGATCTTCTAGTAGCAAGGCTGACTCACATTCTCAAAGGAAAGGAAAGAAGCGGAAGCATTCCAAAACTCATGGTCCTGAAGAGTTCAATAAAGCCAAACCACCCTCTTTCGATGGAGAGATTAAGAAGGGAGAAGAGGCGAGATCTTGGCTTCTTGGTTTAAATAAGTACTTCAGAGTCCATGACTACTCTGAAAACTTGAAGGCTCGAATAACCATCTTCAACCTGAATGAAAAGGCTTCCATATAGTGGGAAGACCTTAGGAATGTGAAAGGAGTCCATGAGAAGGACTTGTCACAGAAATAGTTTGAGAAATACTTTAGGAAGAAGTATTGATCAAAAAAATACATGGATCGGAAGACTAAGGAATTCTATGAGCTCAGGCTGGGGAAGCTCACCATAGATGAATTTGTCAATAAATTCCTTGAACTACTGAGGTACATACCCTACATAAAAGATGAAAAGGTAAAAATGTAGTGGTTCATTAGTGGGTTACCTCAGACCTACCGGGACAGGATTGAGTTCGACGAACCAAATACCTTAGAAGAAGCTATCCAGAAGGCGAGGTATTGTTATGAACAGTTTGGGAGTAAGACATGACCCCAGGAGGACTGGAAGAAGAATAGTTCAGGATTCCAGAAGAAAGGGTTTAAATCCTCGAGATTTAAGAACTATGGAAAATATTCTAGAAGGATCCTTCCTACTAGAAGTGTATATTAGCAAAATTTCCCCTCTCAAAGTGGAAATAAACCTTTTAAGACAGTCTTGGCAAAGATCGATAACCTAAAGAAGGAACCCATAAAATGTTGGGGTTGTGGAGAAGATCATCGATTGAGGGACTGCCCACACAGACAACAGAATAGTAAGAGAGTCTACAATATCCAAGAAGCTACCACCATCAATGATGTGGCTAGGAGCATGCCACGAATCTATGTAGCCTTGGACAATAATCAAGCCGACCACCAAGCTTCAGTAGTGGAGCTGGAAGATATGATCACCAACCATCTAGTTTCTATTTTAATTGACCTAGGTTCTAATATGACTTATGTGGCCCCTCAGACTGTTGATAAGTGTAAACTACAACCAATTAGACATGTTAAACCATGGTTGGTGCAATTGGCCACTGGGACCAAAAGAAAGGTGGTAGAGGTCATACTAGCCTGTCAATTCATCATGGGTGGATTGCCCACCCGAGCAACCCTTAACATACTTCCCCTAGTATCTTATGGCTTGTTGATTGGTATGGATTGGTTGGCTACTTATAAAACTAAATTGGACTATTATCATAAAACTTTAGAATGTGTAAATGAAGAAGGGAGAAAGACGACCCTCCAAGGGATTTAGAAGCCTGTCTCAGTGAGACAAATATCATCCCTTCAAATGAAAAAGTATTGCAGAAAGGGGTGTTCCTTATATGCCATACAGGTATTGGAATCTGTTGAGGATGACAAACCAAACCTAGAGGACCACCCCATATTAAGAGAATACAAGGACGTGTTCCCAGAAGAGGTACTAGGTCTACCTCCGAGAAGGGATATTGACTTCTAGATAGAAATTACACCAGGAGCGATGCCAGGATCTAGAACGCCATATAGGATGAGCATGTCAGAGCTGGTTGAGCTCAAGCTACAGCTAAAGGACATGATGGACAAATGCTACATCTGACCCAATGTATCTCTATGGGGATCGCATGTCTTGTTTGTGAAAAAGAAAGATGGAACACTCCGACTGTGCATAGATTACAAACAACTCAATAAGACAACCATAAAGAAGATGTACCCCTTACCAAGAATCGATGACCTATTCGACTAGTTGGGAGGTGCTTCCATCTTCTTGAAGATCGACTTAAGGTCTGGATACCACCAAGTCTGGATTAAGGATGAAGACATTCAAAAAACAACCGTACGAGTTCGTGGTGGTGCCATTTGGGTTAACCAATGCTCCTGCCACATTTATGTGCTTGATGAATAATGTACTCAACAAATTTCTAGACAAATTTGTATTGGTTTTCATTGATGATATCCTAATATACTCCAAGAACAGGGAGGAGCACGAAGAACATCTTAGACTCTTACTTCAAGTACTAAGAGAGCATCAGCTCTATGTTAAGTTTAGCAAGTGTGACTTCTTTTAGAAGCAAGTCCATTACCTGGGCCATGTCATTTCTAAGGAAGGGGTGGAAGTGGACCTCAATAAGATCAAATCTATTATGGAATGTCCTACCCTAAAGGATGTATCAAACATCATATCCTTCATGGGCTTAGCAGGATACTATAGAAGGTTCATAAAAGGGTTTTCCAATATTGGTTGTCCAATCACTGCCCTTCATAAAAAGGGGATCAAATTCATTTGGACCTCAAAATGTGAAGAAATATTTTAGGAACTGAAATACCTCCTGACCCATGCACCCATGCTGAAGATTGCATACCCGGATAATGATTTCTTCGTGTGTACAAATGCCTGCAAGGAAGGACTCGGAGGAGTCCTTATGCAAGAGGGACGTGTAATTTTCTACACGTCTCGTAAATTAAATGAGCATGAGATCAATTATGTGACCCATGACCTAGAGTTGGCTACCATAGTACATGCTTTAAAAATGTGGAGGCACTACCTCCTGGGAAGGAGATTTGTGCTTATGACAGACCATTGTGGGTTGAGGCACCTATTTGATCAACTAAAGCTCAATGTCGGGAAGGCTAGGTGGATGGCTCTTCTTAGTGAGTTTGATTTCGAAATCAAACACATCAAAGGAAAGGAAAATAAGGTGGTCGATGCCCTTAGCAGAAGTATAAAAATGATTCATCTGGAAGTAGTAAGAACCTGTGAAACATATGTCAGGGAAAGAGTCAGAAATGCATAAGAGACATATGCATTCTTCAAGACCGTGACCTCATACCTAAAACAAGAGCCTGTAGGGCTAAAGTACGAAGGCTACCAAATGCTTGAGGAAGGGTTGTTGACTTACAAAAATAGATTGTATATTTTGAACTGTGACGACTTGAAGAGGTTCATAATGGATTAACTGCACAAGAGATCATATAATAGTCACCCATGATATCAGAAGATGATCATGACCACTAGGAAACAATTCTATTGGCCTGGGTTGAAGAAAGACATTGCTAACTATCTAGCTAAGTGCCTAGAATGCCAACAAGTTAAGGAAGAACACTAGCATCCAACAGGATTGTTACAACCCCTACCAATCCCATAATGGAAATGGGAAACCATCTCCATGGATTTCATCATCGGATTACCAAATTCGACCAAGAAAAATGATGCCATCATGGTCATGGTGGACAAACTGAGTAAGTCTGCCCATTTCATCCTTGTCAAGTCAACTTGCAAGGCAATAGATATTTCCAACATCTGAAGGAGATATTCAGATTGCATGGAATGCCCAAGGAAATTGTATCTGACAGAGATACCAAATTTACTTCAAACTTTTGGAAATCCCTAATGGTCGGTTTCGAGACTAAATTTTTGTTTAGCACAACCTATCACCCTCAAATTGATGGAAAGACAGAAAGAGTGAACCATATATTAGAAGACATGCTAAGGATGCATGTAATGCATCAACCTAAGAAGTGGGAAGACTACCTACCATTGGTAGAGTTTTTCTACAACAACGGTTATCAAGAATCCTTGAAGATGAGTCCTTTTGAAGCCCTCTATGGTAGAAAGTGCAATATTCCAATCAGCTGGAATAATCCAGTGGAAATAATTACAATCAAACCTGACATGCTGAAAGAGATGGAACAACAAGTGATCTAGATAAAGAAAAATATAAATATTTCTCAGGATAGATAGAAAATTTATGCGGACAGGAAAAGAACTCCCCGAGAGTTCAAGACAAGAGACCATGTCTATCTCAGAGTTAGGCCCAGGAAGAGTTCCCTGAGAATGGTAGCCTATGCCAAGTTGGAACCTAGGTATTATGGAACCTTTGAAGTATTAGATAGAGTGGGAACTGTAGCCTATAGAATAGCACTTCCTCCCATAGTAAAGGCACATAATATTTTCCGTGTTTCATTATTGAAGAAATATGTACATGATGCTAATCATATAATTGACTGGTCTGTGATCTAGGTGGAACTGGAGGGAGAATTCCTGCCAAAAACACAATGCATACTAGATAGAAAGGAAACCTCACTCAAGAACCAAACCATTGCACAGGTCAAGGTGCAATGGAAACACTTTGGCCCAGATGAGGCTACGTGGGAAATGGAAGATGCCATGAGACAGGCATATCTGATTTTGTTTACTTCTATACATACATATCATGTTGATAGATAGAACATTGAGGATGATGATTCCTTTAAGGGGGAGGGAATTGTAACACCTTGTTTCCCCCAGTCTGTAAATATAACTTTATTGGCCAGGAACTATGGAAAACTCAAAGGTGTGAATGTTTGATTTGATTGACCTTTGTATAAAAGGTCGAATGTAAATTATGTTATTTTAATAGATAATGGATACGTGTTGCATGACTATTGTGAAGGGGATGTGCTAAGAGAGACCACAATGGCTAATGAAAAGGTGGTGGAGGGGACCCAGAATGGTTGCATTAACCACCACCGAACCATTACTATGCTGGATTTAATTGCTCAATATCAGAACAACCCTCTGACCCGAAATGAATTTCAGTAAGGTTGATAGGTGGGAAGACCTCCTCAGAATTTAATGAGGGGATGGGGCAGACCGCCCATATGTAAGGCTGCCGGACCTGGCCACAGACTGGGAATTCAAGCCACACACAATCTTGCTGAGAAAGGCAAGAAAGGAAGCGTGGTGTGGGCAGAGGATAACCTGTGAAGAATGCATAGACAAGAGCGGAAAATTCCTGGGTCCAAGGAAGGATTGAAAGAGAAAAGTGAGTATTGATCATAGAGAATAGAGGTTGAGCCAGGAGAAGGAGAGTAACCTTCGTCCTTATTTATTCCTGTATTGGGAGAAGAAGAGTAACCTTCATCCCTAACATCCGTTGAGCTGGAAGTAAGAAAGTGAATCTTAAAGCATTGTGGCCTAAGCTCGGGGGTGGCTAGTGATAAATCCATTGGGAGTGACTGAGCCTATGGTTGGGTGGAAACGAGCACCCCTCTCAGTAGTCGCATCACGTCTTATGGTTCTGATAAGTGTTTTTATGCCTTGTGCTTCGAATTGGAAATAATGGATGCATGCTTATACTTATATGCCTATAATGGTTTCTGTATTGAATGATTAAGTTAAGAATATGCGTTCGTTCCTTGAGAACTTTCAGATCTTCTTGATTTCCTTATGCTCTAGTTTTATTCCTTGAAATAACTTTCCCAGTGAATTTCATCACCGTCCTAGAGTCGAGTGAGTACTCCTCTGATCGCGGAGGTTGAAACTCACAATCACTGCGAGGACGAAGTCTATTAAGCTTGAGAGAGGTAGTGCATGTATGCACCGAATCCCTGTAAGGTGGACAGAGGCTGATACCATCTTAAGTTATAGAGTTGAGGAATGAACGTAAGGGGTGCATGGAAGAATTCTTCCAAGTGTTATGTTCAGGAGCAAGAGAGAAAAACTCTTAATCATTTCAGAGCCAACTAAGCTCAAGAAGAATAGTGAGATTCAAGTATCGAAAAGGGATATCCTTTCGTTTGGAAGATGAATGGATGATATCCATTTGGGAGGATCCAAGGTTTATCGTGACCGTTAGATTTGAAGAAGGGGCGCAGGCATTAACGCCTCGACTCCTTCGGTCTTCACAAGTTCGACGAATGTTGGTAATCATCATGAAGGGAATGGATCCTCTGAAACCCGAAGTAGCGATGTGACCTGGACCATAGATACAAGGATCAATCAGGACCCTCCTTAACCGTCGGATTGGTGAGATCTGAGTTCACACATCGGGATATTCACACATTGGTGACTAAACTTCCGAAACCCGAAGTTGCGATGTGATCTGGACCGTTGAATTGAGGAAGGTCGTGGACCCTCAATATGATGTGAGCATATTAATGCAAGGAGTACGTGGGAATTCAAAATTCACTAAGGACTAAGCTTAGAAGAGACAAGCACTTTTTAGAAGTGTAGATGAGGTCCAAGAGACGAACTTGTTTCAAGTTCGTAAGCTCAAGAGGGAAATCGAGAGTCGAGACCCATACATCAGGGCTCGCAGGAAGTAAATCGAAGGTCGAGACCTTCAAAACATCTGAAATATTCCAATTCAGGGAAGAAAGTGAAAGCTCGGGAGGAGGAGAAATAGTGATCGTTGGATCTAAGCGCAAAGGGACAATAGTCATCTGACCTAAGGTAAGGTGCAACAATTTGAACATTTGTGTGTATGGGAGGGTTGACTGGTCAAGGTCCCAAAGTCTCGAAGTGGGAGAAAAACTATCGATTGAGGAGGATGAGTGGAAGACGATCTGCCATTTCGAAGAAATCTCTCTAGAAGATACGAGAGTTTGAGAACTAAAAACTCTCAAAGGTCGGACTTGCGGAGGAAATCGTAGCCGCACTTCTATAATGACAGGTGTCAGCAGATCTTCCTTTCCGGAAGATAGCTACTGAGGGGGTAGCGAGAGTTTGAGAGTTGAAACTCCCAAAGGCTGGGCTCGCAGAGGAAATCGTACCCACACTTTTGTAGTGACAGGTGTCAGTAGATCTTCCACTCCAGAAGATAGCTACTGAGGGGGTAGCGAGAGTTTGATTATTGAAACTCCCGAAGGCCGGAGAGTCGAAAATAATCGTAACCGTCGATTTGGAAGGGAGCTACGTGTCGATAGATCGATAAGGTCTGGGAAGGTGTGTGAAAGGCAGGGAGGAGGATAGATAGCCTTCATTGATCATGGATCATCATTGAAAGCAAGAGATCGACGTTCGGAAAGAAATGCGGGGCCAAAACATGATCGGAACTTAATTTTCCCTGAGTGGGCCGCAATTGAAACCACGGTATCGCCAAAGGCATACGTGGCGCTTTGTAGTGAATTGCGGGGTGAAAAGCGGGTTGGTTTAAAAACACCCTTGGACGCGCCCGCAATCACATACTTTCCAATATGGCATAGCCCAAGGTCATATGAAGGAGGGGGTTAACGAAAAAGGAGCTAACGCCTGAAATTCAATATTTCGTCAACACACAGACAAAGGTCGCGGGTACCCTTAGACCTACACTAGGTAGTCAAAATATTTTGTGTTTAATTACATAACGAGACCATCAGGGTCTCAGAGAGTCATTTGGCTCCAGAATCAGAGATCCTTGACCAGAAGGTCGGGCTAGTTCCCGACTGTCCAAATTATAACCCGTAGAGAGAGAGGAGTTGTTCCTGTAAGGAGAACAATTTTTTTTTTTTTTTTTTAGCCCCATCATGGGTGTGTTACATATATAATCCTACATCAGTTCATTATATTTCTTTTTGAATGAATTTTTTTTTCTAGGCTCACAGGGAACTTTCAACATTGTCCCATCTTTGTTCGGTAACATCATGCAACTACCATCATTCATAATGTAACCACCTATCATAGAAGACCAATCTCTTCCAAGGACTACTCCATATGTCGGGGGAAGATCGACCACTATGATAGTGAACATAGTGATAATATGGGGGGCAACAGTAATCCAAGCATAAAAGTATTTGATTTCTCCATAGGCTGGTACTTTTTTGGAATCGATTACATAAATTCTTTCGCCCGTTTCATAATATTTGGTACAACTCATACCGAGTGCTTCCACCATTTCTAGAGGCATGATATTATTCATCGCTCTGGAATCTATCAAACAATTGTGGAGTACAACACCATGGTTTTCAATTGATATATAAAAGGGTGGAACTTTGACTCTCAACTTAACAACTGATATAGTCTGATTTTGCTTTGGATTTGCAATAACAACTTCAATTCTTCCACCTGGCTCATCTAAAAGTTTGAGAATGTTTTCCCTCTGCTACGAGATTTTTACCACTTCTCTGAAAGGTAAAGTGATTCTTAATTTATTGAGATCATCCACCACATTATACATCATATGAGGGGTATTTACCATTCTTCGTTGTTCACTTGATTTATTCTTCTCTTTCTCCTTGTCTTTTTCTTTGTTTTCTTTTTCTTTTTCTTTTTCTACATTTTCCTTTAGTTTGGATTTATTTAATTGTCCCCGTGTTTGGACAACATTATCTTATGAGATAGTATTTTTTTCATCTTCTTAAAATATGTACATGGATGTCTCACATCCATCCGTCTATACAGATTCAAGAATTTCTTCTTGGATATAGTCATCCTCTTGTTCAATAGTTTGTTCATCGTAAGCTTCTTCGAGTATTATTGCATTGGGATTATGTGCCCTTGAGATTCTCTGTCTCTGTTGATCATTAATATTCTCAATTCTTGTCCTCTATTCTTGAGAAAGATTTATTCTTTTTTCTGGAACTGACATCCTTGAATCAAGCATGAATTTTTAATTTCTTCTCAATCTAATTATTTCATTCTACATCTGCCTAATAGTTCTGTTCATTTGGGAAATATCAATATTTTGCTTCGTCTCTTGTGCTACAACATGGTCAATTTTTACATTTGGTATGGTTCCTTTGAAGAAACCCCCTCTGAATATTTGATTTTAGAGATGACGTGTTTTTTTATCCTTATTTTTCTTTGAACTTGATGCCCCCCGATCATAAATGGCCAAATTATCTATTTGTCTTCGTACTTTTCCCAGAATAATATCAAGTTCAACTCCTGTTTCAAACATAATTTCTTGCATCTTTGTGGCCTTACCCATTGCTTCATTTAGGTTTTGAATTTGAGAGGATCTAATGCAAAACTTTACATTGTCAAGCATATCATTCTTATAACAACCGAGTATTACTGAAGCATTTTTCCTTTTTTCTTTTGGTATTTTTTTCAATGTCTTAATGAATCTCAAATTAAAATCTTGAATTCTTTCATTTTTCCTCAGACAAATTTGAGTAAAGTATGTGAGAAGAGTGTGATAAGCAACTAGACGAGCAAACATATTCAAAAACATTGTTTCAAGATATTCAAATGACCCAATTGATCTTGCAGACAGTGATGTGTACCATTCATACGCTTGATCAAGCAAGGTTTGGAGAAATAATCTTACCATCACATCATCATCTTCAATAAGATGGAAACCATAAACATCCAAGAATAAATTTACATGTATTTTTGGATCAAACGCTCCACGCCCTAAGAATGTTTTCAATGTCCCCTTTGGATGGATAGGGAGCTCATGTTGTTCTCCCCGGAGGTTAAAAGGAGAATCTCTTACCCTCCTCCTCCAGATTCTATACCTTGGTTCATGTCTTTCTTCGTGTCTTTCCTCGCGATCACCCATTCTTGGATATTTCTTCTTTTCTTCAACAAGACGTTCGTCAACTTGCAACTGCTTACTTCTACTTCTAGTCAGTGGCCCTTTATATTCGTCCAAATTAAATTTCTATTTTGTGCTTGAGCTCTTCGCATTTGTCTTTTGTCTCTTCTTTGTCTTCTGAGGATTTCCCGTTCTTCTTCTTGGACAAGATTTTTCTAAGATCTTTCTAACTCTTATCGAGTCTGAGATGTTTTTATTGTAAGATTATATAATTGATGCAGAATACTTCTCTGGTTTCCCAATCCAATTTCTAGTTGAGGCTGATTAGGCTAAGGAAAGTCATGAAAAATTGTGGTCTAAAAACCAAGCTTTAAAATCGATTCCCCAGTATGGTCACCAAAAATGTTGACGCCTAAATCCATCATGACCGAAATGGAAACCTTACGAGGACATGAATCCTGCCATGTTTTTATAGAGGTGGCACTCCTCTTTAGCTTATGATCTTCTTTGAAAATCCAAATCAATAATAATACACGACTATGTCAAATAACATAAAGTCTGAATCTTCAACGCTCAAGAAAATTCAAATGTTGAAAAAGTAAATCTATATAAGTGTAAAAGGGGTTCCTGAGAAATGGACCATGAAATTCAAACATCACACATGGCAGAAAATAAAATTGCAGATATCCTCACATCCATCATAGTTTAATAAAGATTTGATCACATCCAACATAAAATGAAATGGTCTATCGCACGAGAGAAATTTGAAAGAGCATTGATAGATTGATAGATTGATTTCAAATATTTTATAACAAAAGCTCAAAATTATAAAATATAGTCAAAATCAATCCCAAATTAGTTCTCTGGAATTTCTCAAAATAATAATGTATGTTATAGTGCTTGATATTAAAGGTGTTTGTCCATAAATGGACTAGGATTGGGGCTCCCTTAGACCATAAATAAATATTTACAAGAAAATTTTTGAAGAAGGAAGGAGATGAGTGGAACGAAAACAACAAGATCTGGAAAGAAGACAAGAAGAAGTTATCAGAAATCGGTTATGCTTTTCTAATGAAAGAATAAATATAACTGGATGGAAACTTGACAAAGAGGGAAATATGTGATTCAATGCAAACTTACTATTATGGATTCTCTCTCCATTATCTCATGAATGATTACTCAGGGTTTTTCTTTCCTGGGCCGCTCCAGGCTGATGGTTTACCTTAGGTAAAATACTTATGTAGGAAATGGCAGGTGATTGAGCATTCTTTTCACTGGAGGGTTTGCCTCTCTCTTTGTGATGTTTTGTGATGCTTACAATGGTCTCTATATTTCCAACGTTTCTACCAATTTCTTGAACACGAGGGTCGCGACTATCACCCTCTTCTTCTCCAAACATAAGTGCATTGATAAGTGCAGGGTTGAGCCCAAGTGATATTATGTGGTTATAAAAAAGGTGATGAGGGTCAAACCCCATGATCTCTTCTAAAAATATGATGTTAAACTGATCAAAATAGGAAGCATACTCATCAATCTTGGAAATTCCTCTTAAAAGAATTTCGCCATCCTTCCAAGGCAGAGGGATAAATTGTTTTTTCTTTTTTTCATATGAAACCAAAATTTGTACTGTCTCACCACTTCAATGATAAACAATTTGTCAGGCACATAATAGGGAAGAAATATAGTTTTTTCTTGAGAAAAAAAAATCCTGATGATATTATCCATTTAGAAAAGTCGATTCTTCCAAAGAGAGCCTGGAAGTATCATATCCAAAGAGTAATTTCTTGAATTTAGACACGAAATTATTATATACTTCATAACAATAATGACTAATCTTATGTCTCCACAGAGCTTGATATATCATAGTTACAAGGTCCACCTTTGAATTCACCTTTTTGTCGATACTTAAATCTTTGAAAACATGACAGTATGTGATAGCGAAGATCAAATAGGATGCCATATAGAACTTCTTTTCAGTTTTGAAATTCATCAACTGTGCAATAACCTCATTTGATATGATCTTCACCCAATCAAAGATTTTGTTCTCATAAACCGTGAAATGAAAGATGTATAATTCCAACCGAGGAATAGTTCTTGTAGAATCTTGACCAACAATTCTAGTAAACAACCAATCGATTTTTTTATAAGGGTCCTTCAAAGAAATCACCTGAATCTTGGATATGTCTTCTGGCATTGAGGACAAATCTTGTAAATATTCTTATAGGAGTTCAATTCCGTTGTTTTTTCCCTTCATAAAATTTATAGCTTCTTCTCCCTTGTATACCAAGTTCGTGTCTAGAAATTTTAACATTTTCTTAAAAACCAAAGGCACTAATGAAATAGGGGAGCCAATTTGCAATGGGATGGTTCTTCTGTTCTGGATGAATTTGTCAATGCACCAGGTGATGATATCTTTACATTCAAAAACCTCTGGAATGCAATGGGCGAGAGTTATTCCTAATGTCCACATGTTATTGTTGTCTCTATCCGACAATGTTGAATAGTATTGATAAGACCTGGACAAATGGTAATTCTGGTATTCTTTGGTGAACAGGTTCAAATTATCCCTGCAAAACTGCTATTTTCTTACAATCATCTTCAGAAAGTTGGAAAACTTGTTTGTAATATCACTTAGCACATTAAAATGACCCTTAAGTTAGATTTCCTTGGTGAAAGAATTTATTTGAAATAAATGTGATTTTCCTCGATATAAACATCCTTAATTAACGACCTTTTCATAAATGAATTTAGCAGTTGAGTCCGTGAAAATGACATTTAATATGACTCGATAAATGTGAAGGAAGGGGATGCGTCATGGCAGAGAGTCGGAGTGGAAAATTTTCAAATGAAAATGCAAGTCCACGAGTCTGCGATGAAGAAAGTGACTAAGTATTGAGATCTTTTAGATGACTTGTAAGAGGTAGAAAAGTAATCAAGTGCAAGTCCCCGAGTCCACGATGATGAAATAAACTAAGTGTTGAGCCGGATGAAAAGGAACAAGGAAATAAAAACAAGTCCACGAGTATGATGGAAATGGTTAAGTATGGTAAGCATGATAAAACTAAGAGAGAGGTTAAGAAGGTATATGATACATGGTCAAAAAAAATTATTGGAAGGGAAAAGTCATAGAAGGAAAACGAAAAGAAGGAAGGAAGGGAAAACATATTGCATTCAACATGGTTCCACCTTGTTTTTGTATGAAGCACCGTGCGTTTTAGGTTTTACATGCTCCGATGTGTTTAAGTTATAGTGAGCACATGTGTGATCAATTTATCCTGAGACTTGGTGCGTTTAATATAGTGTGTGCCCTGATGCTTGTGTAATTAGTATGTATCGATGTTTGTTTTACCATGTGCACCAAAGGGTAGTGACATTTTGAATATTCAAAGTGAGATGTGAGGGTCATTATTTTTACCAGGAAACGGTGCATAAATAATATTTAGAACCCTAGTGCATATAATAACTTAATGCACCGGTGCATAAATTATTTTTAGTGCCCTGGTGTATATTTCAAACATGAGCACCGTACAATTTTGAAACGATACATATTTTTGTACATTATATCGTTTACGAAATGTGTGTTTTCTCAATAGTTTGTAATGGTGTGGTTTTATAATTAGTGTGCACTGGTGTGTATGAATACTCAAAATACACCATTTTTTGTATTATGGCACACACCGTCTAGTGAGTTAAAAAGATACAATGCACTGATATGTATATATTTTAATTCATTGTTTTCTAGAAATTTTCAATTAATCATTTCAAAATCAAATAGTTTTTTATAATAATATTGTTTTATATTTTTGTTATCGCATTTCAATATAATGATTGCATTAATGTGTTATTCAACGAATTACACCTTTGTTATTTGTAACAATGTAAATCATCCACATATTAATTATTCAGGAACACAACATTTTATAACATTTGATAATGCAATGAAATAAAAAAACCCATTTTATTGCATATGAATAGGAGATCCATTGTCATACAAAAATGGACAACATAAATTTCAACCAATTTGTAATTGTTACACTTATTGGTAACATGTCCGTTGAGTACATCAGACAAAATCCCTAATTTTCAGAGACAAATATTCCAAAACATACGACTTGTAGTAAAATTAAATTATATTGATTGTCATTCATTAGTTGAACTATTGTCATCACTCGAGCTGCATGCATGCCTAATTTCTTTTTTAACATAATGTTTTCTAGATCGACTTGTTTTTTATGTTTCATGCCTTCATCTTCCATCTAGAAACATATAAATAAATTGTAATAAGTATATCTACATTTATATATAGTAGAATATACATGATTGAGTAAATAAAAAAACATACCTTAGCACCAAGTCTTTCATAAACAATACACATTCTTTTGAATCCATCTTCATTGCGTAAAGGTTTAAATACTTTATTTCAAACCCTACAAAATTAAGCACATGTTTAAATAAGCTTGATAAAAATATCAAACATTCTTCAAACACCGATTCTTTAATCAAGAGAGAACTAAAAAATCCCAAGCAAGAAAAAACCATCTGCATCACAATTCTTTCTATCATGTCCATTCTTCTGGAGCTTCCAAGCATGCTCCTCTCCCTTTTTCAAGTTTGTATTCATGCTCTTTTTATAATCCATTGAGTTTGTTTCTCTTCATGATCTTATGCCTCCAAAATCTCTGCAATCAAAACCATAAAATCTTTTAAAACAAAAATGTTCATATCAAATTTAATAAACAAATAAAAATAAATCTAATAAACCATAAAATCTTTTAAAACAAAAATGTTCGTATCAAATTTAATAAACAAATAAAAATAAATCTAATAAAACTTTTTAAACTAAATGAAAAAATTAAAAACTAAACTAAAAACTAACATTAATATAAATAAAATTAATAAATAAACTAACCAAAATTAAATTAAAAATTAACATTAATATAAATAAAATTAAAAAGTAATAACTAAACTAACCTAAACTATAACTAAAGTAATAAAACCTAGACTAAAGAAAAAACAAAAAAAACAATCAAACTAAAACAAAACAAAACTTCACAACAAAAGTTAATAAAAATAAATAATAAAATAAATGAAACTAATAACTATAGAAATAAGATTAAACTAAATATTAAAACTCGTAAACTAAATACTCAAAATAGAACCAAAATAAAGTTTAAACTAAAGAAAATAAAATTAAAACTAAACTAAAATTAAAAACAATAAAACTTGAACAAGCTAAGAAATAAACTAAGTAAAACAAAACAAATTCTATCAACTGACAGAGTGGACTCTTTTCACCAAATTATATATATATATATATATATGCCCAAAATTAAATGCTGGTGCATCATGTGTCTTGATTTCGTTGAAAACAGAAGTAACTTACCCTTTAGTTGCGATCGGTGGGAGCCCCCCCAAAAAAAATTACGATCAGTAAAAACCATCAATTTTTTTGAAATGGCAAAAATAGAAATTTCGATTAAGCATTTTATGAACCGAATGTTACAACTGTATTTTTTTTCTTGCGGAATTTAATTTGGATATTTGCGGCCTCATTTTTTAAGATGGCATTGACACGTTACGTGATGGCAAGTAAGAATTCCTGCATGATTTTTAATGAAAATTAAAAACTCGCAAAAATTTGATACATTATTCAAATTAAGAATTTTTTTGATGGCTTCTATTTCTTGACATGCATTCTTCTAAGTCGTGGATTATCAATCTCAAAATTTGATTTTTAAATGAATTTTTTCAATCAGCCATGATGCTTAACTAGTTTATTTTTGCACAGAAAACCAACTTTGAAGAAATTATGGAAATATTACGATAACCTGATTTTAAGCAAACTGATGCATGATGCTTAACTAGCTTATTTTTGCAAAATTGAAAACTTTTTACAAATGTTTGTATTCAACCAGTGCTTTATGAATTAAGAAAAGCATGGCTTCCTAAGTACGGTTTATTATGCACTGTTGACTTGTGAACAACTTTAAGACATGGTAGTTTCCATATAAAAATCAGTAATTTTTCCATTTTAAACTCAACAATACGCTTTGTAAAAAATGAGCCCTGGTGCTTATCTAGGTAAAATGTGCACTGCCGACAGTGAAAATGAGTTTTTATATATTTTATAATTTAAATTGAGTGGTGTTGTTTACATACAAATACACACCAATGCTCTTACTATGTACACAACGCATCAGTCACCGCGAAAGTGTTTTAAAAAAAAAACCGACAATGATAGGACAGTTTGGGATCCAACACAATGAGTGATTTCATTGCAATAGATAGGAAACACCCATATATAAATAAACAAACCCTATAAAAAAATTTCCTTAAAAAAAAATTCCTTGTGAAATATAGAAAGAGAAAGCAAAAAAACATTGAGGAAATTAGGCCTTCCAATACTAAATGTAACTATGAAACCTTTTGTTTGTTTGTTTGGGAATGCACTGAAAATTGTTTGAATCAAATAGGAGAATGATTCAGATGATTAATAAAATGAAATCATATACCTGGAATTTTTCCTCTGCGGATTTCTATATGGTCTACAGTAATCCCCCTCGAATTTGGTTATAACACCCTTGGCCACCCAGGTCGGGCCGTGCTACCTTGTAGAACTACTCTTTCTAAGTTCTGATACTAATTTTGTAGCATACCCAACCATAGACATGTTGGGCTATGCCCCACATAACTCTTGCAGAACATCATACATATAAAACTTAATAGACAATTACATTTTGTGAATAGACAAATTAATGCGTAATAACAGTAAGCCTACACATACAACATATACAGACAATACTCCTCAATATTAAACATGTACAAATACACAACATGTAAATGAACATATAAATGGTACTTTTCTTTTTATAGATGACCACCAACTGCATGCAGACCTTCCACGAACCTCCTAGCCTTAGACCACACTGCTCATCACTCTTAGCAATGGGTCACCCCCGAGCTGGGACTAAACTCCACCCGGGTAAAGGGATTCCTAGGCTAGGATGAAACATGGCGCAAACCCCCCTTCTCCCCTTGGGACTACGCGACCTCCCGATCTTGGATCTTCAAACTCTCGAGTCAGATTGACTCTTCGAACCTTCAACAGACCCTGAATGCTCAACACACAGGTCCCTTTTGTGTTACCCGCAAGGTCAAACTACCCGTGCCTTCGCCCTTCAGTGCTCCCGACAACACTCAAGTTTACGTGTACTAGCTATGTGCTAAACCTTCCACTTAGGTGACCACGGGCTATGATAGTGGACCAATTCTTCATGAATTCCAACTTCAGAAATACCCTGAGCTCTACCTTCCGCTCTTCCTGAAGCGCCCTTCTACGAACTTACGGATTTATGTCACGTGTCTCCTGCACGACCAATGACTGTGATTATTTCGCGACTACGCAAGTTTGCAACTTTGCACACACAACACCTCCAACTCTCGAACTACGAAGTGTCAAAACTTCTTACGGCCACTTTCATGCAATTCTCCTGGATCTGACGGTCTAGAGTTATTCACCTCTTTCTAGAACGAGTCTTGTTCATGGATTCTGATGAAAACCTCAGGGATTATCCTCCTTGAAGATTTTTCTCCGCTCTCCCTCCTGAGCTTATCTCTCTCTTAACCTTCTCTAGTTCCTTGGAACACTCTCTTCGATGCGTAGTCGAAATCTCGACCTGCACACGCCTTGCAACATGTTCTCTTCCACACCCAGATTCTATGTAGGTAACTTCGCAGTCTTTGTGACTTTTCTTCAACCACTTCTCTTTTCTGTGACTAAAGTGGCACTACTCCTCCTGAGCTTTCAAGTCTGAAAACTATGTTGCACACTCCTTGCGGACATCTATGCACTCCTTTCACACACAAGTTCACGCTATCTCTTCTAAGCTTGTGAGTCGAAATAGACTCTGTCAACGCACTCCTTGCGGACATCTATGCACTCCTTGCACTTGCTCTTAGAAGAGAAACAATTGAAACTTATTCACTCTTCACAGTGACTCATACATTTAATCACGTAAATGCATGTATAGATACAAGAACAAGAAATAACAAAGAATAAAACATAAAATCTATCATTCACTCATTTAGACAGACGCAATGACAACGTACATTTGGGACAATGTTCCTCTGTTATATTCATTCAACTGAAATTACATACATTCATACACTACTTCTCTATAACTCTCAGCTTTCTACTACAATGGTGATCTACACACTAGATTCAACAGCCTCTTCTCGGAAACAATACAAAGCTTTATACAAGGGGTGCTCTTCGAGTTCTTCCCTCTACCTACTCTAAAGCTATCCTATCGAAATAAAAGCTTTCAATTACTTAACATTTATTACAATAAATATTTGAGTCAGACGGATAAGAGTGAAAGCTCCAGATATGTACTGCAATCCTTCACATTAAAGAAAAATACAATCCCCCATCAATGTTATACGATGGCTCAACCTCTGATCATTAAAGATGTTCACAACTCAAAATTATTTTTAGATATTACATTAATACACCAACTTTGGAATTCAAAATATTTCAAAATACGCGCTAGTGCACCCAACTGTCTTATGCTTGTGCTTTGTTGGCGATGCACCTGCATCATACTCCTTTGGATGAAAAATTCATGGACTCCTGTCCATGAGCTCCTGCACCAAATTTCCATGCTTCTAGATGTCCACTTCACCAACCCAACTGACGTCTTCTAATGGTCGTCCTTTCCATTTTATCAAATATTCTAAATATGTTTTCCTCCTGGTTTTCTTAACAACTCGTCGATCCATGATCTTCTCCATCTGCGAATTCTCTACTACAGGAATCTGTTTCTCCCATTGGATCTTCTTTTGATCTTTGGATCCTTCGACTGCATCTTCCCTGTAAGGATACAGGTCTGCAATGTTGAATATGTGTGATATTCCCACATCTCCTGACAACTCTATTTCATAAGAATTTTCCCCAAATCTTCTCAGGATTTTTCATGGTCCTATCTCTTTCAACTTCAACTTATTATATGTTCCCCTCGGAAACCTCTCCTTCCTAAGATGTGATAGAACTTGATCTCCAACTTCAAATTCAAGCTTCCTCCTATGTTGATCAACTATGTGCTTGTATTCACTGTTGTTCTTCTTCAACTGCTCCTTGATCTGATTATGAAGTTCCTTCATTTCTGCGGCGAAGTCTTCGGCTCCAACGCTCCTAAATTTGCCATGCTTCAAATCTCTCAATTCTGACACTCCTCTCGAATTCATTCCATACACTATTTGAAATGGAATTTTCCCAATGCTTATGTTCACTGAGCCATTGTATGCAAACTTTGCTTGTGCTAGAATCTGATCCCACTGACTATGGTGTTCAGTGACCAAACTTCTTAGCAAATCTCATAAGCTTCAATTCACAACTTCGGTATGTCCATCGTTTTGTCGGTGATATGTAGAACTAAAAGATAGCTCTGTGCCCATCTTCTTCCACAATGTCCTCCAGAAATGACCAACAAACTTGGTGTCCATGTCTGAAACTATACTCATGGGCAATCCATGGAATCTCACAACGTCTCTGAAAAATAAATTTGCAACATTCGTTGCATCACTGGTCTTCTGGCATGGGATAAAGTGTGCCATCATCGAAAATATGTCAACTACTACAAATATGGAATCACTTCCTCTTTGTGTCCTTGGCAACCCCAACACAAAATCCATGCTTATTTCATCCCAAGGCCTCTCTGGAATAGGCAATGGTTGATACAACCCAGTGTTTTGCTTCTTTCCCTTTGCGTAATGACAAATCTTACATTTGTTCACAAACCTCTTCACTTGTGCTCTCATACCTGGCCAATAATACGAATCGTTCAACTGAGCAAATGTGTTGTCATGGCTGAAATGTTCGACTAGACCTCCACTATGCTTTTCCTTTGGAAAATTCTTCCTCATCGAACACTTTGGTATGCACAACTGGTATCCCTTCAACAACAACCCATCATGAATTAGATACTTGGCCCACTGGCTTCTGTCTATGAGTACAGGATTCACACATGCTTCATATGCCTCCCCGAAATCTAGATCATTGTGATACACTTCCTTAAGGTGATCAAACCCCAACGTTTTGACTTGAAATTCCTACAAAGTTAGACATCTCATGCTCAATGCATCAACAACCTTGTTAGCATTACCAGAAATATGTTTAATAACAAAAGTGAATTTTTTCATAAACTCTATCCACTTAGCATATCTCTGGTTTAACTTCTCCTGTCTGGTTACGAATTGCAAAGCTTGATTATCGGTGTACAAAACAAACTCCTTCGGTTCGAGATAATGCCTCCATTTTTTCAAGGCTTGAATTAGGGCATAGAACTCGTTGTCATACATGGAGTACTTCTTCTTAGAATCATTCAACTTCTCACTAAAATATGCAACAAACCTATTATCTTGACTTAAGACCGCTCCAATTGCAACTCTACTTCCATCGCATCTTACCTGAAATGTCTTTCTGAAATCCGGTAATACCATAATCGGTTGTTCCGTTATCTTCTCCTTCAATATGTTGAAGCTCCTCTCAACCTCTTCTATCCATTTGAAATACTTGTGTCTTTTCTTCTCTGTATCAATCATTTGAGCACTAATTCCACTAAAATTTCTGATGAACTTTCAATAAAAACTTGTCAATCCATGGAAGCTTATCACCTCAAAGATATTCCTCGATGACGCCCATTCTTTGATTTCTTTCACCTTTTCGGGATCTATTTTCAATTCATTTGAAGAAATCACAAAACCCAAATAAATTATTTATGTCTTCGTGAAAGAGGACTTTTTCATATTAATCAACAACTTCTCTTGTTGCAGCCTCCTCATTACCAACGTCAAGTGCCTCAAGTTCTTCTCTTTAGTCTTGCTAAATACCAGTATATCATCCAGATATACAATCACAAACTTGCCAATGAAATATTTCAACACTTCATTCATTAGCCTCATAAAAGTACTCGGGGCATTCGTTAAGCCAAAAGGAATAACAAGCCATTCATACAACCCCTCATTTTTATTGAATGTTGTTTTCCACTCATCACCTTCTCTCATCCTTATCTAGTGATATCCATTTTTCAAATCTATCTTTGAAAAATAGTTCGCTTCACTCAAACAATCCATCAAGTCATCCATCCTCGGCAATGGGAATCTATATCTGATGGTGATCTTGTTTATGGATCATGAATCTGTACACATTCTCCATCCTCCATCCTTCTTTGGACTCAATATTGTTGGTACTGCACATGGAATCAAGCTTTCTCTAACCAACCCTTTGTCTAAGAGATCCTGAACCTATATTTTCACCTCCTCATTCTCTTGAGTTGTCAACATGTACGCGGCTTTGTTCGACAAGTTTGCTCCTGGTATCAAGTCAATGTGATGGATGATACTCCTGATAGGTGGCAATGAGCTTGGAAACTCATCCACTACTATGTCAGCAAAATTCTCTAACAGTTCTTGAACTTCCTCAGGAAAATATTCCATTGAAGTACTAGTAAGGATAACCCTTGGCTTCCTCACTATAACAAACTGCATCTCCTATTCCTTCTTTACATCATTCAGGAGTTCCTTCCCACTCATGAGAAGTATGCTCATGTTGGCTTCGTCCTTCACCTTCTTCTCTTCAAGTGGCAGTAACATGTGTGTCCTACTATTCTTCTCTAAGGTGTAAGTATTCATCCTCCCATCATGAATGACATTTATGTCGTACTTCCATGGTCTTCCCAACAAAACATGACATACATCCATGGGAATCACATCACACAGGATTTCATCTCTATATATTCCTATCTTAAATTCAACAAGTCATTGTTTAGTTACTGTTACACGATGAACTTTTTTCCACCACGAGACTTTGTACAACGTTGTATGTATAGTCGTCTCCAACTCTAACTTCTCCACCATCTCAGTGGATAGTGATTTATCAGTGCTCCCACTATCAATTATTACCTTGCAAACTCTATCCTTCACTTTGCAAGTTATTCTGAACAAATTGTTCCTCTGCACTGGCCTTTTGATTTCTGGCTCTAGATTTAAGAGAAATTTCTTCATCATCAAAGATCTCCCATCCTCAACACCTTCTGCCTCAACATCCTATTTCTGTGCTTCTGAAATGTGAGATTCACCTCATTCTTTCTTCCTCTCGGGACAATCCCAAGACACGTGCCTTGTTTTTCAACAGGCATAACATCTTACTTCTCCTCCTCTACCTCCTCCTCTTCCTCTAGGAAAATAGTTTCTACCACCACTCTTCCTTCCTCTGGAACTTTCTCCTCTCTCAGAGTGACTATGTGGTTTCTCCGCCTCACCTTTGGGCTTCTATGTCTTGTCCTGGGAAACTCCTTTGCCTCTGTTCAAGCTTTGACCTATGTTTTGTTGACTCTTCTTCCTAGTCAACTTCTCTTTTGCCTTCAGTGCAATCTGATACGCATCCTCTAATGTTCTAACTATCGCCATGCTAATTTCATCCTGGATATCATATCTTAGGTCATTGATGTACCTGGAAACTTTTTCTTTATCTCTATCTCTCTGTCCAACCCTGATGTTCAATTTGTAGAACTCCTCTATGTACTCCTTCACAGTCATCCCTTTTTGTCTCGGGTTCTACATCCTCTTGAACAGATTTATATGGTAATCCTTGGGTATGAATTTCGCCTTTAGCTTGGCTACCATTCAATCCCAACTCTTGATCTTTTGTTTTCCTTTTCTCTTCCTCTCAGCCTGCAATTCATCCCACCACAGTGTTGCATGTCCTTTCAACCTAGTGATTACATGTCTCACCTTTTTCTCCTCCTCGACATCTTCATATTCAAAATACTTATCCATTGCTCGTATCCAATCAAGCAATTCTTCAGTGTCTAAGTTACCTTCATACATTGGGATGTCGATCTTCACTCTGGCTCCCAACTTGACAACTTCTTTCAGCAAGCTCTCTTCAACAGCATTCTCAGCTACCGCTTCTTCGACTTCTAATTCTTCATTCTCTGCATCGCTAACGTCTCCAGCATCAGGTGCTCTCCTTTGTGTTGTTTCCATGGCATACAACCTTGCACGTAGTTCTCTCATCTCCCTTTCCATAGATCTATTTGCTACATGCAGCTAAGGACGTCTTCTAGGTGGCATTGTGCCCATGTATATGATACCTCTCGTAGATATCAACATACTCCTCTTTCTACATAAATCAATTTTGTAACTGCTCTGATACCACTCCTCGTGCAGGCCCCCCTTCTCCCCTTGGGACTATGTGACCTCCTGGTCTTGGATCTTCAAACTCTCGATTTGGATTGACTCTTTGCACCTTCAACAGACCCCGAATTCTCAACACATAGGTCCCTTTTATGTTACCCACAGGGTCAAACTACCCATGCCTTCTCCCTTCGGCGCTCCCGGCAACACTCAATTTCACGTGTACTAGCTCCGCGCTAAACCTTCCACTTAGGCGACCACAGGCTATGACCATGGACCAATTCTTCATGAATTCGAGCTTAGAAATACCTTGAGCTCTACCTTCCACTCTTCCTGAAGCACCCTTCTCCGAACTTCTAGATTTATGCCACGTGTCTCTTGCACGACTGACGGCTGCGATTATTTCATGGCTCCGTGAGTTAGAAACTTTACACAAACAACACCTCCAACTCCCGAACTACGAAGTGCCGAAACTTCTTATGGCCACTTATGTGCAATTCTCCTGGATCTAACAGTCTGTAGTTATTCACCTCCCTCTGGAATGAGTCTTGTTCACGGATTCTGATGAAAACCTTGGGGATTCTCCTCCTTGAAGATTTTTCGTCGCTCTCCCTCCTAATCTTATATCTCTCTTGACCTTCTCTAGTTCCTTGGAACACTCTCTTCGATACTTAGTCAAAATATCAACCTGTGCACGCCTTGCGACAGGTTCTCTTCCACACCCATCTTCTCTGTAGGTAACTTCGTGCTCTTTGTGATTGTTCTTCAACCTCTTCTCTCTTTTGTGACCAAAGTCGCACTACTCCTTCTAAGATTTCGAATCTAAAAAATATGTCGCGCACTCCTTCCAGACATCTATGCACTTCTTGCATACACAAGTTCATGCTATCTCTTTTGAGCTTGCGAATCGAAACAGAATTTGTCAACGCACTCCTTGTGGACATCTATGCACTCCTTGCTCTCACTCATAGAAGAGAAATGATTGAAACTTATTCACTCTTCATAGTGACTCATACATTTAATCACATAAATGCATGCATAGATACAAGAACAAGAAATAAGAGAGAATAAAATAGAAAATCTATCATTCACTCATTCAGACAGACGCAATGACAACGTACATTTGGGACAATGTTCCTCTGTTATATTCATTCAATTGAAATTACATACATTCATACACTACTTCTCTGTAGCTCTCAGCTTTCTGCTACAATGGCGATTTACACACTAGATTCAACAACCTCTTCTCAGCAACAATACAAGATTTATACAAGGGGTGCTCTTCAAGATCTTCCCTCCAACTACTCTAAAGTTATCCTATCGAAATAAAAGATTTCAATTACTTAACATTTATTACAATAAATATTTGAGTCAGACAGATAAGAGAGAAAGCTCCAAATCTGTATTGCAATCCTTCACATTAAAGAAAATAAAATCCCCCATCGATCTTATACGATGGCTCAACCTCTAATCATTAAAGAGGTTCATAACTCAAAATCCTTTTCAGATATTACATTAATACACCAACTTTGGAATTCAAAATATTTCAAAATGCGCGCTAGTGCGCCCAACTGTCTTCCTCTTGTGTTTTGTTGGCAATGCTTCTGCATCAAAACAACAATAAGTTGTACAGTTAACATGAAGGATTTCATCCCAGGATTCAACCCACACTAACAGCCTACAACCTCTCATTCTTCACATACCTGTCCCACCCAAGGAAGTGTGCCCCTTCTCTGCTCAACAGTACTTCAACTACCCCACTTCCCTTCCAGGGCTTCAACAACAGGTCGAACATGAATTCTTAGAGCACTATAACTGCAGTTGAGCTCCCTCCAGGAAAATCACTTCCCCAACAACCTCTCTCGCTTCGAGAGAGTTGCTCACATTCCTGACAACCTTCTTCTTCTTTCCCAACAAAACCTCTCACCTGGAGAGAGTTGCTCACAGGCCTGAAAACTTGCTTCTTCAATCCACAGGCCTACCAACCTGCCTCTTCACTCCTGCTCCTAGTCAACCAACAACATGCTCAGGTGAAGGAAACAACCAAAAATGGGTAAGGACACAGAAGATGGTAGTAAGCCATGCTCAGCCAAGGAATTGTGTTGTCAGCAAAAACCAACCATTAAGGCACGATACGGGTTCATGAAAAGTACAGTGCGTTGTGCTTCATAGGAAAAGTATGGGATATCTCAAAATGTTTGTAGGTTTCGGAGGTACGTCCATGATCAAAGGTCCCAAAATGGCTCCCTGCATGCATGTGTGAGTCCATGGGAAGCATGGCCATAATGGAAGAGAACCCTCCCAAAATGAACTAATTTCCCCACATATAAAACTGCATGCGCCAAGATTGACAGATGGCTCTCTTGGAGCTCATTCCTCTCCACTTGGAGTTCGTTCCTTTTCCCAAAGGAACTTAGGATAACATGATTTATTTCCCAAACATTAGTCTTTTAGGAAATATATTATAATATTACCTTAGAGATAAGCCCTCAAGCTTATTCCTTTTTCCGAGCCTCTTAGTCCCATCCCTTTCCCTACCTAGTGGAGCTTAGTTCCCCATTCTCTTTTATCGTGGTCTCTCTACACAATGATGTATTTTATTAATGATATGAGTGTTTACATATACAAAAATAGGCTCACTTGCCTTAGCATCTAGGCTCTCCAGCCTAATCATCACATAAGCCTCTTGGCTTATAATCACTTGGCTCACCAGCCTACAAAACATATTTGCATTCCCAGTTACAACTGGGGCTCAGTCTTGGGATATTACAATCCCCTCCCCTTATTTATGCACTATCCTCAGTGAATTATATACCATGTACAATTAAAAAATTCTTTAAAAATATCTAAGATTTTTCTATTGGAAGCGTGTTATCCACCTGGTGCTCTGCTTTGAAGCACCATTTTATGTATTCATACTATAGCTGGAATTAATTTTCTTTATTCCATAGATTTGTTTTAGTAAAGAATTCAATTCATTAGTCTTTATCACATGCTTCAATTAAACCTCATTGAAAGCACTGATTAGCTGCAGATCCCCTACGTTCCACCCAACCTTAGATTTTACCGCTGATAAATTCTCAGCAATGTATCATCCCCGAGCATGGCTATGACTCCACCAAGGAAATGGCTTCCCAAGATAGCCACGGTCCATAATGAATACCAACATGGTCTAGGACAAGGTTCCAAACCTCAACGACACTCCAACCAACGGTCTCCCATTCCCCACATGCTTTTATAAACCAAGGTAGTGTGCTCCTTCTCTGCTCAATAGTCCATCGGTTGCACCCCTACCCCTTCCGGGCTCCAGCACAAACTGAATAAGAAGTCTCAGAGCATCGTGGCTCCAGGAGTTCCAGCTTCCCTCAAAGGTATCCAGGTACCCTCCAGGCCTCATACCAGGGAACCTATCCCCAAAATTCTCCCTCCAGGGCTCCAGCCTTCTCCAGGGAAACCCAAGGAGAAGTGTACACACACCCAGATCCACTTGGGATCCACAGGGTAAGATCCATTGTCTCCAATCAACATCTTCCCCATAGATACTCTTTGTAATCAACATTCCAAAATTAATAAATAGTATATCATATGTATCACACACATAAAGTTTTCATGAGAGAACATTATAACATCCCATTTTAGAAATAAAAGTAATTTCATAAGGAATTCAACTTTTCCCCAAAATATGAAATTATGTTTCATAATTTTTCATTGTTGCAATAATAGGATGCAACCTTCCTTCTAGATTTTAGCAAGCACCATGTTGAATACCATTTTTCATGCAATGCTTCTATCTTGCATTCAACCACAAATTGTCAGTATTTCATGTACATCATACTCTCATTGCAATATGTAAAAAAACCTTATAAAGTGTTCTCAGAATTGTCTATAACTAACAATTCAATCACAACTACAAAACAATTTATTAGATAGAATGAATTATCATTCTATGCATACACGTGTTCATAATTAGTATCAGTAAGTTCATTACTTTTTTTTCTGAACAAAAAAATTCCTATAGTCAATGCTCATGTGACTACTTGACTTGCAACTTTTCTGTTGCAATGTCTAACAATTCCTGAAATGTTCTCAACTCCATGAGTTAGCAACATTTCAATCGTTAGTATAATTATTTCCATGCAATAATATATATGCATGCACTCACAAAATGCATTCAACAAATGCATTTAATTATGTAATTCTATCATGTATGAGTGCAACTCTGCCACTTACTAGGCATGAGTACAACTCTCAATGCATATCTATTCAATGCACCTTTGCATTGATTTTCACAATGACATTTATCTAATTCATGTATCTCACCATCCATAAATTGGAAATCTGGCCAATGTATTGACACATTCTCCACACAGTTCCCATTGTCTTCTCGATTATTTGGATGCCTTCCTTTTCGACCCAAACACTACACCAAGAATATAATCATGTGGTGTGCATTAGTATTAGCAAAAAGGTTGTAGTCCAAGTTTTATTTAGAAGTTGTAAGTTCATTGAATATTTGTGTGGTATGTAACCTTTCTATATCCATACTTTTCCATATCCAAAGTCTCATACATGACTAGATTTCCTCACATCCATTTCTATAACAAGTTCTTATATTTTATTTCTTTGGTTATTGCCTCATAACCAAATTAACATGACATGCTACTATGTCAGTGTGTGCATTCAAAAGCTAATAAACTTTGATAACTATAACATGCCTCTAGCCTTTACCACACCTAGTGGTATCTTATTCATGTTAATGCATTTAAATAATAACATATTGTGTATTATAAAATTCTATCTAGGGAGATTCTCACCTAAATTCCCCTTAGACAATTATGCAACATAATTTCCAAAGAAACACTTACCTGCATAGCTACCATTAAATAATTTGATGTTAGTTGATTATTTGATGATAGTAGAATCTCTCATGCCTCTTTATCAATCTTATAATCAACATACCATCTTTTTGTTTCTTTCTTCCATATGCAACAACATCATCAACAACACTTGTAAACATGCAAGAATTCTCCCTTTTTGTGTATGGTTATCCAATAAGCCATAACATAATTGTTGCTACAATAATCACAACCACCTCTTTCTTCATGTATCACTTTTCTTTGTTGATCCCATAAGTCTTCAATTCTTCCTGGATTCTTGAATCTTCTTGTGCTCTCACTATAATCACTGTACATGCTTATTTTTGTTCTGAGCACTTTCTAGCCAAATCACTCTTGGCTACCTTTTCATTTCCAGCCAAATACTAATGTTGATATTAATCTTCATCATTCATTTATTTCCTGAATCCAACTAATCCAACTCATACTTGGACAAATTACAATTCCAAACATGTTGTCTTATAGACTTTGGGTCTTCAACATCCAGTTACTTTTCAAACATAACTACTTCAGCCCCTTCCCGACTGAATACTTTAGTATTTGAGTTTTCTTTTACCCTTCTCTTCTCTTTTCCAACTAGCCTCAAACTTGACTTGCATAGCCAATCTCTATAGCATAATGTAAAGATGCACATATGCCTCCTTCGCTAGATGCATGGAATTAATTAAAAGCACTTAATACTTATTTTAATTTACCATCATAATTTCAAGTGATACTTTCACCCCCTGGGAATGTCACTCATGGATCTATGCCACTTGAGATGGATTCTTGTCAGGAACCATCTCTTTTTGCATTCAAAACCATGCGTAGAACCGTTTTCTTCTTCATGGTCCCTTATTGATTTCTCTTTAGAAATTCATTTCACTTTTAAGTTATTCTCGACTTGATATCTCCATGCTATTGTGGAAATACCTTCAACATCGTTGGAATGCATCAAAAATCCTCTTCTATTCTTTTTGTCCCTCCTCGAGTGTTGTCATGCATTCCTATTCGCTTGATATCTACCTCATGATCTCTTCTTCCATTGTCTTAGGATGTTCAAGGACTTGACTCCATATATGAATCTTTCCTTGTCTACTTTGCATAGTTGCAACCACATATTATGCTGATATTAATTTCCAGCATTCCCTTATTACTTGGATCCCTCTGATCCAAATCCTACATGACTCAATTATATTTCTAGCCATGTTCTCTAAGTGACCTTGGGTATTTAACACCAATTTCTTTCTTGAAGCAATTGATTTATCCTTTTCTTGACCAATTATATCAGCACTTGGATTTGCTTGAAGAATTATTACTTTCTTCTATATTGACCCATCTAGTCTCAATCTAACATGCATAATCAACTTCTATCATGTCATAATGATGCCCTTCATACCATGCTTCCACTGCGCACTATAACAACAATAATGGGGGTGCTATCTCCAAATTGTAGGACTGATCTTTGGAGATGTTGTCACTCACTCCATGTATACACTATGTCTTTCTTTATCAGAAAAATAACATCTTGATATATCAATCTATATAGATTATGTCTTCCCACTATGTATTTCTTTATCTTAGTATTCTTCAGTCCTGACCTTCGATCCTCTTGTGGAATATTCTTGACGTAATATTATGTCCTCAAGTTCCTTTGTTCCTTCTTGATATAAGGTCCAAACTCTTTCATATTCCATAAAACCTTCATCATTCCCATGCTTTGCATCTTCTTATGATCCTATGGTTCATGCATTATCATGTATTGTATATGGATTTCCCCACCTATCATTCACATTTGATGTGAAAAAATTGTCACTTGGAATGTCTTCCCCGAACAAGAATTTCATTAGGGTTTTCCAAGTTGCTTATTGAACCCAACATCCGATCCAATAACTTCTTAAAGATCTCAAATGTAACATGAAGAATTGTATCTTTTTGTATTTTTTCTATCTATAGACATCTCTAGCACTTTTATTTTTTGTTTTAAATGTTATCATTACATTTGAAAACAGGCATACAACAAATTATGTTTGCTAGAACCATCATATACCATTTTGGTAATATATACACAATTTTCCTTTTATGGTCACCAACAATATTGTTTATGATTTCTTGTGATCTAAGATGATCAATACTTAATTATGGTTGAATACCTGGAATCCTCTTTCCAAGACCTTTCCAATGACTGCTTCCTTGCTCAATTATGAGTCCTGAGCAGAAAGTTATGGACAATTGAAAATTGTCTTTTCTGTGATGTAATCTTTGTACAATGGTTCTCCTTTATCGAAGCCAAATTGGTTGTTGGAACCTTGTTGGATCCTATCATAAGGTTCATTGGCCTTATTACTTCTTTAGGTGCAGGTTCGAACAAATCAAAACCCCACGAGCTCCCTTTCTAAGCCCCTTTTCTTCCTTAAAAACAAATAATTTTGGGGCACTAGCCCTTTTTCTTTAGCCCCCAATCACATGTCACCACAGACTATGACCAAGCCCTAACTGATAGGTTCTTATCCAGAGCTTTAGGACTTTGGGGCTCCGAAACTTTTGGGTTTCAGAGTTTTCTCCCTCACCATCCATTATTTCCTCCAAGTGTCGAAGTGGCGAACTCCCAGAGGGTACTTCTTCGAAGCTTCAGGCTCCAGAGCTTCGGGGCTTCTAACTATAGCATCCATTATTTCCTCCGAACGTCAAACCGATGAAGTTCTCTAGAGATTCACGCTTCAAATGTTTTATCTTCATCTTATCATGTTTTCCCATAATTGACGAACTCACAGAGCCTCTTCAGTGTCCATGGACCAAGGGGGTGTTACGTGGCATAATTAAGGAGAGGACACGTAGCTCAATCCGATGGATGACACATGTCATGTTCTAACTAGTACGAATGGCATGTGAAAAACATGAATCAGGTTGACACGTGGTATGTGAAAAGTGATTCCACATCACCCTAGGTGGCGTCGTCATATCGCATCACATCCGACGCTTCAGGACTTCGTAACTTCGGGCTTCGAAGGATTTCACACCATATAACTTTATAACACCTGAACATCGAACTGGAAAACCTCTGAACCATCGCTCTCCAGAGATTTATTACTTCGATGCTCCAGAGCTTTGCGCTTCGAAAAAATTCACAACAAACACAACAACTCTCTCGAATGTCGAATTACCAATCCGTTCCACATCACTCTAGGTGACGCCATATCGCTATGTCACTTCGACACTTTGGGACTTCGGAGAATCACACACCAGAGCACATCAAAACACCCAAACTCCAAAATTTTTGGGTTCACTTAGTTATGCTGACAATCAATTAGGTGGTGACACGTGGCCCCATCGATGAGTGAAATGTGTTAGGCCATAATTGGTACAAAATACCTATAAAAGGTATGAAACAAGATGATACATGGAAGGCTTAGGGTAGGTCCATGCCACCTTAGGTGACACCATCCTGCCACATCACATTGGCGCTCTAGAACTTCGACACTTCGGGCTTCGGGAGATCCCACTCCAACACACACTATAAATCCCATGGTCATTGATGACCAGATCTTTGGAAATAAATTGTATAAATACTTCTGAATTCAAAGTATCGCAGGTTGATTGTTGATCTTTTGATTCATGCCCCGCACGGGATACTTTGTAACTGCCTAGATAATCTACCAGAAATAAAGAGGTTTTATCTGCAGGATTCTTGTGTTAGACTCCTTGGTGATGTTTTTCCTCTCTGGGTAGTTTTTTTCTTACTATGTAGATCAATTTCATGTATTTCATGATCTAATCATTAAAAGAAAGATTAAGAAAAGAATATATGTCACATACTTTGTCTCTGGTTTTTTAATGATCTTCATGTTTTCATCTGAAGTTGAGTAGAGGAATTCTTAGCTGCTCCTTTGCTTGATGGACTTACCCTTCTTTTCCTCTCCTTCACTTTCACTTGATTCAATTAGATCCAATAGTCTTACTATCCTTACCTATGGAGACAACCTTATAAAACCTAAGATAGATCCATATTCACAAAGGCAGACCCCATGGCCCAATGTAAATACGAGTTTTCAATCTTCCAAATATACCAAATCCAAAAAAAAACCTTATACTTCATAACTAGCCTAACATCCCCATCAAACAAAGCTATATCAAACAGCGAGAGCCCTCTCTAAGTCTTGGAGAGCTATATCCAGAACTCCAAGTGGTTTGATGTTACCTCAGTGATTGCCTCCTCATCCTTGGGCAAATTACAGAGTGATAACAGGACGCACTACGTGCTCCAAGGGTGCCACTCACCTCTTTTTGTTTTCTTTGCGCAATGTACCAGTTAAGACGCACTACGTGTTACATGTATGAACTAACTGAGAGGGGGGGGGGTGAATTAGTTAGTGTAGATTATTAACAATATCTTTTCTTTTTAACTTTGAATCATTAATCTTAGTGGCAGTGAGTCTTTACTATGAAATTCAAAGTTATAAACACAAAGCAGATAACATAAAGAATAGCAATCACACACAGCATTCACTCACAAGTATGAGACACGGATTTTTCAAGAGGAAACCCAACTAGGGAAAAAAACCTCATCTTCTTAAGATGTTAAGCAAGCTCCAACTGCGTTACATCTCATCTTTTATGAGCACCAACTCATAGAGGCTACAACCTCTGATTGCCAGCACCAACTGGCTGAGAGCACCAACTCCCACAGAATCCCAGCACCCACTGGGTGGAAGCACCAACTTCCTTTTTCCTTCAGCACCAACTGAGTGAAGGCACCAACCTTCAGATTCTACAAGCACCCACTTGCAGAGAAAGAGACATACGTCTCCCTAGCACCACCCTACCACCCTTATTTGCCAAAATAAATATTGCTTAAATCCACTGGTTCATTCTTATATAGCTTGCTTACCCTTTCAGTTGATCTATTCTGCGTTCTTCACTGTCTTTGATCTGCTGCTCTGCTTCACTGTTCTCTGCAGCCCATTCTCAGCTACTTCCCTGTCCTCTGCTCTGCTCCCTTTTCTCACCTTCAGAGCTCTCTCTCCATCTCATTTCAACCACACTTCTATCTTGGTTCCAGTGCATTATATTGTTTTTCCACATGCAGAGGTTTTCTTTGCTTTTCTCAACTCCAACTGCAGTTTTTCTTTCTTTCATTCTTTCTTCTGCTTTTAGCATGCCATCATTCTCCCTGATTTTCTGAACTGGCTCTTTGCATGCCTCCTCTACGCATGCCACATCATGCAATGATGTGTTCTTCCTGTCTTAACTACCAGTCTAATTTTAGACTGAAAGTTCTTCCACCGTCCAGAGTGATTAGAGAAACCCAACTGGCAAAAACTTCCATACTTGTCAAAGCAGATGAAGRACCCCCRCAAAACCCTAGRTTTAGCAATGTTAAGCTCCGTTGATTTTGCATTATAGCCATTTGATGCTGGCCACACCAATCGCGTTGTGAATAGCATCATTCGAGCTTTTCTTAACCAAAACGATTGGTAACCCAAGGGCGTTGTGAATGGCATTATTCGTGTGTTTCTTAAAGAAAACGATTTGCAACTGCTACTGCTAGTCATGGCCATGGATGAGGCRTGYGTTTTTATCARCAATGATCCCCATGGGCGAAGGCTGGACTGGAAGCCTCTGYTTATGTTTCAATGGGGGCGCTTCAATCAATTTTGAGCTTTCCTTCAAACGTTTATTGCTCAAATGGGTTTATTCCCTCCTTTTTCCTGAATAACCTAACGCGATGGGCACTTGGATAACCTAACGTAATGGGGGCTCCTCTTGTAGAGAAATTTGCGGAGTGGAACCCAATCTTAACATCCCCACGTGGATAACCTAACACAATGGGTCTCCTCTTGTAGAATAATTCGCTGAGTGGAACCCAATCTCAACGTCCCCACTCGGATATTGCTCTGACATCATCTAGCTTTTGCTCCATAACCAAACGATTGCCATCAATGACAACCTTGATAGTCTGCGTTATCTCTGTTATAGCCATATTTCCAACACTACGTGCTCCAAGGGTGCCACTCACCTCTTGAATGAATTTGGTAGACGTAAAACCCCTGGAGTCAATACTCCTCCAGGTGATCTCATGGGAGACTAAGGGACTCTAAGGAATAAGGCCCGTGCCTTATTGCATGCCCCTTAGAATCATCATGAGTGACTGTCACAGTCTGCCCTCACAGCATCGTGGGTCTTCTCAAACTAGGTAATCGTTAACCTATAGTTCGAGCCATGGCGGGAGTGCTAGTAGGCTATGGCAGGGTTTTTTCCACACCTCTCCCTCAATGTCTCTGGTTGTCATGCGTGACTCCTCTACTCCACATGTGATTCTGGTCGGCAAGCTATCGTCAGCCTGCATCCATCAACGAATCATGTCAGCAATAATAACTAATCATCATAACATCTGATCATATGTACATATGTCACATCGACAACATTCAAACCCAACAATCCACTCCCTGACTTGATCTAGAGTCCAAGGGGTTTCATCGATGCCTCTGCATCCTCAATGTCCAAGGTCCTGCACACTCAGGAGAAACTAGTCAATAGCACATGTCTATGTAAATACAACAAAATAACATATCATCATATCCATAATATCTCATAATCATAATCAAACGGCCAATAGTATAATAATCTGGATCACTTGCAAGCAAGTATCCTCAAATAATAAGTTCACTCAGTGAACGCAAGAGCGGGATGTTACACATATGATCAATATGTCACGTGCAGATTCCATAGTCAAATCACTTCAAGAAAATTGGAATCAACAATCAAGTGAAAGAAAAAAATTGTACAAACATCGGAAGAAGTGTTATGATGCTCCAAACAAATATTTAGGTATGATAATTGATGGAATGGACCAGAAGAAAACACTTCTACCATATTTTTTCCATACACCAAAAAATTTACAGGAAGAGAATTTCATTCAGTTTCACTTGGTTGGTTGTAAGGTTTTCAATGGAAAAATGTGTCCAAGGGTTTACTTCATAGCTCCAAATATTCATAATGATGCAAATATGACCATCACCATAATTCATCATGTGCTCACTCACTGGTCTGACAATCTTCCTCAAGTTCTCTATCTACAGTTGGACAACATTAGTCATGAAAATAAAAATCAAAATGTGTTTGGATATCTAAGCATGTTTGTTGAACTAGGAATATTTCAAAAGGTCAAAGTTGTTTTCCTTCTTGTTGGACACACTCATGATCATATTGATCAAATGGTCAGTCATTTTTCAATAACATTGAAGAGGGAAAATGTTGGAATCCTACCATCATTGATTGAATGTATTAAGAAAGCATACATTCCAGAACATGTTTTTCATATATTATAAGAAACTGTTGACATCCGAAGATTTATTCAGGGATCGCATTGTGAAGAAAAATGTATTGAGAAACTTAATGATAGTAGCTTCCAACATCATTTTTGTTTCAAAAAAGTTGATGGGAAAACACTTATATTGGGAAAGCTGAATTCAACTACTGCAAAATGGGGGCTTTCATCAGGTTTAGCATTTTTTAAGTTCATTCCAGATCGTCCAATATTTGCATCAAAGTTATTGTTATTACAATCAGTTGCTGAAATCCATAATGCACAGAGGCATAATAGAGATGTAGATTATTTTGAATGCCTGGAAGAAATTAAAAAAAGTCCATTAAAGATACATATGAGTACTTTGATGTTGTTGATTATATTTGGTGGGAGTATTTTTTCGATGGTCAAAGTGCATAATTTCAAGCTCTATAAATAAAGATACATTTTTGAAGACTCAATTTCATTGGCCACAAAATATGCCAAATGAATCCGAAGAAAGAAGCATTGTTGAACAACAAGAATCTCAAGGTGGTATTGAGTTTACACAAGCAGAGGAAAGAGAAATGTATATTGGTTCTATAAGGTCGCATGCACAACGTGAATCCATGGAAGACCTTAGAGACTGAGGATCCACGTGATATTAAGGAGGGTAGCATGATTGCAGTCTTAGCAACTAAAGATCCACATGGTTATCCATTATGTATTACAAAGGTTATAAAGATTGACAAAGAAAATGAAGATGTTATTGCAATTGAAGTGCATTGGTATGCAACAGGTACACACCCATTCAATGATGTGTACAAGCCAGAGATGGTGGTTGAGAAACATGTCAATAGAAAAAGAAAAAGAAAGGGTCAAAATAAATCTCGTCGTCACACTGACCTCTTAAAATTAGAGGATGTTTATGTACTTGTTTATGAATTCAATTTGAAAAAGAGAGGAACTCTTCACTCCATGACAACAAAGATTATCAAGAGGTTGTTTCCACAAGAAATAACTACAAGATGGGAGTCTGTTGAACCTAGTCGTAGATCTAAAAGGCTTTTGACAGCTTAAATGTTGGGCATGCAACTCAGATGGTGCATTCATCGACAATAGAGAATAATATGAATCATCTACATCTTGATCCAATCATTCATTTGAAGACAATGTAGACTCTGATGGTATTTTAGAATCCATGAGTCAATTTGAATAACTGTGAAACATTTTATGTATTTTTTATCCATGTGATGTTTGTATGGTAACTAGAAATGAGCATTGAACTTACATATGATCTTACATGAAGTTATCAATCATTTCTATATTTTATGAATTATATGTTTTGATTATGGAGAATATAATAAAATTTCTTAGCTCATGTATGTTTTGAATATGGACAATGTAACAATATTTTTAAGAAATAATTTATATTTCATTCAATGTAACTTGTATTTACTTTTTTTTATTAAAACTAAAAAAATATTAAAAAGAGACGTTGAATTTTTAAAGTATAGGGTGATATTTTCATGGCATTATGTATTATCTTGTTCTTGGACTGATAAACTAAGATTTAAAAATTCAGCATTTAAGGGTTGATTTTATGATTTTGTTTATAGTAATGATGATTTCTTTTAGCACTTTAAAAAATGTGTCATTTTAATACCCCAATTTTAGAATGGGTGCTATCGGTAGAAATACTTTTCAATTTGATGGTTGATTTTGAGGTTTTGGTTTTAATGATACCAACTGCTAAAAATACAATTTCAAATTATCTATAATGTTAACGTTTTGAAAAAAACATTTTTCTTTATGTAACATCATTTTTTTATTAGGTGTTGATTTTAAGGTTTTTCTGAGCTACTGTATGAGTTTTGAAGGCCATGCTTGAAAAATGTTGTAATTTTGACCCTGTTTGAAAAAATGGTGCTAACAGTAGCATCACTTTTTGATTTGGGGGTTGATTTTCATGTTTTTTTATGCAAAAATATGGGTTTTTTGGGCTAGAGTTCTTGTTTTAAAGTCACAATTCTCGTTAAGTCAATAACTTTGTTTTAATCAAGCCTAGACTATTATAATTGTAGTGTTTTTTCTTTTCAAGGGTGTATCTTATCCTCTATCCATCTCACCAAGTAGTGTGTTACATTCATTGGGATCATTGGGCTTGGTTACTCTACCTCTTGGTTAATTTCGAATGTGAGTCCATCTTCTTTATAATCATGCATTCCAACAATAATGCACTATGGGTTAGTTTAGAAATATTGTGTCCTCTCAACATGTGAGGTTAATTCTCCATAGAACATGGTGAGAGGTCGTTCAATGTCACGCAAATATCAACCATTCCCATGATAGTTCAATAACAAACTAACATTGAAGGGGACTCAAACCAATCCTCACCTCATAAATTATGTTTCTTGCTACACATATTTCAAATTTGAGGCCATCCTATATACAATCATGCACATTAGTAACAACTCACTATTGGTCAATTCAAAAATTATATGTTCTCTCAGGATGTGGGGTCGGATCTCTATACATTATGAGATCCCATTCAATATCATGTGAATATCAACCATCCCCACAATAGTTCGATATCAAACTATCATTAAGGGGGATTCAAACCAATACTTGGCTCATAAATTCCATTTCCCATTGCACAAATACATATAATGTGATATAATGCACTACAAATCCTTCACATATATACCATATTCAAAAAGAAACTAAGATCATCCAATTGCTTTGCAATGTAGAGCATTCATTGTTGAACCACTGGGATCCCATTTTTCTCTTCAGTTTTTTCTTTATGGATTCAATGAGGTCAGATGGTTTTACCATGATGTGATGGTCTTTGCTTCAATAGACCTCACCAAGATTTGAAAAGCCTCCCCATTGCCACAATAGTGGGAATATGATTCATCAACAATCTTGTGTACATAGGCAAGGTTTTTGCTAGACAATGGGGATGTTAGATACAATATCTATGGTCATGTAGTACATACCACCTCTCTCTTTATAACCACCCTGACTTCTACCACCATCACAACTACCATTTCTATGGCATTGAACGAACTCTCCTTACATCCATGTAGCATATAAAGCCTTATATCTTCTACCAAACACAATATCACCCATGAAATCCAAAGCCCCTCCCTTGTCTAGTGGTCAAAATATATTGGGATAGAGCACAATATGATGGAGTGATAATTCCTCGATGCCATTGACGAGGATTGTGAGTCCATCACCCATCATCGAATCGAATCGAGGCTTTTCACCTTCCCATATCCTTTTTCCTTCACCATGGTTTATAACCCTAACCCCACATCGAGTGAAATACCACCATCTTCGGGCTAGGCTGAGAGAGGGACCATTTTAGAAAACAAGGCCATAAAAGAATGAAAGAATGATGACAAAGGCATGTTGCAGTAACAGACACCACATTTGTGAGGAACAAATGTGTGTTGCATAGGCACGAAGGTTAGTGAATTTTTGAGTTTGGTTACCATGTTGTGTGTGTGTGTTCTCAAGGAAAACCTCATGGAGAAACCCAAGGGATGCTTCCCCACATTTATGAATGACATCTTTTGTTGCCATGTTCACCTCCATCACTAGATGCCCCACGAAACCAGTCAAAACTCACCATGCCTTCCATGAACTACTTGCAAAAAAATCTTTAAAACAATTTGTCAACTTGTCCTTTGAACACATAGAAGTCACCCCTAGCTAAAGACCAACCTCTTTCCAAACTCGTCAAGTAAACCTACAATCCAAGAAAATATGATAGTTGGTCTCAATCGCTTGTTTTCACAGGTAGAAAATACTCGACCCTTGTTTACCTCGCAATTGTAACCAATCCCATGTCAACACCCTCTCCTTTAGCATGAGCCAGAAACAAATAGATCCCTTTGGAGGCCCCTTTATCTTCCATGACTTTTTATATCACCATAGAATATTTCCCTCCCTTGTCTTGAGCATGTCTTGATACCCAAGTTTAGTAGAGTACTAACTTCTTGAATGGTTGGTATACCAGACTAGTCCGTCCTCGTTACCTGTCAAATAAATGTGATCCTTTTTTAGTTTTGATGTGTAATGTCTAAATGTGTTGAACCTACACAGAATAGATCTAGCCACTACTACATATTGAAAATTTTGCAACGACCACTTGCGATGAAAGTACTCTTTCGTTGCAACATGTAAGAGAATTTTTTTTTTTTTTCTAAATCTACCCCGTGTTCGTTGCAATTTTGACGCCTACAGTTTCACTGAACTGTAATGGTCAATGTTTGTCTCATAAGCGACGACCTTAGATTGGTCGTCGCATAAGCGACGATAGTTGACCATAATAATTTAGTCAAACGTTACCGTTGAAAATGACCTAAAATAAATAGCTGTAAAATANTATATATATATATATATATATATATATATATATATATATATATATATATATATATATTAGTTCACTATCGTCGCAATTGCGACGATGGTGACCTAAAATTGGCCTATAAATATTTGAAGATGTTGCGACAATCTTGCTATAACAACGACGGTTCCGAAAGGGTATTTTTGTGTGGAAAAATGTCGCAGAATGTTGTTAGAGGTGGGGAAAAAAGTAAAGTGGGTGAAAAGGGTGATGGTAGATGTTATTGCCCTTGTAAAAAATGTTTCCTCAGATGTCCCATAAGAATTTTAATAGCAACAGCTACAAAACATTGTAGGAAATATGGTCACATTGATGGCAGATCGAATGAATATCGTACCATGGTAATTAGCTATATATTTATTATCTTTTTTTTATTTTGTCAATTTTATATAAAATTATATATATTGTTTGAATGTTTGTTATAGTATACACTAATTTTGCATGATTGTTTGTAATTATAAAGTTAGAGTTGCCCTCTAACTTTCTGCAAAATATTGCACCAAGTGGTCATTGCAAATTTTTCGTTGGATCATTAATGTTCCTATAACATTCCTCCTTGGATGTCAATAAAGAGGGAGCACATAATGTTGACAATGATTGTTCCAGGTATTTGTTTACATTAATTTTTGGAATTTAACATTTTCATTTGTTTCAATTTTTGCATAATATCTTTTGTTTATTTATTT
>ML782732.1:118447-132652 GCA_009831015.1 Picea engelmannii
AAAACAAAACACGTGACCACATAAAAATATAACAAATATTAATAAAACAAAAACTTAAATCCTATCATATCCTAAGTCTAACCTACCTCACGTCACCCCCACCCACCTCACGTCACCCTCCACTCACCCCCACCTACCTCACGTCATACTCCACTCCCACCAAACTCCCGCTCACTCAAACCTCAACACGCCCCTCCATCCATATCATACAAATAAATCAACGCTCCATAAACTTTCCGGACCCCCCTCACCTTCCGAGCTTTAACGAGAGGGGGGGTCCGGAATCCTCATCAAAACTCTTGCTAATCCATTTAATCACATGTCACATCAAAACCAATCCACGGCCCATAAAAATTCCGGACCCCCCCTCACCGTCCGAAATTTAACGAGAGGGGGGGGTCCGGAATTTTGCGTTTCATGAAAAAACCACTTTTGCCATTGTCTTGCCATTTTTGCTTGTTTTACCACGTTCTCTTTTAGATCTATTTTTGGGCAACCGGAGACGGATTTTAAAAATACTATAGAGGTTTTTTCTCATAACGGGATGAAGAACAAAAACCTCTTTCAATTTTTTCAACGGAGCTACGAGCAGGGAGAATCGAAGACATCTTCGAGGCCTATTTTTCCAGATTTTCAATTTTTCGTTACAGTCCCGATCTTGCAAGAGCTGTCACGGCCAGCTGGGGATGAATGTGGCGAAACCGAAGGATTTTTTTTTCCATAACATTCCCATCTACAATAACCTCTTTCAGTTTTTTCCCAGGTGTCATCATTGAAGAGAAAATCACGTCTGATCAGACCCCTTTTTCGCAGAAAACCGGTCTGTCTTTCATGGCAGAAAACTCCAAATTTTGTGGGAGTGGTGGCTATTTTTGGCCGAGGCGGTTAAATCGACTTTAGAAACTTATTGGGATGATCTATACTATTTAGTCAGATGATTTTAATGTAAAAGGGTTCGACCTGTGGAAAGATTTTGGCCCTTTTTGGCTGGACTGTGGGCCTTGTTACTTCAGGAGGTTTCTTTGTGATCTTGGAATGACAAATAAGTAATGGAGGAAATGATTTACAGGATTCTCATGTAGTAGTGTTGGTGGTGTGTCCCTTGTCTGTTTTTAGTCATCTTTCTGCTATCATTCAAATATTTTCATTTCTTATTATTGAAAAACAATTAATGGAGAAGAATTTATGCATGCATACTCTTGTCCAAATTTTTCAATAATTTTTATGTTTTCTTCTAAAACTCAGTCTATGAATTCTTAAGTTCTCATTTGCTCAGTTTTTCTCCCCCATTCCTTCCTCAAATTGATACCCTTTAAACTTGATTCAATCCAACAGTTGTTATTATCTTGCCCTGTGGAGACATTTACCTCTAGATTTGATTTGATCATTGTCTTATAAATAGACCCCATAGCCCAATGGTGATCTGAGAAACTCGTCAACCACATCCTCATCTAAATATTTTCAAAAACCCCAACCCCATACTTTCATAGCTAGCCTAATATCTATTAAAACAATGCTATATCATACAGAGAGATCCCTCTCTGAGTCTTGGAGGGCTAGATCCTAGACTTGAAGTGGTTTTGATGTTGCCTATGTGAATGCCTTACAGCCTTGGAAAATTACAGAGTGCTAAAAAAAGGTAAGAATAGTTAAATTTTTTAGATCTAGAAGCTTGGTGCTTTGTAGAAGTAAGATAAGTAGAATTTTTTGTTTCTAGAGTATGGATCTAGGTATGATTGATAGGATCTGTCCTAGCTTGAAAACTAGGGTATTAATAGATGAAAGAAGGTTTGATATGAATATATCTGATAAGAATAGTGAAAGATATGTTATACCTATGCATAGAAAGAATGTTTGGACTAACAAATGGATGCAGGATCCCAGAAAGAATTTATTGCAGGTTATCTCCTATGATCCTAGTGTGCAGTACAGAAGAGGCTAGGGATCATTTAAAAGAAAGAGAGGATTAACCCTATGTTAGAGTTGCAGAAGACCGGGACATATGGATAAGGAATGCCCTGGTGGAAGACCTAGTTGCCTCTATTGTAAGTCTCTAGACCATGAAGTATTGGATTTCCCTAGAATGATTGATAAGCCTGAAAGAATGAATCTGAATCAAGAGAACCCTAAGGCAGATCCAGAAACTGAGATTATGGCAGAATACCAGAAAGGATCCGAGCAAGCATTGCTACAGATGAAAAAAATCATGAATAACCACCGACATGTCAGATTATCAGAGATCTTCAAAGGAAATGAATGCCTTGAAGCAAGAATAGGAGACTTCGACATTGACTATGTTCTATATGAGGAAACACAGGTGAATATCATGACCGAGAGAACTTGGGAAGCTATAGGGAGGCCTTCTATGACTCCCTCATTAGGAGCAATAGGGTTATTCAGAGGAAAACTGGTAAACCTGTGTGGAAGGCTCACCCAGATACCTATGATTGTCAATGGAAATTCTACGGAGGAAGATTTTGATATTATTAAATTTGTTGAAGACCAGGCCCCATTTACCATGTTAATAGGAAAACCTTGGATTGACAGAGATCAAGCCAGATGAAAGAAAGAAGAATAATTCTTGGAGCAGAATAAACAGGAGTCAAAAGATTTTATGACCAGAAGGATCACACACTTGATTGAAGAACATGAGAGCATATCAAAGCTATTTAACACTAGAAACCTAGATGTCGAAGCTACAAGAACATTAGAAGACTCACATGAGACTAAAGTACCTATCTTAGATAAAGAAGAAGTGTTACCCCTGAGTCCTATGAGAGAATCTCAACAACGCGAAGTAACTAAGACCACAAAAGATAAGAATCAGAATGGAAAATGAACTACCGAGATGAAGCTCACTGGAAAGAAGGCTAGAAAGCTATGTAAGAAGAGAGCTAAGATTGAAAAGTTACAAAATATTCTAGAGGGAACTTCATAGACAGAAAATTTGTAGAATTGGAGCTTCGTCGGGATATCAAAATAGCAACACATGGCACTTCGCCATGGAAAAGAAATATAGTCGTTGGGGATATTGTAACCGTTCGATCGACGCTCCAAACAGGAAGAAAGGAAATAAAGGTTAGTCATCATACCGTTAGACTGCGCCATAATGGATCAAACAAGAGTTAATGAGACTTCATACCCATTACAAGTGAATCGTTGTCGAGTTTCTTACTTATCCCGTCACACCATGCATGGAGAACACTTTTGCTAACTGAGAATTTGAAGCCCGCAGACTAAGCGAATTGTATACAGCGATCATTGCGCTATTACTGTTTTTTCTAGTGTTGTATCTAAGTTCATCGTCACCCCAATAATTTTAATCCCGAGTGCGTATGTCTGACGAGCTCATCATAGTTGAAGAATCAGTAACAAAATTTCTCCTCGACTTAAGGACTGAAAGAGTCATGTCTAAGAGAGGAGTGTCTACAGGTGTACAAGCATCCTCGATGAGAGGACTGCTAGCCTCTCCGTCCACTGCTCAAGCTGGTCCATCCCGACCAGTAGATGAAAAGAAAACTAGGAACAGGGATGATCTCACGAATGCTAAGTTAATCTCGAGTATACTACCCACCTATCTACCACCTAAGAGTGGCGCAATCAATCGAGATAGTGTGCCCAAAGATTTTGAGTACGCCTTGGTCACTGTGTACCTCCCGAAGGGGATACGTGCAGTTCGCATCGACCAAGATAAAATTGCAGCATTGAAGTTTAGTGACTTCAACCTTGACGACAGGAAGGTCTATAGCATGCTTTCCCCACATAAGTATCTGACCAAAACAAAAGGAAATAATTCAAAGATAATTCCTCAATCATGGACCCATAACCTCATGCAGTCGACACTGCTCAACGTCATGAAGATCCCGCACTTCGGAAGGCACCAAGAAGTGAAATCATGTGTCAAGCCATTGTTGTCCTGTTACCATGGTAGATACTTATGGTTAAATTGTCGTATCACAGTGGATCCAATGTTGATCAATCGAATCACAGAGCTAAGCATGCATGGCCCTGACCCATAGGAGTTTTACCCGGGAAAAGCCATGGATCGCGCTCTTGCGCAGAAGATTAAAGACACCTACGGAGATGTCGAGAAGGGCACGTGAGGCTACAAGGTAGCTTCTATCCAGAGCAGTGTAGTGTGCCTCACCTGCTAATTGATCGCAGGAAAGTTGGTGCGAAAGAATCGACCCACCCAAGTCACTTGTTTCATAGTCGACCTCGCAGGGAAGTGTGCAGAAGGACTTCAGATGAATTGGGTGCAGTACCTGGTGAACCAGTTGGAATTGGACTGCAGGGAACCCAAGATCAGGGATATGAATTTCACTTCAATTGGCTATTGATCCTAATCGCTTTCATTGCATGGGAGATGTCGGAAGGTGCGACCTTCCTGGACATCGACCTGTTTGAACCTCTAGCCTCGAAGTCCATTACACTATGGTACTTGAACGACATGAATAAACAGTGGCAATCAAATGTCGTGTTCCATACGTATTACAACCAGTTGAAGGTAGCCATCTATTATGAGCCTCGTATGACCCCAAATACCCTCCACAGGTTTCATCCCTTAATTAAATTCAGTGCAGACTGCCATTTTACTTACATCACAGCGCACGCAGATGGACATAAACAACAGCTACAATCATACTACAAGCTGATAAAGGATGACTTGGAAGAAATTACCAAGGAATGGTCGGCAGACCTCCTTGTTCCAGTAGACCTTGTGGATATGTCTGACTTAGACAGTCCAGAAGTAACACATGATACCGCCAGACCTAGCAATATAAAGAAGATCGAAGAGGTCCATGATTTATACAGCGCATCCGTGAAGACCGCTTCCATCTCAACAGAGCAAGGAGGAGATGGAGAAGAGATAGATGGCGCAGAAGTTCAACATAAGAAAGGCGATGTTACACCACCTAGAGACAAGGAGGACCCCTCAAATAAAAGGAAGGTTTCCCCACTTAAACCCTCATCCCGGAAGAAAGTGAAAGCAACTAGGACCAAACTTGAGACCACCCTCACCTCAGACGACTTCGACTTCATCGTCGCAGCACTGAACAATGCTTCGTTGGAGATAGCAGAGAAGCAAGAATCTAAACAGGAGGAGGTGTTCAGTCGGATTAAGGACGAGCTCTAAGGGGTGCAGCACGCATTACAGTCCACCCACGCAGTTTCTATTGTGCCTATGTCAGCAGGAACAACAGAACTAGGTGATGAGCCATCTCAACTACACCGCATCGCTGATACAGTCGAAGCTCGCCTTCGATGAGCTTAGGAGGAGACAGCACAAGACACCCAGGATTTAGCGCAAGTACAGAAATACCTTAAGGAGCAATGCAGTGCTGCAGAATGGGAAAATATTGCTCTGCAAGTGAAGTGGGATGAAGAAAAAGCATAGTTATAGCAAAGCAAGGAACAGTTGCTCGTCGAGCAACTCGAAGTAAAGGAAATGGTTCACAGAGCACTTCACTCTGTGACAGTCGTCGAAGTAAAGGCCGAAGAACAAGTTCCACATCATGTATCACAACTTGAAGAGGTAATCCAACAGCACATAGCAGACTTGGAGCTCTGCACTATGCCCGAGACCCCTCAAGATGTAAGAGACCAATGGGAAGCAACTTCCCACAGCACAGTTAACAGATTAAAAGCTCTTGTCTTGGAATGCAAGCAGTGGAGTAATTGGAGTGCCCAGACATATGAGAACCTCACCAAGAACCCAGAGTTACAGGCATTGGAGTCACAGCTCAAGGAAGCAAAAAAGCACGTAGACACACTACAAGTGTAGCTGAAAGCCCTGGAAGTCGTAGAAAGAATGAAGCGGTATCAAGAGTAACGCACTACCCAGCAGCAGATCCATATGATTCAAAGCAGAGTGATGGAAGTTACTCAATGGCTTCAACCAGTAAAAGATAAGGCATGCCAGTTATTCACAGAGGTTGAAAGTCGAGGAGCAGAGATAGAATAGGTTGTCATTGTAGCAGAACAATGCCTAGAAGGGCCCGTGAACGACAGAGTGATCCAGGAATTCACTGAGCAAGAGGTCGTAGAACAGCAGCAGGTCGAAGTAGCTCGAGCCAAGCTCGAGGCCTTCAAAGCAGAACTGGTCAGATCAAAGTGACTCGGGACAAGTCACAGGTGACTGTTGGGGGCCTTTTGGCCTTGACCAAGTTTTGGGAGATTCTTAGTCATAGTGACCTATTTTGGGACTTTGACAGTCTGTCGAAGGAGGAGCGCAAGACGAAGCGGAGATCACGGGATCTCAACCCACTTTTGGGTCCTTTTTGGGTTTTTGGTATAATGTAACGGGAATGGGATGTCGGCCCATGGGTTTACCCATGTTTAGGCATGTTGAAACAAAGTTTATTTTTCTTCTCTAAATCCAAATCTCCATTTTTCTCTAGTTACGGAGTTTCCCTTAGTTCTAAAAAGGAGTCAAAAGGTCTTTCGAGATTTTCGAGTTTCGGGGTTCGGTTATTCAAAAGTATGTTTTTTAATAGCAACTCCAAAGTCCCGGTACCGAAGTCTTGAAAAAGTGATTGTTTAAAAGGAATTTAACTGATTTTAAAGTAATAATTAAAAACGTTAACGACTTTCTAAGCCTTTCACATGTTCTTTTTCGACCATCTCAACTTAAACAACATTTCAAATGTCTCGACGCACTTTTCAGGAAATACCTTTTAATCATGATCAATTAAGTTTCAAAAACATACTTAACAAATCGTTAATCAGTTGCAATTCAGGAAATCAAAGAGTCAACTTTGAGTCTCCTTAAACCCCTGATTCCCGAAGTCACGAAATTCTTAAAAGCTAATGCTATGTTTATTAAGAAGTAAGAAGGTTTAATGATAATAAATCCCATCATGATTTGAGATTTCTTGCGTTAAAGAGTCGTCGAAGCCCTGATACTCCAATCCACAAAAAGTAAAGACTAACCCATGATCGCGACTAATTAAAGGGTTAAAACAAGTGATTAGCGCCTAAATAAATCCCATCGTGGTTTCGCGATTTGGGATTTACTTGTGTCATACCTCATGGGGACACAATGCTTGAAACTCCAAAACACGAAACCCCGAAAGAATTAAGCGCTTAAACATAATTAACTTAATTTTAAAACAAGCATTAAGGTTATTAAATAACTTTTTGTGTTTCTCTATTCGGGAGTTTTCGATGACCTTCCTTTCGAAATCCCATTTTTGAATCGTCGATATGTGGCAGTATCTATAACGGATTAATGGATATATTTTTAACATAAAGTACGTATCTCCAGGCGTACCATCCCCATTAAAGAATTTAATTTTTATTGCCTGTATCGGTACGCTAAATTTAAGACAAGTTAAAGGTTAATAAAGGTTTGTTATTTCAAATTTCATTCTTACTTTCAGACTAGGAGCGAGTTACATTCAGAAGAACTCACGCATTTCTTCTCTGCAATAGGTTTTCATTTTAGCACAAACATCATGGCACCCAGAAAAGCGCCTAAGAAGAGTGAGGAGGTAAGTGAAAGCTCGAATCCAGATGGAGATGTTATATCCAACACTATGCCACATGTTGTGGATTCAATCAAATCCTGGAGGTAGATTTTTGAAACCTTAGACTATGGGATTAGGAATTGCCACGACAATTTCGGAAATGAAAAGACTGAAAATAAACTCAGAGACATAGCAGATTTTGAGCTTCATAAAATAGCCACATGGTCGAGACTCATGCCATACAATGACATGATAAGTTGGGATTTAGAGAAAATCGACGTTCAAACAAGGATCATTCTAAACAGCCAAAAGGTCATCGTCGGCTCGTTCAGACATGAGCACATCCAAGTAATGTATGAACTGCCCCCTACTTCTAAATACATTTATAATGTCGAATTCGTAGAGGAATTTCAAAGAAAGGAGTGTACAGAATTCGATCAAACATATCCAAGTATAATCAAAGAATGGTGGGGAATCCCAGCGAGATTTAGAGTTGATACCCATGGTATTTATGCCACAACTTCATTAAATGAATACATGGTTATATAGCTCTAATGTTATGTAGAATTTTCGGGAGGAAAAGCCCTACCCGTTTCCCTGCAGAATGGGTGCCACTTCTACACAAAGTAGCCGAGGGTTACAGTTTCAACTGGGGCAAAATTTTATCAAATAATCTAACTAAAGAGATTGCAGAGTACCAAACGGAAAAATCTAAAGGCCGACCTGCATATTTTTACATGTCTGCATATATTATGGATGTTATCTGTTACATGACTCCATTCCCCTTGATAAATTGGAGCTGGAACCCAGCCTGTGTGGAGCCCATTCATGTTTATCACTCTAAACTATGGGAGGAGAATGTTAAAGATTTATTTTATGAAATCTATCACTATGTAGTGATACCTTTACACCAAATTTTGTATGGTTATGCACCCCCTCGTATTTCAGAGCCAAACATGGGAAACCTCGGGGTGATTGCAGATTGGTTTATTGAAGAGGGTTTATCCTATGTCATGGTTTTCGGGTGCTCGATTCCTCCTCACGCACTTCCAAAATCCCTTCCCGACAGACTGGTGTGTAGGTAGGTGGCCTACCAAATAATAACAGGTGGCATCGGTACAGAATTGAAAGCAGTTCAGAAGAAGTTCTAGCCAGTTTTTCTTGTACATATTTGGAAGTGTTCACTGCTTAACTTTGGTCATTCCAAGGTAGAAGCTGCAGCATTGGAAGACATCAAATTGGTAGATCTTGAACTCAAAAAAAATGATCCTTATCAAATTGTAGGAAATCATCTTCCTCATTGCAATATGAAAATGTATGAACATGAAGATTCTCCCTGTGACAACATGTTCAAGGGAGCCAGAACCTATGAGGAAATATTAGACAGAGTTCAGGCATTATCACCCGACCTACAGACCAGCTTTTTGAATTTCCAGAAGCATGGGTGAAGTGGTTTGCCGAAGATACTACAGGGAGAATCAACAACCCCTCCTCCAGTTAAAGGAAGTATTCCCCCAGGTTTCATATCAGAGGCTCATAATAAAGGGACTACAAAAGAAAATCCAAAGAAGACTAAAGTGTCTTCACAAAAAGAAGAAGCTTCACAAACAACGCACCCAAAGTCGGAAACAGCAGTTAGGCTCGAGACACCTTCAAAGTTGAGTCGAATGATTCCTCCTTTATCATCAACTATTCTTGTTGATTTCCCCAAAATAGTAGGAGAAACTCAATCTTCAGAATTGGGCAGCCCTATTACATCATTAACTCCTTCAATCAACTTTTGGGACCCCCCATCTGGAAGTCATATATCTAAGTGACCTTACTCCTATCTCTAGAGAAGAGATACCTTCCTCTGAATACTTTTTCAGTAGGAAGAGGAAGGTTGTAGTAAAATAGGAAATGCATCTAAGAGAAGGCACAATGGTGAAAAAACACAGAGTGCTTGTAGATGGGCAGAAGCTAGAAGAGGAAGATTTCACCACAGAAGTAGCAGGATCTATGGAAGCTTTGGCAACGGCCAATTTATTCTCAGTTGACTCTATGAAAACAAGGCTGAAACAAAAAAATCAAATGATATCTCATGCAGGACCAAATAAGGCACACAAAAAATAATATTCGAGAGGAGGTAAATCAAAGAGTTGAACACGTCGGAACTGCTGACAAACAAGAAATGCTATTGTTGAAGTCTAGTTTAGATGAAGCGAACAAGAAGATGCAAATGATTCAATTACAGGTTATTTGGCAAGAAGAATTAGTGAGACAGCTACAGGTTGAGTTGAAGTCCATTGAAGGACAAGTTGTGAATATAACAACATTTCAAACCCAAGCACTAGAGGTGCATGAGAAACTACAAGCAAAACAACAAAACATGCTTTCTAAAATAGAAATCGTTCAAAACTACTTCCTGGAAATAATCCACTCACTGGATAACATTGTTTTCAAGGAAAAAGAGGCTACAGCAGCTTGCGCTGCTTTTCAAAAGGTAGTAGCATTTTCAGCTAGAGAGGAAGTACCAGCAATCCCAAAGCTGACTGTAGAAGAACAGATTAGGGGAGACATCATATTAAAAACATGGGAGACCAATATTGTCGAAAGCAGGAAAATGGAAAGAGAATTTAAGAAAGAATGTGAAGAAGTGTTTGATCAGCTAGATACAAAAACAATGGGCATTGGTAAAGGTGATTGTCCTGGGATATTAGGACATATCAATGTTGTAAGGCGTCAATTGCATATCAAGGAGAGATGGAATGAAGCCCAGCTCTAGATTTTACAATTGAAGTAGCTTGACATCACCCAAATGGCTAAGTGGTTAATAAAGCCAAATCTATAGTTGTAGTCGACAAAGTTTGAAAAGGGAAAGATTGAAGACAGGCTACCCAAAATTCAGAGGAAGTTATATGTGTTTGAAGCAAAGGATACGATAGAACCTTCCAAAATTTTGGTGTAGTTTCTTGACAGGTGCGTCGAGTGTTTTGGACTGAGCGAAGGAAGTGCTTCAAATAAATGATGAAGTAATGCATGTATGCTCATTTTTTTCCAACTGGTAGAAAATTAAAAAGTAACCGAGCAAAACGGTTCAAATTTTGTATTTTGTAACCGTTAGCACCTAGGAGATTAGAAGAATATCAATCGTCTAGGGTTGATAATTTTCTTCGTATAAATACAATTTTTAAATATGGTGCCATGGGGGGAGGGGGGCTTTTTCCTTGGCCGATTGTAGTAGAGAAACTTTTCATTTTCCAGAATTAATACAAATGTAAATCGAAGACTCCAGATCCCGTCAAGTTTACGTTATGTGTTCCTCTGTTATTTCATATTTAACATCATTTCTTATATATCTTTGATGAATGTTTAGATGCAATTTAGTACAACCTCTACTGTGGTGATTGATTATTTTAGTCATCTAATAGTTTACAACTTTTCCTCTGTATTGGCTATCAGCAGGTACAAGACCTGTGAATTACTTAGATTTCTATATCTTATGCTTCATTAAAGTTTTTCTTGTTTATTTTCTTCTTATGTCACAAAGTGAGATTCTTCCTTGGTTGATGCCACGCATTGTTCCACAGCTTTATGTTTTATTTCATTTCATGCATGATTTTCATTTTAACTTAGATACGGGAAACGACCTTTGATTTTTTTATTCTATTAATTCAAATTTTGGGAATTTTTCTTACATAATCTAAAATAGAAATAGCAACCTAAAAAACAACAAATCTTTAAAACTATTTTTCCTCCATGATTGTACCTGTTACGAGACAACCCAATATCAAACTTGTTTTTACATATCAGACCAGTATCGCTTTAACTATTTTTAACACCATCTTAAAAACTGCTACCACCCGGGTTGATCAGGACATTAGCATCCAGGAACAATTGGAAGCTAGACAAAGACAACTCAGAAATCAGCCATAGCACCTTTTCCCTTAAGAGTTGTTTTTCCTTTCTTTATATCATAGACCCTCTTTATTTTCGGATGCCTAGACTTTATACTTTCAAGCCTTAAGTATAAACTCTGGAACAACAAGGCCTATTGTGTATATATAAATAGAAGGATAGGCAATGTAAGTAAGAGTTGAATCGGCATCTATGTGGTGTATGCTAAGTGCAAGTAGGGTTTTGTAAGTTCTTGGTGCATGACTATGAGAGACTTGCAGAGCTAAGTGCAAGTGGTTGTAACAGATAATGGAAGGCTTTTTGTTGTAACGCAAGGAAGAAGGATCTAGTGAGTTGTGCATATCTTTTGTCCTGTACAGAGTAAGGGTTTTGATGGCTCTGTGCTTGTAACCAATTGACTAAAGACAATAAAGGAGAAGAGTTGGTGGGCGTAGTCCCAGGGTGGGGGGTGAACTACGTAAACGTTGTGTTGTCTTGCTTTGTGCTTGTCTTAATGTGTTTATGTCTTCTTTTTCTAAGTGCTTTAAGATGATTAGATAGATCTGCTTATGCTTAGTGCTAATGATGTATAAGAATGTTAGATTTGATCTATATGAATGTGTTGAGTGCTTGATCTGCTAGATCTGACCTATCTATTGATGTTAAGTTCTTAAGAACATTATATCAGTGTGAATGTTGTGAAGTCTTGTTTTATTAGTGAAGTGGATATTGCTTGCATATTGAGGAACTGACGGTGTTGAGTGCTTTATTAAGTAGTAAAATCACAGATCTGTGTCCCAGCTAAGGTTGCAAACGCCTGAGTCTTGCAACCACCCCTGCCTCTATCTTAGGTGAGACTTCATCTGCTTCACAGGTGTTGTCGAAAGGGTCGACAGTTAGGGATTTGTTTGTGCATTGTTGTAGCATCGAACCCTGGGTCTGCCCCTGTGCCAATATATGGATGAAGAAAAGGACCCATAAGGTCATTGTGGATCAAATCTAAAGGTTTAGAAGCTCTCTGAGACTTTTCTTTGTCAACTATCTCTTGAGGGTGTTTTCTGAGAACACATCCCTCACATACTCCCTTGGAGAAATGGATGTCTGGTAGACCATCAACCAATATTTTATTGCTAAGTTGTTTCATGTATCTGAAATTCAAATGTCCAAACTTTTCATTCCATATCCTACTACTTTCATCAGCATGAGTAAGTAGTAAAGCAGAAAAAGGTTCAATGTATTCAGAAAAAGTATACAATCTAGACTGATGATTTACCTCACCAGTAGAAACCCTGGAGTTGGTTTGCATGTCGTAGATGTCCACGGCATTTGGTGTGAATATGAATTTATTTCCAGTGTCGGAATTCTTCATCTGATACATGGGGAGACGGTTGATGGAAAGTTTGGGAACATGCAACACATTCTCGAAGCTTTCGTTGGTTAGTTCAATCCTTCCTTTGTCGATGACTTTGACAGAAGAGTTGTCCCCCATCAGAATAGGAGGACCTTTGCATGAATCCAATGAAGAATATACTTATTTTGAGGTATCCATGTGATGTGATTCTCCTGAATCTACAATCCAAGCATTGGGACAGGAGTTGATGGAAATCAAGGCATGGCTAGAATTTCCTTTCTTGGGATTCAGATATTTTGGCTTCTTCTTCTTGGCACCCTCGGGGATGTGATCTACAAGGTTGTTTTGCTGAAGTATTTGAGACATTAGATATATTTTTTTTTGCATGCATGCATATTCTGGATGGAATCCTTTGTGACAATACGTGCATTTCTCCCCTTTTCTTCCCTTTCCCCCTTTGGATCCGGAGGCATCGGTGAAGTTTTTTGTGTACACTTCCTTCTTCGGATGTGCATGAGCTTCATTTTTGTCTTTATATTTATATTTCTGATATTGGTGGCTGCCATCTTGCACAATAAGTGCATGCACCTTTGGGCCTTTGATTTTTCCCATGTTGATGAGCTTGGTTTGCTCTTGTGTCAGGGATTCACTAAAGTCCTCAAGAGAAGGCATCTTCCAGGTGAATCCAGAGGCGAATATGACAGAATGGAATGTGGATACGAATATAGATAATTCAGGACCAAGTTTGGAGAGAATGGTGAGAACCATTTGTTTCTCCTCCTTCGATTTATCAACCCCTCAAGCTTTGAGTTGCGACAGTAAATCCTTGAATTTTGTAAATAAATCTTGGATATTGTCGAAGCTTTTTGGATCCAATGTGAGAAAATCCACCTCCAGCATGTGTCCCCTCATCTCATCCTATTTTCTAAAGAGCCCTTCCAAGGTGTTCCAGGCTTCATTGGGAGTCTTACAGGAAGATATGTGAAAAAGGAGATTGGGAGAAATAAGACTGCAAATTGTTCTGAGTGCCTCATCCATGAGATTTAAATACTTGGATTTTTCTATGGTTGATGTCGGTTTTGTATATGTATTCAACGTTAACCTGTGCAATCCTCTAGTTCGGAGATGTATGGCTATTTTCTCCTTCAACGCAAAGTAGTTTTAAGTTGTAAGAATGAATTCTTTTTGGAAATCCATCTTTTCGTTGTCTTCAATCTTTTGTACCCGCAAATATTTTTGGTGTATATTTTGCTTAGCATTCTGTCAGCTCTAATACCATGTAAATGTGTTGAACCTGCACAGAATAGATCTAGCTAAAAAATACTACACACATTTGCAGAGAGAAATTAAGAAAGAAGAAGAAGGAGAGAAAGAATGGAAGAATTATCATTACCGTAATGAATAATGAATAATTTACACATGATATATTGTGTATAAATTAATGAATGCACACTGGAGGATAACCAATTCACCATAGTGGTGGTCTAGAGTGATCTGGACACACACAAG
>ML782732.1:137956-159597 GCA_009831015.1 Picea engelmannii
GGAGTGAACTACCACATAGCTGAGTTAACTAGTCAACTAGTCTTCAGTTAACTGACTGAACAGAGTGTAGTGAGGATTCAATCAAGGAATCAAGGGTAATGTGCCAGTCTGGTGATGATCCCAAGTCAAGTGAGCATTAGCATGGTGATGATCTCAATGTTTTATGGTGACAAAACCAATGCAGCATCCCGACTCAACTCAACTAGTCAAACCGAAGTGTCAATTGAAAGAGAATATTCTCCAGGTGGAATATTCTCCCCTAAAATATAGGAGACTGGATAATGACTAATTATGACTAATAAACAAGGAAAAACCTTAGGAAAAAGAAATTTTAGGTATCTATGAAGTAACTCCAACATAATGGGACCAAACCAGAGTCCAAGTGATGTCCAACCCCAGGCCTGTTGTCGAATGCCAACCTTATTTACAAATAGTTGTAATGAAATGATCACCAATTTTGTTCAAAGTGCAATAACTCCCATAGTGAAGTAACTAAAGCCTCAATTAGAAAAATATTATCCCTGCATCCAACTATGACATCAGTGCCAACTCTTACTCATGTATCAATGGCCAATTTCCATGTCAGGAACCTCCCTACCATTGGAAATGAAAGTGTCATAGCTCTCCATTGATTGGAGACATTTGTAGTAGATTTCTGCCCAAAATGAATCCAATCCATAACAAAGTTGGTCACAACATATTTATCAATAAGGATACTCCTCCATAGGTTGTCTCGTGTCAAGAAAACTCACAATGATTTGGTATCCAAAGCATGACCAAAGATTAATTCTTTCAACCCCCATCCTCCCAGATGTTTTGGCTTGTAAATACTTTTCCAATTTACCAAGTACGATCCTTTATAATCTAGGATTCCCTTCCATACAAAATTAAAACATGACTTCCTTATGTTACTTAGAATTCCTTTCAGGAGGAATGCCAACAAGTGCCAATATACATGAGTAGCCTTGATAATTGTTTTAATAAGAACTAACCTTCTACCTTTAGAGATCCATCGGTTACAACAATAATTAATTTCCAATTATATCTTAGAGATTAACCAGGTCCAATATGTTATTCCATAATTATTGGGCTTTAGCATAAAACCCAAGTATTATATCTCTTCACATAGAGTGCAGTGGGAAATTGAACAAGTTTGAAAATAAATTCTTGATATTTTCTTCAATATTTTGAAAGGAAGATCACATATTTTCCCACATTAATGAGCATTCCCATTGCATCACAGAAAAGGTTCAATATATCCTTCAAAATATTTTCTTCAACTGTCGCATAATAACAAAAAAAATAGTACATCATCAATGTACAACAAATGAGTTAATTTTTCATGTCTCCCCATCTTGATCCCTTGGAATGAATTCACCCACTTTGCTTCAGTAATTGCATGACTAATACCATATGTTAATAGAAAGAAGAGATACGGTGACAACGGGCAACCTTGTCTAAGGTTATGACCCAATTTAAAGAATAACGAGCTCGCTCCATTGATTAAAACAACAAAGGAAACTATAGTGACACATGACAGGATCCATTTTACCAATGGAAGCTTGAAACTAATATGCATAAACAATAATCAAAGATAAAGCCATGAGAATCTATCATGTGCCTTGGAAAGATATATTTTGACAACTAAGACATGGCGTTTATGTATTTTGATGATGTGAATACCCTCTTGCGCCGACCCAATGGCTTCATGGATAATCCCATCCTTGAGGAACCCAAATTGCTCCAAAGAAATGATATTTGACAACATTGATTTGATTCTTATTGCAATAATTTTTTCAACGATTTTATTATAAAGATAGTTACAAAGTGCAATAGGCCGAAAATCATCAAAGGAAAAAGGTCAGTCCATTATAGGTATGACAATAATGAAAGTAGAGTTGATGTTGTGAGACATCTTACCAGAGAGGTGTATCTCTTCCACCGCCCTAAGAATAGTGGTCCCAACCACATTCAAGAAATCCCCAAAAAAATGTGTAGTCCATCCATTTAGCTCAGAAATTTTATCTTTATTGAAACTATAAATGACCACCATCAATTCCTCCTTGAACACTTCTCTGAAGAGTTCCTGATTTTTTGCCTCATATACTAATTTAGGAAACAAGGATATTAACTTTAGCATTTCTCCCACCTTTTCCTGATGCAATTCCATGAACAAATCCTTAAAGTAATCGACCCCCAAAGAGGCCAAATCTGAGAAACCCCTTTTCATGTTCCCCTGACAATCCTTTAGCTCCCAAATGGTATTAAAATTTTTCCTGTAGTTTGCAAAATTTTGAAAAATTTTATATTTTTGGTCCTTCACTTCTAACCAAAGAGCTTGACTCTTTAGTCTCCATGCCTTTTCCTATTCAAGCAAAATATTATATCTCTTAGCTTCCATTGAATGAAAAATCTCCAAATAGATAGTGGACCCATTTCCTCCTTGCATTTGGGCATACAAATTTTCTAGATCTTCTTCTAGAGTCCCAAGTGCAAGCATATTTATCTTCTTACATTCCCTATCCCAAGAAGCAACCTTTTATTTTAGCTTATGTGGGCTTGCGACAAACTGTGAGTTGGTAGACTCATTAATAGTATCCTAATATGGTGTCCAATATACTGTGATAAGATTCAAAAACTTGTCAAAATCAACCCAGATTGAATTATATTTAAATGGCATTCCCGACTTACCATCCGAGTGATCTGGCTCAAGAAAAATAGGAGTAGGGTCTGAACAATGGACATGCCCCACCTAAAAGAGACATGATATCACTTCTTCAAGAAGAAGATTATGAACTAGATATCGATCAATTATTTTTTATACTTCCTCCACTCCACTCCAATTATTACATCATGTTTGTCGCATATGTATAGGTTCCACATCAACTAGGCCTGCCAATTCCAATTTGTCTTGAAAAACTCTAGCCAACTTATCTTCCCAGGTCGTGACCCACCAAATTTCATCCTTGTTTATAGTAAAGTTGAGGTCATCTCCAATAATTAAACTATCAAACCTGAAGCAATTTAAAGAGAAAATGTTCTCCCAAAAGACCTCCCTCCCTTCATATGGGCCATATATATTGAGGAGAAAGATGGTTATGTCCAGCTCTTTACAAAATAATTCAGTAAATATCCCCAAGGAGATATAAAAATAGTTAATAATAACACAATTTGATGAAAATCCTGTGATAATACCACCAGAATGACCATCAACATCCACTTCTAAAAAATCCCAACCCGAAAAGAGCTTTTACAATTATAGAATTATGGACTCAATACGACCCATTGAATCCCAAATTAATACAACATCTTGTTGATCCACATCCACTAGTCTTATTGAGATTTTTTTGGCACTACCCCCAAGGTGATACATGTTTCCAGACATCAATATCATGGGTGACCCATCAATTGGGCAAATCTTGTCGTAAGAACCCCAAAAATAAGTTTTTGCCTCCCTTGAGACACTTCGCATAATGCACGTTCCTGTGCATGTTTAAGGGATGATTTATGCCATTATTTCAAATGGCACACCTGTTTTTCCACATTGGTCCTAAACCCCTCGAAAGCCCCTGGGTACAAACATAGTTATGTGGTCTAAGAAAATATGGGTCTTGCCCTGAACAGAAAGATAGTGAACCCAAGTAGGTTTCTTTTTGGGAAATGGAAGGAAGAACAGGGAGATTATCAAAAACCCTCTTCAAATTCACTAAAAAGGAATCAAAAGTGTGTCCCTCGGGAAAAACAATGGGAGATTCCATCGCTTTTGACAGACATGCACATGACTCACCCCACACCCATTCAAATTGCTATAAGAAATTACAGGAACTAGAATAGAATTCAAAATTTGAGATACCTTCTTACCCATGATGTGTGGGTCCATCACACTTGTGTTTAAGGTAACTTCCATATTGTTCCATTGTGGTTTCTAGAGTTCGATGTCTTCGAGTGGAATCTTCTAAGTATTCCTTGGATTTAAAGTTAAGCATTCCTTAATCTTTTATGCAGGAGATTCACTAGTGCACGCTTCCATGTTATCATGTGGATTAGTAGAGCCTGGGCCCTGAACTAAAGTACACTTGTCCAACATGGAACCGCCATTCTCAGATTTCCCAACCACCGGTAAGGAATGTGGCCAATCCACCTTCTCCCCTGAAATTGCATATCCCTTCATCGATCTTCAAAAGTCTAATTCACAGTTTACCAATATATGTCGTGCCTTATGACAACGCGAACAACAAAATGGCATGTTAAGGTAGTCCAAAGTAGGAGTATAAGACTTATCCCCCATTAGAAGCTCCATTTATTCATACAACCCCTGCCTAGGATCCAATACAACTAAGATTTGTGCAACATAATGAAAATTACAAGTTGTATAACTTGTGTTTGAGGTAATGTAGGTACCCAATACTTCACTAATGGATTTTAATCCATAATCTTACCACAATTCTAGTGGTAAGTTGGGAAGTTATATCTAAATAGGCATATTGGATAAAACTTCCTCCCTGGCATCAAAAAGTGGGTGCTATGGTTTTGCACACAACATGTGATGATTCCAATACCAACGTCCCACCAAGATCGAACCAACATTTGCCAAAGAGTGGAAGATAAACCCAATCCAACCATGGGAGAGCAAGTGAAAAATAGGTATATAAACAAGAACCGAATCCCACAACGAATCCATCCAGTTGTTAACTGAAACCACAGACATGCACCTACCACAAAATTTACCTACTAAAGTTATGCCCTTCAAATTAGAAATCTGAGAAACCTTCAAGTCTTCCCCCACAACTAAAGAAACTCCTCCCCCACATGACTTCACATTTTTCCTTCGCTTCTTACCAGAGCTCAAGCAATCCCCTTTATCACCAAAACCATGTTGTTTTCTTGGCTTAAGATTGTTGCATATATTTCTTCTGACATCTCTTCGACTGGACAACAATCTCTCACCAACAAAGAGCCTGAGTTGACAATGTTCTTTTCCAAATCTCCATGCAATGAAGTGTCTCATGTGAAAGGAATAGTAGACAAAACCTCCCTTCATGAATATTCAATATTTGGTACCAAATCTAGATTTTCAACCCCCAAAGAGCGTGTGGGGCCACATGGCCTTTTAGTATCCGTGCATGCATCGAGTGAATGGACCCCTGAAAATCTCCCAGGGTTATGTGAATAGAGATCCATTGAAGGATGAGCCAACGCATGATTAATGATAGGGTTAATGAATATTGTGTCCTCTAAAAATGAATCTTTGGATTAATGAACCAACAAGGTATACTTGGTAATCACCCCAATCCAGTATTCACCTCCGACCACATGTTTTCCTAACTTAGTTAAGAAACAAGGGAAACCTGCAAACCCTAATGATGGTTGTAACATACGCTTTATACCACAAGAAAAAAAATATTCTATGTATTAACTTTTGAGCCATTATAATCTAACAATAAGAATATGAATCCTTTATCTTGGAATTTGTCTTAATGACATCACTTTGTTTATGACTAAAAACCTCATTGAAAAATTCCATTGTACGAATAATTCTTTGTTTTACTTTCACTCTAGCTCTATTAAAATTGTACTCCCTCAATCCTAAGGTTCTAAGGACTTAGGACAATTGAAGGTCAAAGTATTGTTATAGGAGAATTCAATAGTACGTTTTTGTAGGTCAAGTGTGTGTGTGTGTGTGTCTGTGTGTGTGTCTGTGTGTATATATATATATATATATAACTTCTTTATCTCTACTAAAGCATCGTTATTACCATGATATTAAACTTAGAATCTTAGCTATACCAGAATATTTGAATGCTTAAAAGGTTATCTATGCTAGTTGTAACCGTGGTTATCATTTTATATGCTTTGGCATTCCATTAAAAGTGTTACTATCGTATTAACCAATTTCAAAAACTAACAAAATAAACATGCCTTTGTGACTTAATAATCGATGTCAGGGTGCTATATAGGTGATATTAAACCCTAAAACTTATTGTTTCGCTTGTTATGTCAACGAATGGGGAAATACAATGGTTGTGTTGTTTTCGAAGTTCACAATTGGTTGTGTACAGCTCAGAAATCATTTTCCTAACGCACATGTGCTCACACAACAAATACCTCTTTCACTTTCAACATACTAAGCAGTGTTCTGCCTGCCACATGTGTTGTATATATAGATCATTTTATTGCCTAGGTCTTTTCATTGAATCATTTCGCTCCTTGGAAATTTTCAGCCTTAGATATACCTGATTTTTAGGGGCTGCCAATAACATAAAATCACTTCTGACAATTGTCTAAACAAGGTCTGAGTTAGCTCCATCATGTTCCCCACTCATGGAGTCATAGTCACCTCTTTTAACCTAGTTGTTCCATCTGTTTTCTGCATTTTTTTTTTTGTTAATATGTCCTTTACATTTGTCCATCAAAAGAGGATAGTCATTTGTCCATATATTTTCCCCATATCATCCTCCAACTCCCAAGTAGCCTCCTCGGGACTAAAGTGCTTCCATTGCACGTTTACCTAGGCGATGACTCTGTTCTGAAGTATTGTTTCTTTCTTGTCCAGAATGAACAGAGGTTTCGCTTGGAACTCGCCTTTTGGTTCCACCTGCACCATGTTCCAATCAATAATGTGAGTAGGATCATGAATATACCTTTTTAACAATGAAACATGAAAAACATTATGAATTTTCAAATTAGCAAGGAGCGTTAGTTGGTATGTCACTGGTCCAATTCGAGCTAGTGCTTTTGTTAGTACTAGAAGTCTCACCTAGACTGCTATAGGTGTGAACCTAATACATATCAAAAAAACTTGTAGGTTTGTAAAGATAAGATTGTATTTCAAAATGTAATGAATGGGTGAGGAACACAGTTTAAACATCAACACAAAACTTCCAGAAAATATATATCAGCAAGCAACTCTTTGAATAGTCTCAGATCGGTGTTTAAGATATAAATGGAAAGATGGAAGACTTATTCATTCCTGAGGGTTATAAGGCCTGCAAATAAAATACATCATGGAAAAATGTTTATGTTGATGCAGAAATGATGCCTCATCTCCTTCTCCTAGTGACCACTCATGCCAACATGTCCAGGTTCCATTTTTCATTTTGTTCCCTCAATTGTTGCACTTCCTCCTTCAGTTTCCTATTTTCGGCTTGATGGGCTCTATTTAGCATGTACACATTCTTCATTTACCTACACAGAGATATGGATCTCTTAACCCAATGTTTTACCTTTTTAATAGTTTCTTCACCTGTATCTATATCTCTGTTAAGCTGAATCTTCGCATGCAGATTCTCTTTTTTCAATTGTTCATTCTCATCCCTTGCCTCTTTCAATTGCTTCCTAAGCCTTTTAAAAGTGGGATCCCTCTCATCAGAAGGAGACTTGATCAAAATGATTTCTATTTTCTTTTTAAGAGGCTTAGTTTTGTCTGTTGGTTGAGCTCGTTCTCTGAATGTACACTCTTCTACAAAGACATGTTGATTTGTTGTTGATCTAGTGAAAGGTATTCTAGGCTTGACAGCTTCTACAACAATAGGTGAACAAAATACAAGCTTCTTTCCCTTCAGACTCCTTGCTTTACTAGAGGATGTCCCCATAGGTGCAAGATTTGCCACAGGATAAGTGTCTTCATCAGGAGGTTTTGAAGTACCTTCAACTATATTATCAGTAGACTGAATGGACTTATCCCTTTTGGTCATATTCCTCTTTTTACTTGAATCTGAGTGCATAGTCTTCTCAACAGGAGTAGGTGTTTGTATCTTTGAATGTGGTGTATGAGGAACATCTGGTTGAAAGCCTGATGCAGCTAGGAAAGCATCCCAATTAGTATCGATCCTCTTCAACTCTTCCAATAGTAGCATTTTGATCAGACCATAATTAAAAACGTTGGTATCCACCTAATTAGATTTAGCTTGGACTCTATCTGACATCTTCCCAATGCTTCTGAACAGATAAAAGGGTAGGTTCAAGAACTCTTTCCCAGTAAAGTGCAGTACTAATCTAATATGGTATTGATAGACCATATTGAACCTTCCTTCACAAGTAAAATACCTTTGAATATCTCTGATCATTTTTTCAAAATACTCCAGCATGTGATTTCTTGGCACTCCCTTGGATAGGTTATCTCCTTGATATTCAGGTTTTAGGAACTCCTTAGAAAATGTAGAATTCAAGGACATGGATTTAAACCACTTTTCTCTATGAACAGGTATCTCTATGGCTATAGAAATAGACTACTCTGAAATATCAAACTCCAATGCACCCACTTTAGTCTTTATTCCATCAAAATTTAGTGCAAATTGTTTGGCAGCCTCAATATGTCCTCTTTGCATTTTCTCACAAAAAACCAGGCAACCCACTCTCTAAAATGCTTCTCTGAAAAATGGTTCTGAATTTCTAAGTTGAAGGTCATAGGGCTCAGACCTAACAATTTCTCCTCCTTTGTGAACCTTCTTACCTTGTTGGCTATCCATGATAGTTGATTTAAAACCCCTTCCCCTTCTGATAACAATTGCTACCAGATGTATGATGTAAACTAGTAAATTTAGGTTTTATGATTTGATTTTGCATGGTTTAGGGTTTGCTGATAAAAGTATTCATGCAAAAGAAATACGGCAGGACTGAAAAATATTAAAACTAAGAGATGAGAGGAGAAAATGACAACCCCAAACTAGATGAGACTTCAATCAGGAAAAAATCGAGGCACTGTGTAAAACAGAGAATTCGCAGCGCGATTTCTCAGTTTGCAATGCACGAATGAAGTTTGCAGCGAATGAATTTAGTCTATGTTTTAGTCAAAGAGGTTTTCAAAGTGTCAGGTCTGAAAGGAAAAATATTTTGAAAGAGATGGTACTTCAAACATGAGTGAAAATACAGTCAGCAGGGGTTTTACCAAATGTCAAGAAAACAAAGGGTTTGTAGTGCATTCAATTTGCAGCGCATACAATGAATACAATATGTAGCACTAACCAGAATTTGCAGAAAATAGGGTCATGGCTATAAGAAACAGTTGCAACTAATATTCTTAGTATGAAAACAAGAAACTTGGGTCTGTATAAAATCTCAAGATACAAGGACTGTAGAAACTGACCAAGAGAAAGAAGTTTTCATCGCAAATGACATGAAACAGTTTGCAGGGAGCATAAAATTTGCACTAATTAGGGTTTAACAGTAATCGATCTTCAGGGAATGAAATTTGAACATTTAAGCAGGGTACCTGGTATGTATGAATCTCAGTCATTGTCCCATAAACCAAACTAACAGTTCCTGGAAGCCTTTGATTCGCCTTCAACTGCTACAGGAAATTTGTAGTGCCACAATTTAAACCAATTTGCAGCATGCTTTTTTCAAAATCATAAACTTGATTTTTGAAACCGACTTGAAGAAAAGTGATGAATGGATGGCACTGAAAACAATAAAATACCAATTGCCACATTTCCAAAACATGATGGTATGTGATTAGTGCATGATGTACTTTTCTTGATTTGCTCTAAACTTTCAGGAGAGTTTGTAGCAGGTTGACTTGACACATGACCTCACCCCCAAATGGTTAGATACGACAAGAAAACCCTTCGAATACCTTTTTGAGACACAACACTTGATAATGATGATCTTTAAAGCAAAATGTATGACCAATACTTTCCCTTTTTTTCTAATGATGATAACCACTATCATGACACCCAGACTCTCACATGGACTATGATCAGTTTTCACGACTCGTGAGACAATTAAAATGTGATTTATTGGACATAAGACATGATTGAAAAACCTTTAACAACCTGACCTTGTGACTCAAACCTAGAAGCTCAAAAATTTCGACCCCTATACATCCTATGTGCTAACAACTTCAAGAGGTCCACAAATCCTTGGTGCTAGCTTGGAACAGTGATACCTTCATCGGAGATGACATGCCCTAAGTAGTGAATCTCCGATTGATCAAACGAGCATTTAGACAATTTCCCATACAATTTGTTCTCTCACGGACAATGTAGTACCAAGCTCAAGTGCTCTTCATGCTCCTCCATCGTCTGAGAGTAAATCAAAATATTGTCAATGAATACTTGGATGAACTTGTCCAAGTAGTCGCGGAACACCCCTTTCATCAATTCATAAATACCCCTGGGGCGTTCGTTAGTCCAAATCATAAAAACGTAAACGTGTAATGTTTAAACCTCGTCTTAAAGGCGATCTTAGGGACATCATCCTCCTTGATTTGTAACTCGTGATACCCTGATCTCAAGTAGATCTTTGAAAACATCGTCGCATCCTTCATTTGATCAAACAGATCATCAATCCTTGGCAATGGATATTGATTCTTGATCGTTGCCTTTTTCAATTGACGGTAGTCAATGCAGAGTCTCCACGACCCATCCTTCTTTTGTATGAAAATATAGGCGCAACGGTGACACACTTGAAGTCCTAGGTCCAGCAACTCCTTCAGTTGCATTTTCAACTCCTGTAACTTCAAGGTTGACATCCGATAAGGCATTCTTGTTATCGGTTCAATCCCCAGTTTTAGTTCTATGGTCCTCTCCAGCGGCATCCCAGGTAACTCCTCAGGGAAGACGTTCGCAAACTTTCTCACCACCGGAAGGTGTTCTAGACCTTATGCTACTCCCTTCTCATTTAATTCAAGGATCGCATAAAGCTTACATCCCTTGTGCATGCTCTTCTGTAGCTGCAAGGAAGATATGAACTCAGGGAAACCCCCTGGTTCCAACCTACAATCACGCGTCTCTTTCCCTCATCATCGACCAAGCTCAATTGTTTTGTCTTACAATTGAGTATCGCCTCATGTGATTCCAACCAATCCATACCGATCATGACGTCATAAGATCCTAATATCGTGACGTATAGGTTATCCCTGGTGAAAAAATCTCCCAAGTTAAGGCTACATCCCATAACCTTCCCTCCAACCTTTTTTTTGGCTCCCGAATCCATTTCTACAAAGCTAAACTTGTCTTATTTGACTGCCTTTACCTTAATTCCTTTAGCGTTGCACCAGAAATGAAACTCTCGGTAGCACCGGGATCTATCAAAATACTAAGGTTCTGGTCAGCGACGATACCTGACGTCTCGAGCACAGTTGATTGGTGCTTTGCCTGGCGGTTGTTCACCGTTGCACGAATCTGATGGGCCTTGCCCAAATCTCCCACGGTAGCAAGTCCGGCTAATCCAGATGTTCTAGTCCTCTCATTGGGCATTCACGCTGGTAATGTGGCTCCCCACATTCTAACACACTTTCTTCGGTCCAATATTCCTAGTACCCAAAGTAGAAGCTGAATCCTAACATTAAGGCCAAACACGAACTTGTTGACCTTAGGTTTCTCGATAATTTGGTGCAGAGCATACCAAAGCAGCTCCAAAAATGGACATCGTACTCGAGCACCACACGGTCTCCCTGTCGCACGACATTGAACTAGTTGAGCTGATGCTCAATGAATTCCTCATAAAGATACCTCTCCCGTAACTATTCCTCAAACGATTCTCATGACACGTCTTCGAATGCCATGTTCAAAGTGGCAAGAGCATCTTCCATCATAGAAGAGCGCTCCCCTTCAATTGAAATATCTCCCTGTGGACCTTCATGTTGGAGGTCATAAATGTGAAGCGTGAAGCATATCACCTTGCTCTCCAGCCATGTCTTGACGGCTAAACCATCTGGGGCACCAAAGAACTCAGGAAATTTGACCTTCTCGAGTTCGCAGTGAATGCTACCAGTACCCACCGCTATCTGTTCCTGCCCGGCAACCTATTCATCTCCATGGGGGTTAGACCCCTTGGGCATGGATGCTACTAGGGGCATCGCACCTCCTCCCTTAGCACCCCGTCATCTGCCTTTGTGGCATCCTCTAATCGAGATCACCGCATGTACACGTTAAATTTTTAATTAGCTCTAGGTTAAAACTCAAGGGTTTACTGCAGTGGAAAGCATGGTGATCCACAGTCGCAGGGTTGAACCTGCTCTGATACCATATGTAACATCCCCAATCGTTACGACTACATGTGACGCAAAGCAAGTGCAATTTTTTTTTTATTTTAAGAAGGAAGGCAATCGACGACAACAATTAATCAACATGACTTGACAACGAACACTACTTACATATTCAGGCAACAGACAACAATGACCTAATGTACTAGCACATCAAATAACCAGACGAAACATGTGATAATCAATAGACAGATAAAAACGGTTGTCCGCCTGACACAAGCAAGACAACACCTATCAGCTAAAGGAAAACATCAACAACCCGACATAATGGCTTCAACGACCAGCAACTAAAAACCTCTACGGTGCGTGAAACCAAATGCATTAAGGCATTACAGAACCAAGTACCAACATCAATTACGACGAATAAATGCCCACATCGGGAAGAACAAGACTCCTTCAGGTTATTATATCTATCAAGGCGCGCAATGATCCCCTCATCAGAAATCATGTCGTCACAAGGCGATAGACGCGACAATAACCATAGCACAACATAACTTATCTAGTCCAATAACCCAAGAAAAATCCAACACACTAAGATACCAAAATTATTGGTCAGAAATACAAGAGGACTATATTCAAGCACTCCATCAACAAGTTAACAAGACACAAGGGAAAACTGACTACTAAACAATCATACATCACATTAAATTTCTGGCGCGACCAATTCTAATGCAGACATACATCAATTAAAGGATGCGATTAGCCATCTATGAATTATTTCCTCGAGAATCCATTCTACAATAACATGTATCAAATAAAATCCTCTCTCTTGCTTTTCAAGTCATTTATTAATTATTTGCGATATTATCAACAAGGTCTCACTGCAATTGTCAATCCCTAACATATAATTCCTGGTAAAATCCTATGTTAAATCTTCCAACCCTATCATTATTATCGTTGTCTATAAAATTCATTGCCAGACAATCAATATTGTTTCCTATTAATAAATCCACATCTAACATATTAGCCCTGTCTATTAATATTGATGTCAACAATCATTAACGCTATCCATTATTAAACGTTGTCTAGAGATGACAACTCTGTCTAACTCATATCATTGTATATCAAGGATTTTGGTCTAACAAATTTATATTACTATCCATTATTAACATCCTTCCAGAGTGATATTGTTCTCCCAATAATGATAATTATGTCCCTTAATGTTCGTTGTCAACCATGCCAATGCCACTCCATTCAAATTCCAATCCAATTCAATCGCTACTCAATATGTTGTCAACATGCTATCAACATACTAAAAATCGTTGTCTAAATATATAATGGAGGAAAACACAGTCAACACATCGGTAAACACCACGCTGTCAATCCCATAATACAGTACTGTATTTGACCTACAAAACGTTGATATTCACCTGCAAACGTTGTCTTTTGTAATTGTATATTTAAGGGAGCCACTATCTAACAACATTGTTGTCTAACCGATACGAATTAAGGGAAAACGCTACCTAACTATGTGTGGTTGTCTATGTTTGGATAACGTTGTCCAAATAGAAGGGAATCGTTGTCTATAATCTAGTTGTCCATTAAAAGGAATTAACAAGAACTAACAATATATATTCGCTATCTATAACTCACATATATTTAAATCATTGTATATATTATGGTTGTCTAAATGCACGATATTGTTGTCTTATATATATATATATATATATATATATATATATATATATATATATATATATATATATATAGAATATTGTTGTGTAAAAATTCGCTATCATACAGTATATAACGTTGTCCTAATTAAATCATTGGCATACAATATAAAATCGCTAACATACAATGTAAGTCGTTGTCATACAATATATTTAAATCGTTGGCATGCAATATAAAATCACAATATAAATTAAACTCTACACATTTCAATACATTCAATGGAAATTAAACTCTACGAAATTAACCCACACCAGCAATAAATAACATTTATTGTCAGCAATATTAATTCGCTATCCATGATATTTCTATCCAGATATTGCTATCCATAAAACTAAATCGCTATTCAATACAGCTATCAGTCAACATGCTATCAATACTTAAAATCAGTGTCCAATAGTGCTACCAATATAATCATTGCCACACTAGCAATACATATTAAATCGCAGTATAAATTAAACTCTACACATTTCAATACATTCAATGGAAATTAAACTCAATATATAAAATAGCTATATATACAGGATCGTCATGTAATAACAAACATGGATGAGATTGATGTAACACCAACATAATGTTATTTATTACAAAGGTTATTGTCAAAGAACCTATCGTTGTGCAAATGGGATATGCTATGTAATATGTATCGTTGTCAACGATAAAGTCATTGTCTAGTAGCAAGCTTATTGATGCATCTATTGCTAAATCTTACTGATAAATAAATTGATAAATCTGTTGACATTTGTTGGGTAAATACATGGTATTCTGCCCAGAAAATCATAGTGTAGATTCTATGTAAAGTGCCAAGAAAGTCATGGCATGGAGGCTGGGTAATAAGCCAAGTAAAACGTAGAGTAATATGCTAACAACAATATCGTTATCAAAAATGCAGAGTGTAAAATTCTATCCAAATACATAAAAAAATTGTAGACTTGTCAAAAACACGGACTCATCAAAAACATTGTCCCACAATCATAAAATGCAGTGATGTTCTAGCAAAAACAATTGGGTAAAAACTATTTGGGAAAAACGATTTCTTCAGAGATTAATCCTTCAAAGATTAATCATTCAAGGTTAAACATTCAAACGTAGAGTTTAAACATTTCAAGGAAATGCAGAGTTGATCATTCAAGGAAAAGTAGAGGTAATCATTCCAAAGAAATGCAGAGATGATCAATCAAGAAAACATAGAGATACTCATTCACAAGGAGGGCGCAAGGATTAGAGATCAATCAGAAAAGAAAAACGCAGAGATGAGTAACTGATAGATAGTTGGGCGAAATTTATCCTTCACTTATTATCCATGCACAAGAAAGCAGGGCATTTGAATCTATAATTCTTTAAACACCGAAGTGGCAACCATCAATTCGTCTCCTGGCCGATTTCTCAGGCACAGAATAATAACTTAAGGATAAGGGACAGAAGAAAAAAACTCAATTTTTCTTCATATTAATCAATAAAAACAAACGTTGATAAGTCAATGCAATCAGAGGTTGGGTTCACCATGGGAAATCAATTTAGAATACAGCGAGCAAGGGGATTCCAAATATCGTAGGAAATCAGGTGCAAGAAATCTCATGGCAATGAAGTCTTCAACCAAGCACGGATAAATAACATGTGTTAATTAAATTTCATTGCAAGTAACAACTTTAACATGCGTACCTTAGCCAAACGCGAATGCTCTGAATTTGTTGTCTTGCGCACTCTCCGTCCAACTCCTACTTGCCAATCGATGTGACCTCATCGGTACCTCCCAGCCAACGCTAGGGGTACTCTTCTTCCCCCTGAGCCCCCCGAGCCGCAAAGGGGCCACACACACAATACCAGAGAACTGCTAGCACCCAACTCGCCTCGCAAGTTCGAGCTACCACTCATTACCTGAGCTGGGTATCCCAACTCCCACAAGAGAAAGTTCATTCAAGGTAAAAATTCAGCAGCGTAACCTTACGCAAAAAGATGTGATCCATACTCCTCCTCCTCCATCCTTTTTATAGAGTTTTCAAGTAATTAGTTTCCCAATTTCTCATTAAATTCATTTTTCATTAAATTCATTTCGAAAAACCTCGCCCATACACATATCGCTCGATCCCCTAGTTGCACCAAAAAATAAATTTTATTAAATAATTAATTATTCATATTTCCCTCATCCACCTAAGAGCATTCCTAAAAATGCTCCTCGGTGTCCCCAAATTCCCTTACATTTCTTAAATGACTTACGCCTTACTTAATTCCTAGTTCAGTTCATAATTAGAAAGTTCCAAAGGCAAGATTCCTTACTAAGTTAGACATTCAGTTTTTTCTTTACGTTTCCCCTTTTCCTTAAGTTTCCCTTTTTCTTTAAGTTTCCTATTTCTTTTAAGTTTCCCCTTTTTTCCTTTTTAACTAAAAAAATCAATTTAGCAAGTGTAGATAAAACAACCATTTACCATTTTTCCTTTTTAAGTAAAAAATTAATTTAGCAAGTGTAGATAAAAACAACCATTTACCCTCTTTTCTTTTTAACTAAAAATTAAATTAGCAAATGTAGATAAAAACAACCATTACCCCTTTTTAAAAATTTAATCCTCCATTATAATTTTGACTTTAATAAATAAGTTTGAATTTCTTACCCCCCTTCTTGTTACATGTTTATTTCTTATTATTTTTTTTTACCACATGTTCTACTTAGACCTAGGTTTTAATTTCACTAGGCTCTGCGACATTTTTTTTATTAGGAAAAATTTGTTTTTAAATCTTACTTATCACATTACTCATTTTAAGGCTGACTAGGTTTATTCACTTACCAGTTAAAATCGTGACGTGCCCTTCAAGGCGCACTACGTGCTCCAAGGGTGTCACTAGCCTCTTTATGTTTTCTTTGCACGACATGCCCTTCAAGACGCACTACGTGCTCCAAGGGTGCCACTCGCCTCTTTTTGTTTTCCTTGTGCGGCGTGCCCTTCAAGACGCACCACGTGCTTCAAGGGTGTCACTCGCCTCTTGATTGAATTTGGTAGACGTAAAACCCCTGGAGTCAATACTCCGCCAGGTGATCTTGTGGGAGACTAAGGTCCTCTAAGGAATAAGGCCCCTGCCTTATTGCGTGCCCCTTAGAATCATCCTGAGCGACTATCACAGTCTGCCCTTACGACATCGTGGGTCTTCTCGAACTAGGTAATCGTTAACCTACAGTTCTAGCCACGGCAGGAGTGCTAGTAGGTTGTGGCAGGGTTGCTGCCACACCTCTCCCTCAAAGTCCTCGGTTGTCCTACGTGACCCCTCTACTCCACATGTGAGTTTGGTCGGCAATCTATCGTCAACCTGCATCCATCAACGAATCATGTCAGCAATAATAATCAATCATCATAACATATAATCATATGTACATATGTCACATCAACAACATTCAAACCCAACAGTCCACTCCCTGACTCGATCCCGAGTCCAAGGGGTTTCATCGATGCCTCTACATCCTCGAGGTCCATATTCTTGCACACTCAGGAGAACCCAGTCAATATCACATGTCTATGTAATACAACCAAATAACATATCGTCAAATCCATAATATCTCATAGTCATGTGTGTATCACTAGAAGAGTTGTTTTCTTTCTCAGATTCTTTGCTTCAAACTTTTGTATAATTTTTATTAACTTCCTCATCCATATCATTATTCTTTGGACTCTTTTTCGTTGTTATGTTTCATAAGAACGTGTCATTTATTTCTTGTTGATCTTCCCGTGCTTTCTTCAGTTTCTCACTATCTACCTTGAAGGTTTGTAACTCTACAATAAGATTCCCCATTGTTTCCAAAACATGTGTTGTTGAACTACTTTCACTGGGATGTTTTGTATTTCTATGAGGCTGTTGATTATTGTTTCCTTCTGGTCTGTCATCTTCTCCATTCTATGCGGACATGATTAGAATTCTTGAATAACAGTCTATTTGTAACAATAAAATAAATTACTTGTTATCTTTTTTCTACAATAATTTATACATTTATTGTGATTCCCATTAAGTTCTGAGTGTTGTAACCTACATCTCTGATACCATATGTAACATACCCTTTATACCACTGGAAAAAAAAATCTAGGTATTAAGTTTTGAGCCATTATAATCTAACAATATGAATCTGAATCCTTTATCTTGGAATTTGTCCTAATGGCATCACTTTCTTTATGACTAAAAACCTCATTGAAAATTTCCATTGTACAAATAATTCTTTGTTTTACTTTCACTCTAGCTCTATTAAAATTGTACTTCCTCAATCCTAAGGTTCTAAGGACTTAGGACAATTGAAGGTCAAAGTACTATTATAGGAGAATTCAATAGTATGTTTGTGTAGGTCAAGTATATATATATAGTAAAGCATCATTATTACCATGATCTTACACTTAGAATGTTAGCTATACCAAAATATTTGAAAGCTTAAAAGGTTATATATGCTAGGTGTAACCATAGCTATCATTTTATATGCTTTGACATTCCATTAAAAGTGTTACTATCGTATTAACCAATCTGAACAACTAACCAAACAAGGTTGTGCGGCAGCGCAGCCCCTGCCAATGAGGTTAGAAAGCAAATTGTGGAAAATGGGGTCGAATTGTAAATGAAACGGTGTTGGGTGCAAAATGTATATTACGAAAATGTTGTGTGCAACATGTATATCACGGAAATGTTGGTTGGTAGGCAAAGCACCATCTATTTTTGGAAAGTATATAGCAAACCTTTTTTTTTTAAAGTATATAACAAAGTAAAAATTTGTTTACAGTGGAAGAATAAATTTGGAAATTTAAAAGCTTTTTCCATATGGACTGGTGAAAGATAAAAATATATGATGACATAAAATTAACAGGAGATAAGAAATATAAAAATTTAAATGCATTTGTGAACATGGGGTATAAGTAAATGACGGTTGCATTGTTGAGTAAATGCATTTTCCATACAGACTACTGAAGGATAAGAATAAAAGTTTGTAACATATTAAAAATTAAATGCATTTGTCATACAGATTGGTGAAAGATAAGAATAGAGTCTGTAACATGTAAAAATTTAAATGCATTTTTATTTGAAATCTGTCAAAAAATAAAAGTTTGTTACATACTATTGGAAATTTTGAAATATACAAAAAAATTAAATTATGTTACAGATAAACTGGAATTTCAATGCGTTTGTCATGTAGACTGGGATTGGGGCTCCCGTGGACCATTATAGAAATATGTACAAGAAACGGGATTGTGGAAATAAGATGTGCAATAGTTGCAAAAGAAAATAAATGTCAAGGTATAAGTGTTTGCCTATACATCTGTATTTAAGAAACTGGAATAACTGGGTTGATAAACAAAGAAGGATGTGATGAGTAAACTTACAGTGAGGGTGAATATGAGTCCTTTTGATGCAGGAGCATCGCCAACATCAAGCGAGCCAGCACGGAAGACAACGGACAGCTGGAAGGAGCGCTAGCACAAATTTTGAAATTTCCTTGAAACTGATGCGCCATCTTAAATGAAGTCATTAAGAAGGAGCACCTTTGTATAATGTAAACGTACCTTGAGCCATTTGCTCTCGTCCTTAGTAGGCAGAAGGAATTTAAAGTAGTTAATGAAGGTAGATAGAATTTAAATTCTAGATTAGACTGCTTGAGAGCGCAAGAGGGAAACGGGATATAGACACCCTCATTGTGCATTGTAAGTTAGTTAGAAGCATTTGAGCAAGAGCACGCAGAGAGCTACGTAAGAACACCCATGTACATACATTTGGATTAATAGAAAGAGATTGATTCAAATTCATGGTTTTGTGTTGTTCTCTGTGTGTTGATGTTGAATGATATGCTCATGAATGTTTGCTTCTTGTTATACATTCGCGTTATATGTTGTGTATACGATTTCATGCTTTGGGGTTGAAGTCTGAAAGGATGATGGAATGAGTTTCAATTTTTTCTCTATCTGAGTAAGAATTCCTGCAAGGAGTGCAGTTGAAGTGTCTACAAGGAGTGCGTCGACAAGAATTCAGGGTTGCATCTCTGAAGCTCAGATAGCTTTACTTTTGTTCTCATTCCCCCATAAGTGCAGTTGGGCACAGGAGCCAGGCAAGGAGTGCGCAAGCCAGGCTAAGCCTCAGGGTTGCGAACCTGAGTGAAGTGTTTAGAGACTGTTGTTGCAGGCGTGTGCAGGGTCGAAGGAAGTTCAACACTTAGAAGTGTCTGAAAGTTGTCGCAGAGGGTGCGAGCAAGGAGGTTTTTCTTAAGGATGCAGAATTCATGGAAAATCTCATGAAGGATAAGGCCTTCGAAGTTGTTGAAGAATAGCGCAGGGAAGCTGTGACCGAAAGTTGATAAGAAAGAGTCATAAGCTTAAGCCACAGGTGGACGAGTCTCGCGGAGGAACACTGGAGTCATTTCGTAGATTTCATCAGGAAGAACGGACGGACGAAGTTCTCTAAGGAGATTTTGCGAATCTCCGTGAGCCGTTGGATCTCCCGGAGGTGCAAGGAAGATGCAGTGAAGTATTCTCCAGGGGTTCAAATCTCAGGAGGGGTAGGACCGTCGATCCGAGCCAAAAGGGTCGTCGAATCTACTCGTGAATCTCATATCGGAGTTTCGTGGGTTGAAACTCCGCGAACATTTCAACAGGAATCGCGATATTCCGATACGCGATATCCTGACAGCAAAGGGATAGTGTGGGGCCACAAAAGTCAGCGAGTGGACAGGTGGCACGCCTTATCGGGGTTTCGCAGTGAGAAGTCCCGAAACAACTGCATCAGGATTCGCAATATTGCGAACTCCTAAGTACCGATAGAGTGGAGGACCGTTGAATAGTCAACTCACGCGTGCGTCGGAGTTTCGGCATATCGGCATCGGGAGTCGGTAAAGCGAGTTGCCTGACATCGTGAGTGGCAAAATCGCGATAGGGAAACCCCCGATAGGAAAGGGTCAGGGTTGACTATATCGGGAGTCGGGGATTCGAGAGTCCAACGCTCGACCATAGACCTCGCGAAGTTGCAAAGTCCGATATCCCAAGTACAAAGAGGGGATCTCATGAGGATTGTTGTTGGTGTAGATTTCCCGATAGGGAAATAGAAGAACGTCAGAGTTCTTCGGGCCGTGTGAAGAAAAGATCCTGTGCTGACGGGGACTTTCCGACCTGCGAGTTATGGAAGGAGGAGGGCGTCGGCATCAATTTGGTATCAGAGCACAGAAAGATTCTTTGCTTTCTATAGCAGAGAAAGAGAATTCGTCATGCCCCCCAGGAGAAGGGACATGCAGACACCCAATCCACCAGAGGATAGGGAAATGCCAAGAAGAAGAGGCAGGAAGATGACAGATCCAGTTATGGAGAGACAAATGCGTGATCTACGAGCTAGATTCGAAGACATGGAGACAGCGCAAAGACGCACAGCCAGTGCAGGGGATCTGAGTGATTTCGACGGTGAAGCTGAGGCTGAACGTGAGGAAGAAGTTGTAGCCAAAGATGCATCAAACGAGCATTTGATCAGAGCTATTGCCAGCATGGGTGCAAGAGAAAAGATGGACATTCCATTTTATGAGGGAAACTTGAATGCAAAGGAGCTTCTAGACTGGATTAGATCTCTAGACACATACTTTGACTATGAAGATGTCGAGGAATACAAGAAGGTCAAGCATGTTGTCACAAGATTGAAGGGACATACAACATTGTGGTGGGATGAACTACAAGCTGACAAACGCTGCAAGGGCAAGTAGAAGATCAAAAGCTGGGATAGAATGATCGCGAAGATGAAGGCAAAATTCATCCCCAGGGATTATCAAATTACTCTGTTCATGAGGATGCAGAACCTGAGACAGAAGTTGATGACAGTGAAAGAATACACTGAGGAATTCTATAAACTGAACATCAGGGCAGGTCATCGGGAGAGCGATGATGAAAAGGTTTCCAGATACATGAATGGCCTGAGATATGATATCCAGGATGAGATGAGCATGGTAACCATCCAAACGGTGGAAGATGCTTATCAGATGGCTCTGAAAGCT
>ML782732.1:160517-171981 GCA_009831015.1 Picea engelmannii
CGCAGGAGAATGAAGAGGTTAAGAGGCAAGTCCAGGATTTGATGGACAAAGGTTTGGTCAGAGAAAGTTTGAGTCCATGTGTTGTTCCAACAGTACTCAGTCTGAAGAAAGACGGAGGCTGGAGGATGTGTACTGAATCGAGGGAAATCAATAAGATAACCATCAGGTACAGATTTCCATTGCCGAGGATGGATGATCTAATGGATTGCTTGAGTGGAGCAAAGTATTTTTCAAAGATTGATTTGAAAAGTGGTTATCATCAAATCCGCATGAGAGAAGGTGATGAATGGAAGATAGTACTCAAAACCAACGAAGGATTGTATGAATGGCTTGTTATGCCGTTTGTCTTAACAAATGCGTCGAGTACCTTCATGAGGTTGATGAATGAAGTCCTAAGGGAGTTCATCGGGAAATTTTTCATTGTGTATTTGGATGACATACTGGTTTACAGTAAGACAGTAGCAGAGCATCTGAAGCATTTAGCTACAGTGATGCAGAAACTACAACAGGAGAAGTTGTTTATAAATATGAAGAAGTCCTCATTCATGAAGACATAGCTCATTTACTTGGGATTTGTTATTTCGGCAAATGAGTTGAGGATGGATCAAGATAAGGTGGAAGTGATTAAGAATTGGCCATCACCGAAGAATATCTTTGAGGTCAGAAGTTTTCACGGATTGGCTAGTTTCTACCGAAAATTCATGAGGAATTTTAGTGGGATTAGCGCAGCGATGATGGATACAGTGAAGAAAAGACACAAGTCTTTTCACTGGACAGCAGAAGCTAAGAAAAGTTTTAATCTGTTGAAGAGGAAAATTACGGAACAACCAGTTCTGGTGTTGTCGGATTTCCAAAAGACATTTCAAGTGAAATGCGATGCAAGCGGATTTGCAATCGGGGCAGTCTTAAGTCAAGAAGACAGGCCAATCGCATATTTCAGTGAGAAGCTGAATGAAGTGAAAGTGAAATACTCCACTTATGACAAGGAGTTTTATGCTATTATCCAAGCATTGAAGAAATGGAGGCATTACTTGATCCTGAAGGAGTTTGTCTTATACAGTGATAATCATGCACTGCAATTTGTGACTCAACAGGAGAAGTTGAATCAGAAGCATGTCAAGTGGGTTGAGTACATGCAGAATTTCACTTTTGTGATCAAACATATCTCTGGTACTACTAATAAAGTGGATGATGCTTTGAGTAGGAAGTGTTTGTTGTTGTAGGAGTTCAAAGTCAAAACATTGGGTTTTGATGATCTCGGGGACATGTACGCTGATGATCCAGATTTTAAGGAGGCATATGAAGCAGCTGAGAATCCAATTCTCAGAGACAAAAGCCAATGGATAGAGTACATGATCCAGGACGGACTATTGTTTAGAGGTAATCAACTGTGTATTCTGAAAGGCTCCATGAGGGAGAACTTACTAAAGGAGAAACACAGTGGAGGATTGGCAGGGCACTTTGTTCATGACAAGACGTTCGCAAAGCTGAATGAGTCATATTTTTGGCTGGGAATGCGAGCAGATGTCAAGATATTTGTGGATAGATGCAAAATTTGCCAGCATTTGAAGGGAAGGAAACAGAATGCAGGTTTTATCAACCATTGCCCATACCAGAGAGATCGTGGGATGCAATCAGCATGGATTTTGTATTGGGGTTGCCAAGAACACAAAGAGGGGTTGACTCAATCTTTGTGGTGGTGGATAGATTTTCCAAGATGGCACACTTCATTCCATGTCAGAAAACCAGTGACGCAACTCACATTGCGAACCTATTTTTCAAGGAGGTCATTCGACTTCATGGATTGCCAAAGAGCATAGTTTCGGACCGAGACGCCAAATTCATAGGGCATTTTTGGAGGACCTTATGGAAGAAGCTGGGAACTAACTTGGCATTTAGTTCATCTTATCATCCTCAGACGGATGGACAGACAGAAGCGGTGAAAAGAAGTCTGGGAGACTTGCTGAGAAGCTTGGTTACAGAACACCACAGCCAGTGGGACACCATATTACCACAGGAAGAGTTTGCTTATAACGACTCTGTTAACAGAAGCACAGGGAAAAGTCCATTTCAGATTGTCTATGGCATGCAGCCGAGAGGAATTTCTGAACTGAGGGATTCAGAACAGATTGTGACTAGGAGCGCCAGTGCAAAAGAATTCGCAGAGGTGATGAAAGAACTTCACAGCCAGGTGAAGCAGCGATTGCAGAATTCAAGCCAGGAGTATAAGCGAAGAGCAAATCAACACAAGAGACAACTTCAGTTTGAGGTTGGTGACTTGGTTCTGGCACATTTGAGGAGAGAAAGGTTCCCGAGAGGAACATATAACAAACTGAAGATGAAGAAAATCGGACCGTGTAGGGTCTTGAGAAAATTTGGGGCGAATGCTTATGAGATTGAATTACCCGATGGGATCGGAATTTCTCCGATATTCAATGTCTCATATTTATACCCATATAAAGATGGAGAAGCAGAGACTGGAGATGAACAGCTAGACATCCAGTGGACAAACCAGATGCCATTTGCAGAGAAGCCGCAAATGGAGTGCATACTGGATAAGAGAGTAAGCAAGAGGACCAGGCAAAAGAAATACTTTGAGTATCTGGTCAAATGGAAGAACCATCCAGTTGAAGATGCCAGCTAGGAGACTGAAGCAGAGATCCAGAAGCATGGGCAGACTGTGCAGGAGATCATGGACAAGAGCCCATGAAAAGTTTCAAGCGAGGGAGTATGATGCAGGAGCATCGCCAACATCAAGCGAGCTAGCACGGAAGACAACAGACAGCTGGAAGGAGCGCCAGCACAAATTTTGAAATTTCCTTGAAACTGATGTGTCATCTTAAATGAAGTCATTAAGAAGGAGCACCTTTGTATAATGTAAATGGACCTTGAGCCATTTTCTCTCGTCCTTAGTAGGCAGAAGACATTTAAAGTAGTTAATGCAGGTAGATAGAATTTAAATTCTAGATTAGACTGCTTGAGAGCGCAAGAGGGAAACGGGATATAGACACCCTCATTGTGCATTGTAAGTTAGTTAGAAGCATTTGAGCAAGAGCATGCAGAGAGCTTCGTAAGAACACCCATGTACAGGCATTTGGATTAATAGAAAGAGATTGATTCAAATTCATGGTTTTGTGTTGTTCTCTGTGTGTTGATGTTGAATGATATGCTCATGAATGTTTGTTTCCTGTTATACATTCGCGTTATATGTTGTGTATACGATTTCATGCTTTGGGGTTGAAGTTTGAAAGGATGATGGAATGAGTTTCAATTGTTTCTCTATCTGAGTAAGAATTCCTACAAGAAGTGCAGTTGAAGTGTCTGCAAGGAGTGCGTCAACAAGAATTCAGGGTTGTGTCTTTGAAGCTCAGATAGTTTTACTTTTGTTCTCATTCCCCCAGAAGTGCAGATGGGCACAGTAGCCGGGCAAGGAGTGTGCAGGCCAGGCTAAGCCTCAGGGTTGCGAACCTGAGTGAAGTGTTTAGAGACTGTTTCTGCAGGTGTGCACAGGGTCGAAGGAAGTTCAGCACTTAGAAGTGTCTGAAGGTTGTCGCAGAGGGTGCGAGCAAGGAGGTTTTTCTTAAGGATGTAGAATTCATGGAAAAGATCGGGAAGGATAAGGCCTTCGAAGCTGTTGAAGAATAGTGCAGGGAAGCTGTGACCGGAAGTTGATAAGAAAGCGTCATAAGCTTGAGCCACAGGTGGACAAGTCTCATGGAGAAACACTTGAGTCATTTCGTAGATTTCATCAGGAAGAACGGATGGACGAAGTTCTCTGAGGAGATTTTGTGAATCTCCGTGAACCGTTGGATCTCGGGAAGGTGCAAGGAAGATACGGCGAAGTATTCTCCAGGCGTTTAAAGCTCAGGAGGGGTAGGACCGTCGATCCGAGCCACAAGGGTCGTCGAATCTACTCGTGAATCTCATATTGGAGTTTCGTGGGTTTAAACTCTACGAACATTTCAACAGGAATCGCAATATTCTGATACGCGATATCTTGACGGCAAAGGGATAATGTGGGGCCATGGAAGTCAGTGAGTGGACAGGTGGCACACCTTATCGGGGTTTCGCAACGAAAAGTCCTGAAACAACTGCATCAAGATTCGCGATACTGTGAACTCTGAAGTACCGATAGAGTGGAGGACCTTTGAATAGTCAACTCGCGCGTGCGTCGGAGTTTCGGCATATCGACATCGGGAGTCGGTAAAGCGAGTTGCTTGACATCGCGAGTGGTGAAATCGCGATAGGGAAACCCCCGATAGGAAAGGTTCAGCATTGACTATATCGGGAGTCGAGGATTTGAGAGTCCAATGCTCAACCATAGACCTCGCGAAGTTGCGAAGTCCGATCTCCCAAGTACAAAGAGGGGATCTCGCGAGGATTGTTGTGGGTGCAGATTTCCCGATAAGGAAATAGAAGAACGTCAGAGTTCTTTGGGCCGTGTGAAGAAAAGATCGTATGCTGACAGGGACTTTTCGACCTGCGGGTATTGGAAGGAGGAGGGCATCGGCATCACCTTTGGCTATTTGCTTGCGGCTTCCGTTTCATTTATGTCACCGACGACTGCAGTTTCAAGGATGTCCTCCAGGGCTGTTGGAATGCTGACACCTGCCTATTGCCTTTCTTCAGCGGCCTGTTTCAATTGCCTTTCGAGCCATTCTTCAATGTAGCCTCTCATTGGGGTGACATTGATCTCATTCCGGATTTTTATGTTGAAAAGATCGTTTTCTAATTCTCGGAAGTCGATAGAGAGATTAGACAAAGCCTGATGAATTTCCTCATTTTGTATTGCATATTTGACTAGCCAGACGTGGACGTGAGCTTGATCAAAATAGAGGATGTTGTAAAACTTTTGCAGAGACAAGGTCTTAAACATAGCAACCTGTTTATCGAACTCTTGTCTGGTTAAGGGCAAGCAATTTGCGATTAAGTGGGGATATTGGAAGTGGTAGGTTTTCCCAGCTAAGTCTATATTTGACAGTTTTGTGAATAATATATCTTTCTTCGATATGGCTTGTTCACATGACTGAACAATGAGATGCATGTTCTTTACTTTTTCTTTCCAACATGCATTCAATTGGCCGATGCGGTTTTTGGATGGAAGATCTTCTTCTCTTCTTTTTGTTTTTGTCATATAGTTAACAATCTTGCCAAAAGGGATGACCATTTTTGAAAATAAATTTTGTTCATCTTTTAATTCGGCCTGCAAAAGTTGGAGCAAGCTATGTGCCCCGATTCCAAGGGAAGTGATGGTTTGTGATATTTTCCATGCCTCGGTAACCAGTTCCACTCTTTTTTTAATATTGTTCTCCACATATCCTTTACAGGATGCGATCAGGGTGGAGGATGYTTTTACATTAGGTGTAGGGGTGCCAGGAATGGTTATTTCCAAAGGATCAACAAGCAATGGCATAAGAATGAAAGCGTCTTCCAATTCCTTGATTCGGTCCTTCAGTCTGGCATTCTCAGTCTCGATGCCTCCAATAGAATMATGAAGTGCTTCTCCAGTCGTGGTGTGAAGTTGACATATTTGGGGCGGCCGCATGTTGGCAACGTCAACCTATGAACGAGATTTTCCTTTCTTATTTTTAACATTTTTTCCTGAATTATCGATGTTTTGTTCCGGCTATAAAAAACAATGCGCTAGAACACGAAGGATTCATCTTCATCAAAATTTTCGGTAACGGATATGTCCATTGGAGGGCTATGGTGGATGGCGTCTTCGGGTTGATCAAGGAAGAGGATCATGGTATCCAGATCAGTGTCAAGTTCCATGTTCTCACTCTGAATTTCCAGCTCTTCCACCTGGTCCACATTTTTTTTTCTCTTCTTCTCTATTGAAAGCTTGTGAGAACTATCAATTTTAGACTGAGGAGGGTCGTTATCTACTCCTCCGTTTGAAGAACTCTGGGTTTCTTTGTTGTTGTGATGGGCTGTTGGAGCGATGTTCTGAGATGTCGTACTTTTTGGAGTGGTATTTGCAGATTGAAAACTCTTGTGTGTGTACAATTTAGTGCAGCCTTGCACTGTCTCTACCTCGTCGGCATCAGAGGCGGTACCGTTGTCGCCACTATCTCTGTTTTTGGGCAGGTGTTTATTTACAAAACAATTGTCGAGGCCGAGTGTTTGTAAATGTTGTCTAAAATTATCATAGGGGTCGAATCCTATTATGTCTTCATCATATCTCAGGTTGGAGATGCTAGAATGTGTTGCAAAATCATCAATTTTGTTGACGTTTTTCAACATGAACTCCCCTATTTTCCAAGGCAAAGGAATGAACTATGTTTTTTTCTTCCTTTGGAACAGATGGAACCAGTAGTTGTATTGATGTGCTACTTCTGCGACAAAAAATTTTTCCGTAATGTGACATGGAAGGAGAGCAGGTTGTTCCATGGAGCCAAAAATTCTTATGACAGTGTAATTATCCAAATGTTCGAGTGTCCCCTTCTTGTCCAAAAATTAGTTCCCTGTTCAGATATGCGGGGAGCATCTTCTCCTAACAAAAAAAAATTGAAAATAGACAGGAAGTCATTAAAAACCTCATAAAAACAGTGGGAAGCCGTGTGCTTCCACAAGGCCTGGTACCAGAACGTTACTGGGTGGAATTCACAGTTGACATTCTTGGACAAAGACAGTTGCGGAAACCGACAGGAATGTGCTATTGCAAAAACTAAATAGGATGACATATAAAATTTATTTTCCCTTTTGTAGCTTGACAATTGGGAAGATATTTCATGGGAAATCAACCTGCCCCAATCAAAAATGGCTTGTTTGTTGACTGTGAAATATAAAATATAAAGAGCTATGCTAGAAACAGTAGTTGTGGACTCCTATCTCATTATTCTTGTAAACAGCCAGGCAATTTCACAAAATGGATTTCTAACTGGACTAACGTGCATGCTTGTAATATCTTAAAGAACTAGATTCAGGTTTTCCAAAAAAAGGGGCAAGAGGTCCAATCCCTTATTATGCTTTGCTAGGAACTATTTGCAATCTTCTCCTCTGAACATCAATGTTGGCTCCGGCAATTTCAGCATCTGGCGGGAGACCTAAGGTAACAAAGAAACATAAGAGTGGCCATGCAGTGGAATAATTCTTTTCTCTGCAATAAATTTATCGATGCACCAAGAGACCAGGTCCTTATAGTCAAAAACCTCAGGCACACAACCTACATGAGCAATCCCGGAGGTCCAAATTACTTGGTTCTCTGCAGCAGAGGTTCAGTAATAAGAAAATGCCCTGGACCAGTGGAAGTTCTAGTCCTCACGCCTGAATATGTTCACTGTATCTCCACAGAACTGTTGTCGAGCTGATGCCATAGCTTTATGAGAAGGTTTCTTTGCTACAGATGATGGTTTAAATGAACAGTTAGAGTCGATAACGTAACTTTTCGATAAATCTTGGTTAAATGCTTATGAATGGGAAAGCTCCTCGAGCCTTCCGTTGTTTAATGGAAATCTGTATTTCTAATGCATGATGAACTGTTAGCAGTAAAGTTTATTTATTGCATATTTAGAAATGCGAAGGTGGCGAGTACGGCAAAGAGAAATTAAGGAATGGAGGTTTCGTGAACGTGCAAAGGCCACTCCTTGTGAACAGGATTTCATGATTTTGAAATGAACACTCGGAAGGGATAGTATGATTCCCCTGCAAATTTTGGTTTAATGCGCATCAATACAAGATGTCCTCGAGCCTTTTGCCCATCAATGACAATCTATACGCTTTCTGCATGATGGCCTATTAGAATTAAATGCCAGTAATTCCATATTTAGAAACAAGATATATATATATATATATATATAACTTTTTATTTTCTTTTATTATAGACAAGTGCGAAGGTGATGGAAATGGAGGAGAGCAAGGAAAGAATGGCAAGCTTTGAAAAGTCATCGGACGGAATTCAAAAAAGGGTTACGGGGATAGTCAAGACAGTGGAGTGTTGCACGGTCATTTCCTGTTTTAGAATTTTTGAGTGCAAAATGTGTAAAACAGAAGAGATCACGATGGGGCAGTTCAGCGGCCGCTTTGTATATTTGAGGAATTCTAGAAAAGTGGCTAAGTATGGAATAGGGAAATTGCTTATTGCATGTGTAGCAATAAGATCTTAAATATAATTTCCAACTGCTAATCGCAAAGGGGCACGGGCACAGGAAACAACGACTATGAACTGAATATTTCTTCAACCCGCCAAACCGACGATCCGCCAAAGAAATTTGAACAAATGGCGAAGTATGGAAAGCAGACAGATGGGTTTCAAAATGGGGTGACAATAGTTCCACAAAACATGCGAGGACCCGATGGTTAAATTGTATTTCTCGGAAGTTTTCAGTGCAAAAATGTGCACCATGGAAGAGGGCATGATAGGTGGACTGTAATATGGAAGACGGTATGATCTAAGAAAGGTTGCAAATTTCTATATCGTGGAAGTGACGGTACTGTTCGCAGGCCATGGAACAACAGAAGTCCAATGTAGACACTGCCTAGGGGGAATTCTCGGTTGGAGAAGTTTCTAGGTATGGAATGGGGATGCGTTCGGTCTGTGTCACGATAAAAGAGCACGAGTGCAGTTGTGAACCTGCAACAACGCCCACGTGCTGAGAAATGTTGACCCGACCAGTGCGCAAGTCCATCTGTCAATTTGTATATCATGGAACTTTGGGTGCCAGTTGTGGGACAGGGAACAATAGAGGGTCAATTTAAAGAAAGGGGAAGCGGTCGTTGGAAATGCGTGTATCCGCGAAGCTGTGGAGCAAGGAATTTTCAGAAGAAAAATGATTAAGTAACCAGGAAGAGAAACTAGAGGGAATAAAAGAGTGGGAAAATAGAAAGGCGGAAGGTAGTTTTCGTAAGGGAGAATTTGTTTCAAAGAAGCCCCATTGTTGCAAAACCATGATGTTCTACTAATTGTCAGCAAATGCGTTGTTGAAAATTAGATTTTATTGCAACGTGCCCATGTAACTATGTTCTTGATACATTTTTCCATGACTGTAACATATTAACTTAAATACTAAACTTCATTTTCTACTAATTGTCAGCGAATGTTTTGTTGAAGATTAGATTTTATTGGAACGTGTGAATGTACCTGTGTTCTTCATACACTCTTCCATGAGTGCAACATATTAAATCAAGTATTAAACTTCTTGCATTGTGGGTTGTTAGCATTAAAACTTAATAATTGTGTGTCTAGAAACAAAAATAACGATTTTTCTGCAACATTGTACATTGGTATTGCTATGCTCTATCTACATTATGAATAGAATTGAACGTTGGTTTGAAACTATGTAATCCATTTTGTGTTTGCATAAAAAACTGGTGCATTCACACAGTACATTGGCATATAATTGTTAGATGTTCCATCTTAGAAAAGATAATAATTAAATACAATATCGAAGAAGTACGAGAGAACCAAACCATGCCAATTAGAACATACGTTAAAGCCATAAAGAAGCAGCAACGAAGAGTCGAAGGCAAATATTTTTTAATAGCAAATACATTTAAAAAAATAAGAAAAACACCGAGAATTGTACATCTATACTTGGAGATTGGACCCAGTTCTTTGGGCCAAAACATTGAAGGTATCTATGAGAAAAATAGGCACGGGATCCGCAGTATGCAAGATCTTTGCAATTTTCTCCTCGATGAATCATCATGTGTTGAAATTGATATTTTTCACAAGCTTCCCCTGAGGAAGAAGACGAAAATGGTTGCAAGGCGAGTGGAATAGCCCTTAGATGAAATCGCCTCTGCATAGTCCAAAAAAATTCAGTAGCACAGCTTGCACGTGCAATTCCAGAGGCCCGAATTAGTCCATTCTGGACAGAAGGAGATGACTAGTAGGAAATTGCCTTGCGGCAGCGAGAGTTTTGGACCTGATTCCTAAAGATGTTCATCAATATTTTTTTGGCTTGAAATATATCTCTGGGAGCATCAACATATCATTGCTTTACAGTGAAACTCTTCCGCCTAGAACGAACTAATTTGGAAATTTGGAATTCCTACTTTCGCACTGCAAAGTGGTTGTTGCATTCACCGTCGGTTTCTTTTCTGAAACTCCTTTTGGTGTTGTCATCACCACCATCACCGAGCTGGGAAGTTTCGTTCATTATGGTTTATTTCAATTTGGGTGCAAGAGTGGGAAGATTATTTGCATTTCCATCATCCATTGTCGTATCATCGTCCATCAGATCATCTTCTTCCGGCTTGAAATTCATGGCATCAACTTCTGCGACAACCATGAATGCAAGTGAGCAGGTTCTCTGAGCAGCCAGGGTTGCCATGGAATTTTTTGGCTTGAAATATATCTCTCAGTGTACCAAGGGACCATCTCCTTGTTTGCTCCTGGGCGGAGGGAGATGAATAGTAAGAATATTGCCTGGAATAGTGGAACCTCTGGCCATTTTGCCCCAATGTGTTTACTGTGTGTGGAGAGAACTGCTGCCAGAAGTTATTAAGAATTTTTGTTTGCTCGAGACGATGTTTGAAATGAAAAGCAGGGAGGAATAATATAACCCTCTGCAAATTATGGTTTAATGCATATCAATGGAATATCTCCTCGAGCCTTTTGTTGACCAATGATAGTTTCCAAGGTTCGTGCGGAATGGATTGTCACCATCACAGCTCACTAATTGCACAATTAGAAAAAAAGTGCGAAGGTGGTTGTGACGGTGAAAAGACATGAAGAATTAGAAATTTCTTGGAAGCACCAACCCACCCGCGCACAAAAAAAAAAAGATTGCATCGCCTTTCAAATGAATACTTGGAAAGGATAACATACTTGTGCGCAAATCTTAGTTTAATTCGTAGTAATGACAAATCTTCTCTGGATTTTCGGACATTAATGACAATCTTAACAGTTCCTGCAGAATGGATACTAGCATTAAAGTTTAATTATTGCATATCTAGAAACAAGTACGAAGGCAGCGGTGATGGAGAAACCGATTCCAAGAAATACCAAAGTATGGAAAGCGGTCGGGCTAGTTACAAAAGAAAAATGGCAGAAGGTATAGCCAGGAAACATGAAGGCACGATGGTCATATTGCATCTTAGCAACAGATATCGACCGTCAATTTGTATGTCGCGGAATTTGTAAATTGACAAGTGGACCTGTGGCATGCCTGGGTCAACATTGCACTTTCATTGTTTTGTGTCCTCCAAATAGCACTCAGAGTTATGCGATATATAGATTGACAAATGGAATCGAGGTCTGGCGGGTTCAAGATTGCCATTGTTTAGGGACGAAAATCGCTATCAACTATCTAACATATCTAAAAACATTATTTTCAATACTAAATTATTAATATTACATATTGATATTGCAGAATTTTATTAGACGAGAAAGTTTGTACAATCTGGTCGGGTGAGTTATTTAAAATCTTTGCGACAAACGAACAATACATAGTAGACATGTACTTTTATAAAGCATGGACATGAAAGTTTATGATTGAAAAGATGAGGCGAGACGAGG
>ML782732.1:173265-264247 GCA_009831015.1 Picea engelmannii
TCTCTGTGGAAACTTCTGAACCGGATGACAATTCAGTTCTGTCTCCACCCCTTACCAGAGGGCGAAAGACCAATAAAGCTCGCAGAGAAAAGGAGGCGGCCTCCAACATTTCTTTAGGATCTCAGAAAAAGCTGGACCCCTACGTTAAGGGGAAATTTTCATCCCCCTCGGTTTAATGCTTTTCTTTTGTCTTCTACTATGCTCACAATTTGTGAGAATTTACTCATGTATGCAATTTTTGTCATCTTCTCGAATTAGCTCAAGAAGCAAATGGGACGGGTTTCCCAAGACGTTCACAAGAAGGTTGGCAGCACTGTTAGAGGTCACCAACCTTCTTCAGATATGTAACTTTCTGATTCAGGTCTGCCTGAAAGTTGATTAATGCAACATAACCGTTCTCGTTAAAAAAAAATAAAGCATGGACATGAGATTTTATAGAGCATATTCGGATCCCTCGTTCCATACTTAGGTACTTTTTCGATTGCAGGTTCTCGACCTGGCGAGCTGAAAATTGAGCCTCTATTGTTCTGTGTCCTACAAATAGCACCCACACTTCCACAATATACAAATAGACAGGCGGACTTGCGGTTTGGTTGGTTGAACGTTGCACTTTTATTGTCCCGTAGTGATTTCGTATTAATTCCATATTTAGCCAATTTTTTGGATCGGGGGCTCTCGGGCTGGCGGGCAAAAAATTGGGCCTCTATTGTTCCGCGGTCTACAAATACCACCCAAAATTCTGCGATATACAAATTCAGAAGCCGACCTGTGGTAAATTATTACTGTTAAATATTGATATTGCAGAATTTAATTAGACGAGAAAGTTTGTACAATCTGGTTGGCCGAGTGATATAAAAGTATTCGGACAAATGAGAAATACATAGTAAACATGTGTTTTTATAAAGTATGGACATGAGATTTTATAGAACATATGTGAATGCCTCATTCCATACTTCGACAGTTTTTGGATGGCGGGTTCACGGCCTGGTGGGCTGAAAATTGAATATCTATTGTTTTGTGTCCTACAAATAGCACCTACACTTTCGCGATATACAAATTGACAGACGGACTTGCGGAGATGAGTCTATATAAAGTATGGACATGAGATTTTAAAGAGCGTATACGGATCCCTCATTCCATACTTAAGCACTTTTTGGATCGTGGGTTCACGGCCTGGCGGGCTGAAAATAGAGTCTTTGTTGTTCTGTGTCCTACAAATAGCACCTAGACTTCCGCGATACATAAATTGACAGGAGGACCGATGGGCTACGTGGAACTAACAATACATAGTAGACATGTACTTTTATAAAGTATGGACATGAGATTTTATAGAGCATATGCGGATCCCTCATTCCATACTTAGGCACTTTTTCAATTGCGGGTTCTCAGCCTAGCGGGATGAAAATTGAGCCTCTATTGTTCTGTGTCCTACAAATAGCACCCACACTTTCGCGATATACAAATAGACAGGTGGACTTGCGGGTTAGTTGGTTGAATGTTGCACTTGTATTGTCCTGTAATGATTCCGTATTAATTCCATATTTAACCAGTTTTTTTGGATCGGGGGCTCTCGGGCTGGCGGGCAAAAAAATTGGGCGTCTATTGTTCTGCGGTCTACAAATACCACCCAGAATTCCGTGATATACAAATTCAGAAGTAGACCTGAGGTAAATTATTACTGTTAAATATTGATATCACAGAATATAAAAGTATTCAGACAAACGAGCAATGCATAGTAAACATGTGCTTTTATAAAGTATGGACATGAGATTTTATAGAACATATGTGAATGCCTCATTCCATACTTGGGTAGTTTTTGGATTGCGGGTTCGCGGCCTGGTGAGCTGAAAATTGAATATCTATTGTTCAGTGTCCTACAAATAGCACCTACACTTCCGCGATATACAAATTGACAGGTGGACTTGCAGAGATGAGTCTATATAAAGTATGGACATGAGATTTTATAGAGCATATGCAAATCCCTCATTCCATACTTCGACACTTTTTGGATCGCGGGTTCACGGCCTGGGGGGCTGAAAATAGAGTCTCTATTGTTCTGTGTCCTACAAATAGCACCCAGACTTCCACAATATACAAATTGACAGGAGGACCTACGAGCTGTGCGGATCCCTCATTCCATACTTGGGCACTTTTTGGATCGTCGGTTCACACCCTGGTGGGCTAAAAATTGAGTATCTATTGTTTCATGTCTTACAAATAGCACCTAGACTTACACGATATACAAATTGACGGGCGGACTTATGGACATGAGTTTATATGAAGTATGGACATGAGATCTTACAGAGCATATGTAGATCCCTCATTCCATACTTGGGCACTTTTTGGATCACGGGTTCGCGGCCTAGCAGGCTAAAAATAGAGTCTCTATTGTTCTATGTCCTACAAATACTACCCAGACTTCCGTGATGTACAAATTGACAGGAGGACTTGTGGGTTGCTTCGTTGAACATTGCATTTTTATCGTTCCGTAGCAATCCCGTACTAATTCTATATTTAGCCACTTTTTTTTATCGGGGGCTCTCGGGATGACTGGTTGAACATTGCACTTTCATTGTTCTGTATCCTCCAAATAGCACTCGGACTTCCGCGATATGCAGATTCAAAGATGGACTCGAGGGCTAGCAGGTTCAAATTTGCCATGTTTTACGGATGGAAATATCTATCAACTATCCAATATATCAAAAAACATTATTTTTAATACTAAATTATTAATATTACATATTGATATTGCAGAATTTAAGCAGAGGACAAAGTTTGCCCATTTTGGTGGACTGACTAATATAAAAGTTTTCTGACAAACGAGCAATACATAGTAAACATGTACATTTATAAACTATGGACATGATATTTTATAGAGCATATGCTCATTCCTTATTCCATACTTAGGTACTTTTTGGATCGCGGGTTCGCAGCCTGGCGGGCTGAAAATTGAGGTTTTATTGTTCTGTGCCCTACAAATAGCACCTAGACTTCCGCGATATACAAATTGACAGGAGGACTCGAGTTGGTTGACTGAACATTGCACTTTTACTGTCCCCTAGCGATCCTGTATGAATTCCATATTTAGCCATTTTTTTTTATCGGGGGCTCTGGCGCTGGCGGTCTGAAAATTGGGCCTATATTGTTCTGCGTTGTGCAAATACCACTCACAATTCCACGATATACAAATTGACAAGCGGACCTGCGAGCTGGTTGGCTCAACATTGCAGTTTCATTGTTTCCTATCCTCCAAATAGCACTCGGAGTTCCGCGATATACAGATTGACAGATGGCCTTGAGGGCTGGTGGGTTCAATTTTGCTATTGTTTACAGATGCTAATCCCTATCAAGTATCTAACATGTCTAAAAACATTATTTTCAATACTAAATTATTAATATTAAATTTTGATATTGCAGAATTTAATTAGATGAGAAAGTTTGTACAATCTGGTCGGCCGACTAATATAAAAGTTTTCCGACAAACAACCAATACATAGTAAACGTATAATTTAGAAAGTATGGATGAGATTTTATAGAGCATATGCGGATCCCTCGTTCCATACTTGGGCACTTTTTTATCGCGCGTTCTCGGCCTGGCGGGCTGAAATTTGAGCCTCTTTTGTTCTGTGTTCTGCAAATATCACCCAGACTTCCGCGATATACAGATTGACATGCGGACTTGCGGACTCCACGTATGGCGGGTTCAAGATTGAAATTGTTTAGGGAAGCTCGTCCTATCTAACTTTATCTAAAAACATTATTTTCAAATACTAAATTATTAATATTAACTATCCATATTGTACAAGTGAATTACATTAAATTATTAAAGGATGTTAAATCGTTTATTTTTAAAAAAAGGAAGCAAACAAAAGCAAGTTTTTTTAAAATTCTATTTCCGCAAGCATGACAAGGACCAATTTGAATTTTAAGGCCCTCTTGTTCATATGATAACACAATTTCACTCCGCACAGAATATATTCTTTGATTTCAAATTATTCTAGGATATTAATTTTTCCAAGTTCATCGAATGAGCAAAAATGCCAAAACAACGACCAATTTGAATTTTAAGAGCCTCTTGTTACTATGATTGGACACTTGTACTTCGCACACTATATATTAGTTGATTTCAAAATGTTTCATAACAATAATTTTACCAATTTCATCGATCAAGGAAATCTGCTAAAGCAAGCCACATAGTACATTTGTGTTACAGTGCCATAGAAATTATCAGGCAGATATGCAGGCCAGCTGGCTAAAAAATTCAATTATATTGTTCTGTGTCCTCCAAAGAACAGTTGGAGTTCCACGGTATACAAATTGATAGACAAAGCAGATAAGTAAGAACCAACCATACTTTAAACAGACTGCAAGCAAGTTCCCAGAAGGTTCCATAGAGCTGAAACCATCGACCTTTGCACCAAACAATTTGATGTACAAATAAAAGACGTGGCCGCATTCATTTTCTCTTGTATCTGGTATATGTTCCCAATATAAAATAACCGGTTCCATGCAATATATGGGGATTACAGAGATGTGGGCCAAGTCCAACGAACATTCATCTGGATGTTGAACAAATGTTACAAAGACACATGAGGTATTTTTGTTTCCTGCCGAACTTTGATATATTTTTATTTTTCCCCTTCTTCAGTCGATATGAAAAATTGCATTGTCCTCATTCAAGGTGAATTTGTTGTGTATCTGAAGCTGTCACAACATGTAGACACTGCTTGCCTTTTTCTGTAGATATGTTTCATACGACAACTCTGCCAACTCAGAAAGCACATTTTGTAACAGAGGCTTCCTAACCGTACAATGCACGGTTGTGTTTCCCACGGTTCGGATAATAGCATTCACGCAATGTCCATATATATATGGACATTTTTCACTGCATTGTAGACAATCAATTGTATCATCACTTATCAAGGAGGAGGCAGAAGCAGCGGAGTTTCATTTTGCACATACCGGCTCAAAGGGGATCGAGTACACATTGGCTGCAACTAAAAGACCTTCAACTTGGGAACACAAGCAAAGGGATTAATACATTGAACAATATAATACACAACTGCACCCCTCCCCCCCTCCCCTTTAATAAAAAAAAAAATTAAGCAGGCACAGAAATTTGTTGAAGGCTATTTCTATAAGCAAAGTGAGGATGATTTTGTGGATGTATACGCACAACAGTTGTAGATCTAGCTAGTTTCTTCAGATCCTCTACTATATCTACTTGTAACTTTGTTACAAACGTTGTCTGCGTTGTCCGAAAGATCCTTTCTCTAGCATCCCTCTTCTTCGTTATATTTTTGAACAACATAAGTGGAATCTGCCCTCTATGAAATTGTTGTTCCATTGACGAAAACAAATCTGAATACGTATCGAACAATTGCAGCTGCAACATGGAATAGTGCAATATTTGTGTAACTTATTCGACATACATGCACATGTGAAATCAAAGGACAAAACTTAATATGAAAAGTGGTACCATTGCCTTGTCGTTGTCCGACTCTCCATCCTTTATATGGAGAATGTGTTGCGAGCCAAATTTTCTCGCCAGTGTGACAACAGCCCCAATTGTTCCGACTAGGTAAATGTCAATGCTCTGTGCAAGCTGGCTGATAGTCGAGTCCGGGACGAAATGATATTCTGAACAAACAGTGGGAATTTTTTCCACAATGATTGTTTCATTGAGTGAAATAATTCGATCGCAATCACCACGGTCATATACTGTTTTGGGCAATATATTAAAATTTGTAATGGATATCCCATTACGCGACAATATCTTTCCTACATGTTTCTGGACAAGTTGTGGAGGAACAATCAGTGTCATTGTCATCATGGAGTCCTTGTCTGTCATGTCATCATGCATAATGGATCTACTTTTGTTTGACTTGTCCAAGTAGGTGCTATAGACGACCATTATGTCCCCGAGGAACACTTGTCCAGTTTGGCGGTTGTTCAAGCCCTCTATTGACAGTACTTTGGATGTCACAACTCTAGACCTAATGACATTTTTTGAACAGGAAAACTAAAGTGAATGGTAGTGTGGTACAAGTACACACATAGTTTTGATGAACTATGGAGCCAGAGTTTTGCAACCACACCTCTTAGTTTGTGGAAAATGCAGCATGTTCGGCGTCTCACTTGTACTTGTTGATACCTTTTGTGAGTTGCAAACCATGTATTGAATAAAAAAAATAAGCATATCTGCCATGCCATAGATGAATATATAGCCCAGGAAATTTTTTTAGTAAACATAGTAAGAGCAAAGCGTATGCATCTTTACCTTTGGCCTTGTCGGTCTGCCAATGTCTTGGATGACTGACTACTCATGCCTATGTCACTAGTTCAACTTTTTCTGATGCAAGCATGTGCAGATGAACATCAAGACTAAACAAGCATATGCATTGTATATTTTCCATCGGAAGGACCAAATAGCTGTAAAACTCTATGCATCTGAATTTTTTAACTGGAGAAATGTTTAATAGTAAACAGGGCGTGAGCGCGGGGCACCATGGGCAATCTTTATATTGCGGACCCCCGGAAGCTAGGGGAGCAATCTTCAACCTGCCATCCTAGCACCCGCAATCAAGAAAGTTAGTAACTATGGAAGAAGGTAGAAGCACGACCACATAAGTGAATCCGTTAGTCCACTAACTGACGCATGAAGGAATTTTCGAAAAGCACACTAGGCAGATGAATTAGAAAACAAAAGGGATAATGGAATATGGAAAAAGTAGAAATAGGGAGCGCAGAAAGGCCCATTACTGCAAAGTCATCGTTTTCAAGTCTAATATTATATGCCCCCACCCGGTTTGTATATTTAATTTACCAGTACACTTGGTATACCTTTAGAAGATTGCACCACATAACCCTCTGTTGTTGCACAGAACAATTCATCTCCCTATCCAAGCGACCTGTTTTTTCCAAGTCAGCAAAGTCGAAGATGCAATGGACACGAAGGCAAGTTAGTATGAAGACAGACATCTAAAATAAAGAGAAACATATCTATTTACCCATCAAAGAGTCCTTCGTCATGTCCAACCATTATGTTTGTTTAAATGTAGCAATGCAGCGCAAACACAACGAACATGAACCAACTTAGTATGCAGGAAGGAACGCATGTAAGCAAGATAACTTACCATGTAGGAAGGCACGCAACTATTTTAACACATATACAGACCATAAATGAAATACAAAACAGTGCAATATGAAACAATAGTACAAGCATGCACCTTTCTATATCCTCTTCAGCCGATGCAGTCAAGACTCCCTCGTTTTCTCCAGCTACTCTATTTGTTTGAATGTGGGAACGCACAAAATTCAATGAACATCAATGGAAGTTGGTATTCACCGGAGAACAAGCAATATGTACATACAGCAAAATGACTGAACGAACAATCTAGAAAGGCAGAAACATGAACCTTTACGCTTCTCTCTCCATGGTTGTAAACGTGTAGATTTTTTTTCCCTAGCCAAAATATATTACAAGGCACAAAACATCATGCAATTGCAAGGCCGCAGCTAAACGATTTCTGATTTTCCCTGGCAATTTATCCAGACATGCCCTTTAGCCATGTTCTTTATCCTCTACACATAATGTTGTGCCCACGATACAAGTTCTCAGTTTTTCGTGGCAAACCACCCAAACATGCTTCTAGACATCAAAATATAATCTTGCAGAATCTTTGTTGCACATATCATATCTCAAGCACAACACAAATTGTATCGTGCGCACACCAGTCTATGTAGAGGAGAAAGAACATGTAATATCACATCCGCACATCTGACCATACATGGTTTATAAATGTAGGCTGCACACATATGCTTTATTCCAACAAAAAAACAACGGATATTGTGACTTCACATGTAATCCTCCACAACAATTTTGCATGCAACTATTTTCTTACATGGCAGGACTGGAACACTAAAAAAATCTCACAGAATAACAGATATCGGCCTCGGCAGACATGGAAAATAATACAACTGCATGTTTACTCGTGGGTGCAGGGGTTGAACATGGTAAAGCACTCCAAAAAAACAATAATAATCCAAAAAAAAAGAAGAAAAAAAAGCTCCAACCACCTCGTTTCACCCCAACCCTGTAAGGCCGAATCAAACAAAAGAAAACAACAAGGACCAAAGTAGTGAGAAAGCATGAATAGGCCGAACTGCACCTCCAGGGCCCCAAAGCACAAACCCCAGCCAAACAAACAGAATCAGCAACCAACGAACCAGCAAGAACCACCGGGCCAGTGAACAACATATGTATCTCCAATGATTACGAAACTGTAGCCCAAGCACAGAAGGAACCGGAAACATATAAAGAACATGCGACTACAAATAAGCAAAGATTCTTACTTGCAAACTACAAACACTGAACAACAAACAAAGAATACAAAATGAAACTATGGCATGGAAACTTACTCTAAAATGATGAAATGCAGAAGCGCAGGTCAAATCACGAGTGAAACAATAACAAGCAGTAACTGACAAACTAGTGAAGAAGAAGCACTCACCGAACCAGTAAACAATGTATGTAGCTTCAACGATTGCGAGGATGAAACATACAATGGTAGCAACCAAAAAACCAATGAAGAAGAACCACTCATCGAACCAGTAAACAATGTATGTAGCTTCAATGGAAAAACAAAGATGAAACATACAATGTTTGTCGAACTGGCGATGGACAAACAAGACTGCAAATTCACTGTAACTGTATAGAAAATTTTGAGGAAAAATGTACTGCGAGAAGCGTATTTACGTAAACATTTTTTGTCTAAGGACCTCACGGTATGCAAACATTTAAGCTATCAGAGGTGTTGAAGGACGTCGCGTCATGTAAACATTTACGCTATCAAGCCTATTCACGCATCTCGGAATAAGTGTGAATACATTTCAACAAATATACATCCGCCAAAGACGCTATAAACTTTGGAATTCTCAATCACTACAAAACTTGGATATCAAAACATTTCAATATGCTTAGTACATATGAAAACTTGCAGATATATTCGCCTTACAGAAAATGCTAATACAAACATTCAAACTAATGCTAGCATTAATCAACCTTCAAGCAATATAGAGGAAAAATATCTAATTAAAAAATATTGTCTACGAGAAAAACTTTGGATATGTTGCCATATAGTACATTGGGAATAGCGAAGGAGGCAATAAGACCTCCAATCTCTTATCCAATCATATCAGTACATATATGTAACTTTTTATTATATAAAAATATATTATTTTAATTCCATAGCTCCAACAATAGGTATTGTGCAAATAATTCGGGTCAAAGGACAAACTAATATGTAGTCAACGCATTATCGATCGCTATAGTCCCTCTATGCCTACAACAGGGACTAATAATATGTAGTCAACGCATTATCGATCGTTATAGTCCCTCTATGCCTACAACAGGGACTAATAAATACGTCTTCGTGACTTAATAATTGATGTCAGGGTGCTTGATATAGGTGATATTAAACCCCAAAACTTATTGTTTCGCTTGCTATGTCAACAAATGGGGAACTACAATGGTTGTATTGTTTTCGAAGTTCATCACTAGAAAGCATTACACTAGTTGAGTTTAAGAAGAGTAGACTGATGTGAGATACGTTCCCCAATAGTCATTAATCCTTTGTACGCTATGTCTACTACGACATGGACTTGAACCAATCCCGTGAGTCCACATTTACTTATTCACATGGCTTCTTTACACTTGAAGCAATGCAAACCCTGCATACATGAGAGAAGTACATATTATGGGCTTGAGGATCTTCTTGTAATTCGAGATGGGAAAAAATTAGGGTTTTTATTTGATTTCCTATCATTTACGCACCAAGAAGCTTGCATAGTCAGTGATTTGGCTATTCCTTCTCTGCATCATGTGTAATTGTTCTTCCACTTGGTTTTTTGTCTAAGTGTTTCATTTTTCACCTCAGAACAAGTTACGTTTGTTTCCAGAGCTCTTCATTCCCCCATCAATTTCATTGACCATTGTATCCTTAGGTAAGAATGTCCTAATAAAACTTGTTGAAAGATATCATTCTTACCTACATTGTTATATTAACAGAGACCAGATTCCATGGAGGCACTTCCTTCAAAACATCACATATGACCGGGCGTTACAGAACCACTGGCTTTAGAAACTATAGCGACATATTATAATATGCCTCTAAAACTCTTATATCATATGACCAACGGCGGTGATCTTACATTAGGAGAGACGATCCCTTGAGCATTTAACGATTTCAATGATTACAATTCGATCTACTAATGAGATGGACGGCTGACGGGATTTCGGCACTTTGCCCTTCGGGTCTTCGTGACTTCCAACATTAAAAAACTCCTGAAGCTAAAAAATCCTGATGTAACTTGCTTACGTCACTTGATGACGAGTCAAGATTCGAGTAGCTGCCATGTGTCACTCAAATTCATGATTTGCACGTACCTGAAATATTGATTTCAATTTGACACTTGTCGTTCTCTAATTGTGTCACTGTGTACTTGCTGACGTGGTATGCAATATATCCTTCTCGAATCAACGGTCCTCATTCTCCCTTTGATCGATGGCTGTGATCAAATCATGAGCCAACCCTGACTATTCCAACTCCTGATATCTGAAATAATCTAGATCAACGGCCCACAGCCCTCTGTGATCCAACGGTCCAGATCTTATCGCGATTTCATGTTTCGCGAGTTCCTACAAATCTCACCTTTGACTTTTCCAGTTCGTGAGTCAGGGAAATGTTGATCTCTCGTCACGTGTCCTCTGGATCCAACGGTTCTGATTTGATCACAATTTCACGTTTTGTGAGTACCTACAACTCTTACCTTTGACTTTTCTAGTTTTTGAGTCAGGGAAAAGTTGATCTCTCGCCACGTGTCCTCTGGATCCAACGGTTTAGATCAGGATCTAGGATCGACGGCTTGATCCATCTGCGATGCAACTCTACTAGCTTATCCTGTCATTCCACTCGAACATAATCCGATGGTCACGATCTTCCAACAGTCCTTAAGCCCATGGGCACTCGCATGGCCGATGCATGTTATTTTAGATGATCAACGCGGTCAACCTCTTGATCAGATGGTTGTTGAGGCTTCTTACTCTGATCGGACGGTTGTTGAGCTTACGCTTTTCCTTCCAAGTTTTGATCTATGTGTTTGCTAACCCTCCTGAGCTTTATCTTGGGATTCTCGATCCTATCATGATCAACAATAATCACAAATTTCTTCAGCTTTAAGGTGATGTATTTATGTCAATTATTTTTCTTTCTGAGATTAACCTTATTGCTCTGCTTACTATGACTGTTGACATCAATGACAACACATGAATGACAATTTGTCCAACACTTGGAAGTCTAGCATCGAAATTTTTAGGCATAACAAGGTTAATCAAAGGTATCTATAGGTTTTTTAGTTCTAGTTAGACATGACCTTATGCAGTCATCTTACCGCGAGACTTAAAGATTTGGGTCTTGCTAATTAATATTATTTTAGTTTGCTTCAGTTTACTCCTATGTTTACCTTGATTTGCTATTTTTTCACTTTTTACTGCAGTAAGAAGGTATACGGTTCCTTACTCTGTATAAATACCTTTGTTTTAATGTATTTTATTAAAGATTATACTTAGGTAAATTTGTATTGATGGGTCATTTTTGTTTTGCAAGGGAACCCATCAGAGAACGTAAGGCATCCTTTCCTACTTTGCTTCTGACTGCTTATACAAGACTCCCTATTCAAAATAAACTGGAGGTCGAGACGGGTAATTTAAACTATCTTTTCTAGTGGCATTTCGACTTTCATAAATCATAAAAATATGTAACTCCTTGTTAATATTAACCAGACTATATTTTTGTCTTACAGGAACTGGATTTGCAAGATCTAGGATTCACATGTAGAAGTTTTCCTTAGGATCTAAGGTAAGTTTAACTACCAAACTTATTCGATTATTTCCTTATCTCCTAGTATACGGTTTACCAATTTCTAAATCTCTTATTTGTTTCCTACAGGTGGATCTGGTTACGTTGAAACATACTTATCCCAAGAAAGGTATTTGAGTTCCAATGTTAAGGTCCTATACGATTTGCAACTATGTTTCTATTTTATATAACTTACGTGTAATTTGTAATGTCAATAGTTTCCCCTAAGGGAATATTTTTTTTATAAAGAACTGGATTCCTATTCTTTTATTGTTTGTATTTCTTGTACTTTAGATAAATAATTAAAATTAGTACTTTTGTTCATGGATTTATTTATTCTTGCAAATTGATCTCTAATTTCTCTTCACGTCTTATTTCCTAAATTTTATGTTATAATGAAAAATTGTTGTATTATAACCAAGAATTACATTGAATATCATTGATATTGCTAGTTACATATATTGCATAGCATCTTAACCTAATTTCATTCATCTTTGTTTCTACCATTTTATTTTTTTAATGTAGCAATTTAGTAATTGTGTAGAATATGTATATAGAATGCATAAGTCATTTGGATTCATATAAACAACTTCTCAAAATCAACCATCTTTCCAATTAAACAATAATTAATATGCAAATTATCTTTACTAATGATTAGAATATACACATATGTACCAAAAAACCAGAAACAATTGGAACAGACATGTTCCACCCAACCATAGATGCATAACAACTAAGTTACTTGTCCTGATCACCCCCAAGCCTGACTATGACTCCATAAGGGCGAACTAAGCTCCACTTATTTGCCAATGTACCTCTGTACAACTCAGAAATCATTTTCCTAACACACATGTGCTCACACAACAAATATCTCTTTCACTTTCAACATACTAAGTAGCGTCCTACCTCCCACATATAATATATATATATCCTTTTATAGCCTAGGTCTTTTCATTGAATCATTTCCCTCCTTGGAAATTTGCAGCTTAGATATGCCTGATTTTTAGGGGCTGCCAATAACATAAATTCACATATGACACTTGTCTAAACAGGCTCTGAGTTAGCTACATCATGTTCCCCACTCATGGAGTCATAGTCACTTATTTTAACCTAGTTTTTCCATCTGTTTCCTGCATTTTTTATTTTTATTTTAAATATGTCATTTACATCTGTTAATCAAAAGAGGACAATTGGCAAGTCAAATCTTGCATAATCATTCAAATAATAACAATAAATTGTCTTAATAATGTCAAATACGATTTTTCATAAATGGAAATCATTAAATAAAATGTTTAATAATTGAGGATGTTACATCCTCTCCCCCGTAGAAATAACTTTGTCCTCGGTGTTAGTATTTTCTTCCAGCCACCTCTTGGAACAGAGTTGGATATATTTTCCTCATATCATCCTCCAACTCCCAAGTAGCCTCCTTAAGACTAAAGTGCTTCCATTACGATTTTACCTGGGCAATGACTCTATTTCGAAGAATTGTTTCTTTCTTGTCCATAATGCACAGAGGTTCCACCTGGAACTCGCCTTCTGGTTCCACCTGCACCATGTTCCAATCAATAATGTGAGTAGGATCATGAATATACCTTTTTAACAATGCAACATGAAAAAAATTATAATTTTTCAAATTATCTTGGAGTGCTAGTTGGTATGCCACTGGTCCAATTCGAGCTAGTACTTTTAAAGGTCCACAAAACCTTGGCACTAACTTGGAACAGCTTCATAATTTTAATGAATTCTTTTTTTCTTTAACTTTAAGATATACATGTTCTCCAACATTATACTCTTTATGTAGTCTTTTCTGCTCTGCATAACTTTTATGTCGACCTTGCGCAACCTTTAAATTGTGTTGCACCTTCTTGACAATTTGTTCCATTTCTTGGAGCATATCTGGTCCAACCATTAGTCAATCAACTGGATTATCCCAATTGACTAGAGTCATACATTTTATGCCATATGAAATTTCGAAGGGACTCACTTTTGTTGAGGCTTGATAATTGTTATTGTATGCAAACTCAACTAAACTAAGTGTAAGTAACCTGCCCACTTAGTTGGTTTCTCCCTTACATACATGTGTAACATATCTTCAATTATCCAGTTCGTACACTCTGTTTTTCCATCTGTTTGTGGATGATAACTTGTACTGAAGTTCAAATTAGTTTCCAGACCTACAAAAAATGTCTTCCAGAAATTTGATGTAAACTTAACATATCTATCTGAAATAACCATTTTAGGAACTCCATGCAATATAAATATCTCTTTCGTGAAATTTTTTGCGATATTAATAGCTTTATAGGTAGATTTCACGGGTATGAAATGAGCAGACTTACTTAGTTTATCAACTACTACCATAATAGAATCATGTTGTCATTGAGTTTTAGGCAAACCTATAATGAAATCCATAGAAATAATTTCTCATTTCCATTCTAGAATAGGAAAAGGTTGTAATAAACATGTTGGACGTTGATGTTCAGCCTTCACATGTTGACAATCTAAACATTTAGATAAATAATCAGTTGTTTCATATTTCATATTAGGCCAATAAAATTGTTTCCTCGAAGTTGTTATCATTTTCTCATACCCTGGATGAAGATAATAGGGACTCTTACGCATCTCATTTAAAATTAACAACTTTAAATCAACATAATTATGCACATAAATTATGTTTTGAACCATAATATTCCATCTTTGTCAATATTGTATTCTGTCTCATTTGAATCTCCTTCATTTTTCAGCAATTTTTCTACTATCTTGACGTATTCAACATCACTAATGCTTGTAGATTTAATTGTGTCCTTAAAATCACTTTATGTTTTACTGATGATTACCTCATAGATCGTATTATCTCTTCGACTACTTGTGCATCTACTACTTAATTTTCTTTCCCTTTGATGTGTTGAATTTCAAAATCAAATTCGCTTAAAAAGGCTAACCATCTTGCTTGTCATGCATTGAGATCTTGTTGACTAAACAAATGTTTCACACCACTATTATGCATTAATAATAAAAATTCTCTTCCAATTAAGTAGTGTCACCACATTTTTAGTGCATGAATCATGGATGTTAACACAATATCGTGAGTTGCATAATTACCTTCATGTTCCTTTAATTTCCGAGATTTGTAACAAATTACATGTCCATCTTGTGACAATAGTCCTCCTAATCCTTCTTTACTAGCATCTACACAAACTATAAAATATGTATAAGGATCAATCACCTTGAGAATCGATGATGTAGTTAGTAATCTTTTCAATTTGTCAAAATTGTCTTGACATTTTTTAGACGAGATAATTTTGACTCCCTTTCTTCAGCAATGATGTAATAGGATATGCAATTTTGGAAAATACTTCAATAAACCGTCTGAAATAACCTATAATTCCCATAAAATATTGTATATTTGCTACATTTTTAGGTATCGGCCATTCCATAATAACTTTAATTTTTTCGGGATCCATCGCAATTCCTTCCTCTAAAATCACGTGTCCCGGATATTGTATTTTCTTTTGATAAAAATTGAATTTGTTGAACTTATCATACAACTTATGTTCATGTAAAGTTTGTAATACTATTTTCAATTGTTGCTCATGTTCTTCTTCAGATCTCGAATAAACTATTATATAATCAATAAATATCAAGGCAAAATTATCTAATTATTTACTGAATATATTATTCATTAAGCAAACAAAAGTTATCGGTGCATTTGTAAGTCCAAAAGGGATTACTACAAATTCGTAATGTCCATAACGTGTTCTAAAAGTTGTTTTATTGATATCTTCATTCTTTATTCTTACTTGGTGATAACCAGATCTTAAATCCAATTTAGAAAATATTTTTGCTCCTCCAAAGTGATACTTATTTTTAATCGTCATTTTATTCAATTGACGATAATCAATACACAACCGGAGAGTTCTATCTTTATTTTTGACAAATAATATTGGTGCTCCCCATGGCGAAACACTTGGTCTAATATATCCTTTATCTAATAATTCTTGTAGCTGGATTTTTAATTCAGTCAATTCAAGGACGCTCATTATGTAAGGTGCTTTTGATATCGGTGTTGATCCATGTAATAGATCGATAGAAAAATCTATCTCTCTTTTCAGAGGTAGTTCTGGTATTTCTATTGCAAATACATCTTGAAATTCTTGGAGAACAACGAAATCTTCTAATTTAGGTTTACTCTATTCATTTAGTAAATTTGTCACTTGAATAGCATATAGCTTGCACCCTTTTCTAATGCACTTCTTTAATTGTAAGGCGGATATTTGTCTTACAGAAACAGGTTTATTGATTCCTTGAATTGTTCTTGCTATATCACTTTCATCTTTGTAAGTAAATGATTTTTCATCACAATTAAGCACAACTTTATGCATCTCAAACTAGTCCATACCTATAAGTATGTCATATGATCCTAAAGGTAATACATTTAAATTCACCTTAGTACCATGACTACTTATTTCCAATTTACAGTCAGAAATGAATTTTGTTACTTTTCTTTTAGCACCTGTTGCTAATTATATCAACCAAGATTTAGGATGTTTTACTTTTTCTAGCTTGCAAAAGTCTACCAATGATGGAGTAATATAACTTAAACTTGCGCCTAGGTCTATTAAAATAGAAACTTTTCTATCATGAATTTTACCTTCAATTTCCACAATGGTAGATTGATGATTTGTTTGTCTACCATATAAGGCATCATTGATTCTATGAACACTTTTGTCAATGTCTCCAATTGTTGAAGCTTCTTGAATGTTCTGAATTGTTTTGTTTGTAGAGTTTTGGTGTGGACAATTACTCAACGGATGTGGTTCACCACATCCCCAACATTTTAATGGTTCTCTAGGATTATCAAATGCCTTCTTAAATCCCAAATTAACCGATTTGTTTCCTCCTTGTAATTGTGGTGAATCCTTGTAAAAATTGTTTTCTTGGTATCCTTGGGACATATTATGAAACGGCAATGGCTTGAAACCTTTCTTTCTCTGGGTTATCTTGTCTTGTTTCTTTTCTCTCCAAGCTTTTGGATTTTCAGACAGTTGTTTGTACTTTTCATAGTGTATCCTAGTTTTTCACAATACTTCATTCAAGGTGTTTGGATTGTCAAATTCTATTCCATCTTTATATGACTGAGGTAAACAACTTAAAAATCTCTTAACTTTCACCTTTTCATATTTTACGTAAGGTAAGAACCTTAATAGTTCTAAAAAATTCGTAATCAAATCTTCCATAGACATTTGTCCTAACTTTAACTCATAAAATTCTTTGGTTTTTCTTTCGTAATAGCTTTTAGATAAATATTGTTTCTTTAAATATTTCTTAAAATCTGTCCGTTCCATTTTCTTTTCCTTTAAACCCTTGGATAACTTTAAATCATGCCACCATATACTAGCTTTACCTTTTAGGTTATGGATGGTCATCCTCACTTTCATATTACTAGAGTAATTATAAATATGAAAATATGTATTTATGTCAAGTAACTAGGCTTCCACTTCTTCGCAAGTTGTACATTCTCTATTAAAAGTTGAAGGTTTAATTTTCTTAAACTCTCCATCTAAGTGACCCATCTATTTTGTTTTCTTTACTGTAGATACTCTATTTTCAGTCATGTGTGTATCATTAGAAGAATTATTTTCTTTCTTAGTTTATTTGGTTGAATCTTTTGTAGAATTTTTACTAACTTCCTCATCTATATCATTATTCTTTGGACTCTTTTTCGTTGCTATGCTTCATAAAAATATGTCATTTGTTTGTTGTTGATCTTCCTATGCTTTCTTCAGTTTATCATTATCTGGCTTGAAGGTTTGTAACTCTACAATAAGATTCCCCATTGTTTCTAAAACATGTGTTGTTGAACTACTTTCACTAGGATGTTCTGTATTTCTATGAGGCTATTGATTATTATTTCCTTCTGGTCTTTCCTCTTTGCCATTATGTGTGGACATGATTACAATTCTTGAATAACAATCTGTTTGTAACAATAAATAAAAATTACTTGTTAGTTTTCTTCTCCAATAATTTGTACCTTTATTGTGATGCCCATTAAGTTCTGAGTGTTGTAACCTATAACTGTCAACCATATGTAACATACCCTTTATACCACTAGTAAAAAAAAAAAAATATATATATATATATATATATATAGGTATTAACTTTTCAGCCATTATAATCTAACAATACGAATCTGAATCCTTTATCTTGGAATTTGTCTTAATGACACCACTTTGTTTATGACTAAAAACCTCATTGAAAAATTCCATTGTACACATAATTCTTTGTTTTACTTTCACTCTAGCTCTATTAAAATTGTACTCCCTCAATCCTAAGGTTCTAAGGACTTAGGACAATTAAAGGTCAAAGTATTGTTATAGGAGAATTCAATAGTACATTTTTGTAGGTCAAGTGTGTGTGTGTGTATCGAGAGAGAGAAAGATAACCCATTTAATATAACTCATTTATCTCTACTAAAGCATCATTATTACCATGATCTTAAAGTTAGAATCTTAGCTATACCAGAATATTTGAATGTTTGAAAGGTTATCTATGCTAGTTGTAACCATAGCTATCATTTTATATGCTTTGACATTCCATTAAAAGTGTTATTATCGTATTAACCAATCTGAGCAACTAACAAAATAAATACGTCTTCATGAGTTAATAATTGATTTCAGTGTGCTAGATATCTAGGTGACATTAAACCCCAAAACTTATTGTTTCGCTTGTTGTGTCAACGAATGGGGAAATACTTTGGTTGTATTGTTTTCGAAGTTCACAACCGGCAAGCATTACACTAGTTGAGTTTAATAAGAGTAGATTGATGTGAGGTAGTTCCCCAACAATCATTAATCCTATTTACGCCCTCTTTGTTATGACATGGGCTTGAACAAATCCCGTGAGTCCACATTTGTGTATTCACATGGCTTCCTTGCACTTGAAGCAATGTGAACCCTACATACATGAGAGAAGTACATATTATGAGCTCGAGGATCTTCTTGTAATTCGAGACAGGAAAAAAATAAGGTTTCTATCTGATTTCCTATCATTTACGCACCAAGAACCTCGCGGTTTTTCGGTTTTTACTGCAGTAAGAAGTTATAAGGTTCCTTACTCTGTATAAATACCTTTGTTTCAATGTATTTTATTAAAGATTATACTTGGGTAAATTTTTATTGATGGGTTGCTTTGGTTTTGCAAGGGAACCCATAGAACGTAAGGCATCCTTTCCTATTTTGCTTCTAATTGCTTATACAAGATTCCAGATTCAAAAGAAACTGGAGGTCAACCCATGTAATTTAATCTATCTTTTCGAGTGGCATTTCGACTTTCATAAATCATAAAAATATGTAAGTCCTTGTTAATATTAACCAGGATGTATTTGTGTCTTACAGGAATTGGATTTGCAAGATCTAGGCTTCACGGGTAGAAGTTTTCCTTAGGATCTAAGGTAAGTTTAACTACCAAATTCGGTCGATTATTTTCTTATCTCCTAGTATACAGTTTACCAATTTGTAGTATATCTAGGGAGGTAATATGGGGTACATATGGAGGTACCCAGTGGGAATGTGGTTATATATTATTAGTGGAAGTCATTTAATATATGATGTGGTCATTCAATGTAAGGTGGACTAGGTTCACTATATTAATAAAGGCCCACTATGGTAGTTAGATGTAATAAACGTGAGAAGGCTCTCTAGAAGGTTCCTAGGAGATAGAGAGAGCTATATAAAGAAGTGTAAGAAATGTAATGAAACATAATGAAGAATATTGTGAATGTATCAAGCATTGCTTGATGAGTGTTATCTTTCCTTGAGGATTAATATATGGTGTTAGCTTACCTCAAGGGTTTTGACTATTTCTTGTGTTCAGTATTTTCGTGAATGGTTTGGGTTTTTCTTGTTGATATTGTGGGATTATTTTGAGATTTATCTTCAGATCTATTCAAGTACTTAACAACTGGTATTAGAGAACTTTCCTTGGCCAAAGAAGGGGAGAATTGTTTGGCTCTTTTTGCAGATTTAAAAAAAAAAAAAAAAAAGGCGCACTTCAAGTTCAGATCTGAAACTTTCTTAGCAGAATTTTTCCAAACAAATTGGATATTTGAATTCCTCTCAGAAAAATACCCAATTAATAAAATAAAAAATAAATAAAAAAAGGTCATATACAATATGTGACTGTGTTTCTATTTTATATAACTTACGTGTAATTTGTAACATCAATAGTTTCACCTAAAGCGGATTTTTTTTTTATAAAGGACTGTATTCCTATTCTTTTACTATTTGTATTTCTTGTACTTTAGATAAATAATTAAAATCAATATTTTTGTTCATTCTTGCAAATTGATCTCTAATTTGTCTTGACGTCTTATTTCCTAAATTTAATGTTATGATAAAAAAATGTTGTATTATAACCAGGAATTACATTGAATATCATTGATAATGCTAGTTACATACTATTGCATAGCATCTTAGCCTAATTTCATTCATCTTTGTTTCTTCCAATTTATTTTTTTAATGTAGCAATTTAGCAACTGTGCAGAATATGTATATAGAATGCATAGGTCCTTTGGATCCATATAAACAACTTCTCAAAATCAACCATGTTTCCAATTAAACAAGAATTAATATGCAAATTATCTTTACTAATGATTAGAATATACATATATGTACCAAAAAGGCGGAAACATTTGGAACAGACACGTTCCACTCAACCATAGATGCAGAACAACCAAGTTACTTGTCATGATCACCCCCAAGCCTGACTATGACTCCATAAGGGCGAATTAAGCTCCACTTATTTTCCAATGTACCTCTGTACAACTCAAAAATCATTTGCCTAACACACATGTGCTCACACAACAAATATCTCTTTCACTTTCAACATACTAAGCAGTGTCCTGCCTCCCACATATATTGTATATATATCCTTTTATTGCCTAGGTCTTTTCATTGAATCATTTCCCTCCTTGGAAATTTGCAACTTAGATATCCCTGATTTTTAGGGGCTTCCAATAACATAAATTCACTTATGACACTTGTCTAAATAGGATATGAGTTAGATCCATCATGCTCCCCACTCATGGAGTCATAGACACCTATTTTAACCTGGTTGTTCCATCTATTCCTACATTTATTATTATTTTTAAATATTTCCCTTACATCTATTCATCAAAAGAGGACATTTGGCAAGTCAAATCTTGCATAATCATTCAAATAATAACAATAAATTGTCTTAATAAAGTCAAATATGAATTTCCATAAATGGACATTATTAAATAAGATATTTAATAATTGAGGATGTTACAATGGTCATCGTCTCTATAATATGTATATGTATATGTATGCATGCATGCATGTATGGATGTATGTATGCATGTATATATATGTATGTATGTATGTATGTATATTTCAAACCAAAAACATCTCTACTTCTTCATATCATATACAGAAAAAAGTTACGACATTATTTGGTAGGGGCCTGCCTTAAGGGAAACCAGAGCCCCTACCAGTAGATGGGCCACCAGAGAGGGCATCCATCTTCCTTCACCAGCCAGCATGACGACGATAATTGTTCATTAATAACTTTTATTGTAAGTTGTCCTTGCAAGTCCAGCTAAGCAGGGCGGTTCCTAATAAATAATTAGCATGTTAGTTCCATTAGGCAATTAATTAATAAAAAGTGAAACAACGCTTGTCAATCAGAAATAAAAGCAGCAAGTCTCTTGTTGTTGTTGTAAACAAGCCCAGTCTAATAAAAGGGTGTCTTCTATTTGAAATACAATGAATGGTCACGTACTTCTCACTTCCAATGTTTTTCTTTTTCATTCTCTACGTATTTTGTATTGTACAACATTTTATTAGTGTGTGCTAGTCTATTATGTTGTTGCATTTTTAATTTTGCATATAGAATTGTGGATCAATTGGTATTAGAGCCTAGATCTAAGACAACTTCTTCTCAGCCATGGACTTCACAAGAAAGACCATCCAACAATTATTTTTTCTCAGATCCAGATGTCCTTCTCAAGACTTCTAGTGTGCCCTCCTCAGGGCTTCCAACACATTCATCTTTCACCATTATCCACGCTCCCTCTTTAGGGTACCGGGTGCCTTCTCAATGCGCTCAGGAGTTCAGTGATTCTTAGAGCAACATCCGGTGACAAATCAACATCCATGGTGAATGAAAATTATGCTGTCGTGAACAGAGTCGTCTACAAAGGATTTTTCATCCATTGCCACAACTCCAATTCTGGATTTAATGATGGCTCTCCAAAAGCTACTTCGTCTGCAACCACATAGAGCTCCAACACCCACTATCTCGATACGTGCTTCCAATTACCAAATTTTTCAGGCCAAATGAATGGCAAGAATGTCGACTCTTAGCTTCCCAGTATTTCCACATACTTCTATACATGTCATGCAATGACAAAAGACATGAAGCTTCAGATCGTCGGTCTGCAACTCGAGGGAATTGCGCAGACATGGTGGGACACTCAGCTGAAGAATTATTCCTAGGTCATGGACAGAGGCAATCCAGATGACAAATAGACACCACACATTACGATGTGGGATGGATTTTTCCATGCTCTCATAGAGGCTTCTACCCACCGGGCTATCGCTAGAACCTCCTCGCCAGATGGTTGCAGCTCTGACATATCTGACGGAGGTGCCATACCTTCGATGGATATGTTTGTTGGATAGTTCGTTGGGTATTCGACGAACTTGTAAATGTTAAATAAAAATAATGAGATTAATGGCCCGTAGCTTTTGTGTGCCTATTGACCAGTGCAAAGGAGAGAACTTTTTTATAGCTTATGTTATTGATTTTGATCTTTATTCTAACCAGCAGATATATCCAGACTAGCCAACCACAAGACGAGGAGAATGCCCAGAAACAACATGAACAACTGTAGTAGGCTAAGAATAAGCACCAAGTAAAGAGAGATTTCAATCATGTAGAATGTATAATCTTTTCATTAGTGTGAAAAGGAACTGCTAAAATCCAAAAAAGATTCAATTTAGTCATAATTGTTATTTTCTCTATTGGGCTAAGACACGGTGGTGTTGCTCATGTATTCTCTTCACTACTAATAGAAAAGAAAATATTGTGGCCCTTACAAGACACGGATGAGGCTAATGGGAGTGGCGACAGTGAACGGATACTATGTATAGCCACCACAATTGGATCCTAGATCGGTTAGAAATGGACCTGTGATCCTCTACCATCGATGCAATGATATTCCTAGCCATCCTCCACCATCAACACAATGATACACTTATCCATAAAGAACCGGGGTGGGAATGATTATGTCAATGTCCCAGAAAAACCATCACCCAATACCCCTAATTGTTTATACAACACGTAGCATTGACATTGACTCTGAGATTGAGCTTTGAAATAATGCGTAGCATTATAAAATATGTAAAAGATCTAGCTTCCTAGTTCACAATGTATTGACATGTTAGAATGCATATGCACCACATGAATGCATGCCTGACACTTGTGATGAGCAAAGGAATGTTGAAAATATTTTTGTGCATTTGCCTAACAATTTACACTGCATTTCCAGATAAAAATATATAATCATAGCTTGAAATGTTTTTTAGAGCAGAGGTTGTCATTGCTAGAGTAGCACAAGTGTGTCACTAAGATGCTTGGGTATGATTATCATATCATATATAATTAATGCAAAGAGAATGTGGTGGTGGATTCTTTGTCTCAAAAATATGAGGAGGAAGGTTCTCTACCGACCTTATCCTTCCTCATGCCTAATTGCCTCATGGAATCCCACCAATAATGGAGGACCAATGATGTCATGATTCACCTCATCCACAAGATTCAAGAGGATCGTAATCCACCACACATGGCAACAAGATACCTTGAAGTATAAAGCATGCATTTTTTTAATTTAGAATTTTAAGTTGAAACCCTCGGTGTTGGAGGAGTTACATTCATCTCCTACCACAAGTAACTCTAGCATTCACAACACCTATGAACATGTTAAGCACTTTTTCTTTTGGGAAGGCATGAAAAAAGATATCAAGACTTTTGTAGCCTCATGTGACACTTGTTAATGTAACAAAGGGGAGACAAATAAGACTCTTGGGTAATTTTAACCACTTTTGATCCCAACCATTATCTGGACTAACAGTCCAAATGGATTTTATAGTGAGCCTTTCAACAACAAACAACATCAAATTGAAATCATGGCATCATTATGTTGTCCTCAAACACAATAGTTCTCAATGCATAAGCATGTATACCTTCAACAAATACCATTTGAACAAATGTTTTCAATAATGATACCATCATTCTCTCTCTCTATATATATATATATATATATATATATATATATATATATATATATATATATATATATATAATGACCTCTAACTCCACACCATCAAAGCAATAATGACCTCATTCATCAATGTGTAAGTACATTATAGGTAAGAGATAAAAACAAGGTTTGTTGGATCAACCAAATAAGCTATAGGATTGTTTTCCACCTCTATCGAATATAAGCAACCCAACCAACTCTTAAATTTTCCCATTATTGTATTAGGCAATTGTGGCTCCATGCCAAAAGGATTTCCAAGTAGAACTCACTTAACCATTTTTATACAAGGTTGTAGCCTACTCTATGTGCATGCCTATGTATATAGTAAAGGAGTGGTGGATGAGACTACTTTAACCTTCTAGGATTATGCACATATATCATAAATTTCATGCCTGAATATACTCTGTAGTAGTCACCATAAACCAAATCTGCACTTTTCAAATATGCAAGCATGCATTATGGCCTAAATATATGAATGGTGTGTATGCTAACATCATATAGTTCATGTATGTAACTCCTTAGGCATGTTGGAAAAGTTTTGGACAACGTGTTTATAAAACCAATATAAGCCAAAACTTTTCACATTCACCACTAATTCGGAGCATTGATGCACATAACAATGTTGGGCATGCATGCAACCCTTCAAACCATTTATGGGAAACAATAAATATACACCAACAAAGAATCTGAAAGTGTAATAGGACGAACAAGTAATTTATACTACCTAGGCATGAAATGTTCATTTCTTGTTAAATACCAAATGTTGAGCACCCACAATATTCACAATCAATTATAGGCATACATTTGTTTGCAAATCAAAGAGTAAAAATCTATGTAAGGGTCTCAATAACTAGTAGGCAATCATTGTCTCCTTCAAGTCTATTTCTCATTCAAGAACACTATCCAACCATAAAAAGAAAAAAACATTCATAGGTCTGAATTCTAAATTACAGATTTCCTTCATTCATCAAGCCATACAAATTGTTATTCAAAGCTTCAAATTATGGGTAACCTAAATCTTTGACAAAGTATCCCATGCATGCAAACATAATAACCTCATCATGGCATGCAACCAATGCTATCGAGAGCATAGTTCTACCATGATTTTTTAAGTGAAACACAACCTATCATGTCCATAAACCAAGCTACTCATAGTTGAATCAAAGGAAATAACCCATGCCATGACTTCATGCCCAAAAAACCACAAAATCGATTAGGAGCAATGAGTTGCCAACATAGTTTTCCATGCCTAAATTGGTGTTTGCAAAGGTTGGGCAAGGACATACGAAGAGTGAGAAATTTGTGGGATTTTTTCCCAACATTACAAGACTATGAACTTCTTTGGGGTTTGACCCAAGAATGGTCCATGCTAATGTGCCAAGGAGGGGATAGGTTCAAGATTCAAAGCTTGACAACTTCACAATTATATAGATAAACAAGTGTTTTGGCCAAGTGTAAATGTTGTGGAAAAACAACAATGGGATGTAAATGGCACATGTAAGCACAATGGTGAGGTTGTTTACATCCATGTCACAAGTATAAGTGTTAATATGATAAGTACAAGTCAATATGAAAATATGGCTTTAATTTCACCCCAATTCATTCCCATGTAACAAATGAATGCTATCATATACTAATCAAACCATAGGTAAAAATACTACTTGATGTCCAATTCTAGTATTTGAAGTAATCCTTGAGACAAGTGCATCCTCCATGGCTTGGTTGAGAACATCAATAATTTCACAGGTCCATAACTCTTCCTCAAGTAAGCGACCATTGAAATTGGAGGCTCATGTTATTTATGAGAGCTAGGCTCTCTTTCAATGCTTGTGAATTGAAGAAAGAGAGATAAACTTGAGAAAACAACTTGAATATTCACCCAAATATATATATATATATGTGTATGTTGTGCCCTAGATTTACCTTGAGAGCATGGGAAATGTCCACAGAAGGAGCACAATTCCATCCTTAATAGATCCAGAGTGAAGTCTCAACAAAAGGTTGAATGAGCCAAGAATTAGGGTAAGCGAATATGTGCAAAGGAGGCAAATTGCCACCATTGAATCTACATGGAGAGCCACAATCCTTTCACGCCAATCCATGCAAACAAATAACATTAACTCCAAATTCAAATATGGTATATGGAAAAGTGTTGGAGCACATTTGTTTCCCACTATTAATTACCAAACCCTTTTGCAAATGCCGACTATCATATCCACATATTTTCCAAGTTCTTGAACCATGTCACAAATAATTTCCAAGAACATGAACTATGAAAACAAGTACTTGCCAAGTATGTAAACAAACTCCCAAGTATTTTCAAAAGATATGAACCACATTCCAAAATTGCCAAGTATATAATTTTCACCTCTATATTTGGCATGATTACCATTTTGTTCTAGTTTGAGGTGAGGCTAGGACTCAAGGTCATATGTTTTATCCTCCACTAAGTGTAAGTGTTGAAATAACTTATAGCTTGAATACTTTAAGTATTGCAATGTAACTTTAAAATAAGCATTGGCACATTTGCATGTGTTTTTTCAAGTTATCCATAGCAACCTTAAATAATCATCATAGTAATGAGTAATCATAAATGAAGCATGAAATAAATTTATCAACAATAAAACATCTTAGCATAATCACTATACAAGACATAGATAAATTGAAGCATGAACATTACACCTAAATAGATATAACTCAATGGCCTTATCATCCCATCACTTAAGTACATTAGGAGGTGGACCCTATAGCAGACAAAGGGAATGGGAATTCTACCTCTTTGGAGGAGCAAGAGCTTGAGGACAAGACATCACTTTTTCATCTATGTGAGTGGGAAGAACCAAAATCACAATATAAATTATCATGTCAATCATATAAATCAATTGCAATTAGAAATGAAATAACGGTTGAAATACCTGAATATTCAATGGTTGTCCTTGTATGATATTCATTTAACATTGCTTCAATATATCTCCTCCGGTAGTTGTTCTACTAATTTAACCAGCGCTTAAAGAATCAACAAAAATAATAAAATAAATTAACACTTTTATGACTAAAAAATAATTAAAAAGACTTGAGTGCATGAATACTTGAATGAGCTCCTCTTGGTTTTGAGAATAATTTATTGGAGTAGTCTAATATTAGAGAAAACCTCCCTCGATTTAACGAAGCAGCAGCGAAGTCAACATTGACTTTGTTGTTGCTCTGTTGGATCGAGGGAGGTTTTCTCCAAGATTATCGAAATCCTAATTTATTCTCCACTGAACATGGCCAACCTTGTGAAGGTGGAAGCTCTTATGGCCCCTCCACCCCCTCACATCACTCTCAATTCCCCAGTACCGAATCTATCTACTAGAAAATAGTTGAAAGCAACACATTAAGATTCATGTATACACACTAGCAAAACAACAAATTCATAAAGAAACATATGTGGTTTTGTGCATAAAAAAACATATAGCAATCATTCATTAACATATAACATGCATTCATTAATCATAGCTACAAAATACTTCATCTCAATAAATTTTATCATCAAAAATATGTTTTCACAATACGGTACATGATGTTTCTAATTATATAACTAGTACAATCATCTCTTTTTCGATTTCTTCATTTTTGAAATGAATTCAGAAAGGATGTCGTCAGTTCCTTCTTCCCCTTTAGTTGTTCTGGCCTCTGCATGTCTTATTGACGACATGGTCGTGTACTCACGACGTCGAGGCTGTTGCAGGGGGGGCACGGATCATCAGCTGCAATAAGAAATAAATGTTAAATTGATATTTTTTGTTATTAGTATTACAAGTGTTTCATTAATAAAAAGAGCATTAAAGTGTTATTTACGTGCTTGAGTAGCGAAGGCAAGAGAAGTAGTTTAAGATGCGGCCATATGTTCCTCTTCTTGTCTAGCCTCATCCTCTACATGCTCTGGAGTTGAAACGGGAAAGGTTATAATTAATACACCATTTGCAGTTAACAATGTTTAATTGTAATCCATACTACATTTTTTATAGCACATGAAATACCTCTAGTATTGAGTTGCACACCACCTTCATTGGGTGGCACTCCATCTTCACTAGGTTGTGTTCCGCTAGTGGCGACACTTGTTTCTTTGTTGTTTGTTTGCTTAAAACAAACAAACACATTATTTTATGGCTGGAAATAATAATCAATAGATTGTACATGTAATAAATTATAAATAATCTTCGTTGATTTTATTTACCCTTGTGTCGGTTTGAGTGTCGGACTGTTGTGTTTCCCCCAAGATTTTCCTGCGTTCAACCACGGCTTGAAAGTCATGCTTGAAAGCAAGCTTGAGGTATTCCTCTGTTGGAGCTTGTTTGAACTCCAAGCCATGCAATTTTGCATAAGAATATGAATTTTTCTTCTTATGTGCAATTAAATTAAAATTGTTAACAATATATTGTTTGAATGCAATTGAGTTTTTCATACTTACAATTCGTACAACCAGTTTCTCCCTGGGCCAAGTTTGTGTTGGCTATGTTTTTCTATTCTAGCCTTGGTGGCTTTAGATGTGTTTGGGATCCTGTATTGAAAAGTTTCAAATACGTAAGTAGATTTCACAATGACAATAAAACATCATAATTATATTATTAGAAGTGTTGCATACCTTCCTGAGTCGGGTGTTGTCTTTCCTTCTTTTCGGAGCATCTTCTCCTTTGCATCTTCGTGTAGGACCTTCCACTCCCTCTCAGGAATCATTGGAGGACACTCATACTTAGGGTTCTTTTACAAATGAACCCTACATTGGTCCCACAAATATTTTAAATATGTGTCTGCTTTTGAGGAGACTCCAGATTTGTTGAAGGAACCCTCATCGAATACACCAACCAACTTGTTAATGAGTTCATCTTTTAACTTGGAACTTTGGGAATTCCACCTTGTGCGTATGGTGGGCCCAAAGATATCTAAGATCAGGTCATTCATGCGTTTATAAATGTATCATTTCCTACAAAACGATATTATCATTAGTTTAAAATAATCGCACATTATATGTAAATTTCAATTAGATTGTACATAATAATTAAAGCACATCTTAAATACCTGGAAGATTTTCTATTTTCATGGGGATGAGCTCATCGTTTACCAAAAAGGTAACTGGTAGTGTTCCCATGCTAGTGACACGGGAAGATCCAGGGAAGCATGCTTCAAAATGTGAAATGTCATGTTCTGCATCCACAACATCCCATGCACATTCTGGCATGTGTTGGTCAGAGCCAGGTGTAGTACCAACATCGACCATGGGGGGTGTACCGATCTAAGTGACTGGCTTAGTACCAACATCAAAATCGACCTTGGGGGGTGTACACATATGATTTTGTGTTGGTGTAGCAACTAGGCTGGTACCAACATCGGCCTCTGTAGGCACATCCTGGGGATCAAAATCCTGCAAAAACTCTTGTAAAAATAAAGAGTTTTTTATAAGGGACTTGTAAGAGTATAAAAATTAAAATCCAAAATAAATAAATGCGATAATTAAAGATCTTGCTTACCCCATAGTGATGAATTTTCTCCATCAAGGCTTTAATTCTTTCATTTATCTCCTGTGTCTGTGGCCCAATCTAAATCAAAAAAGTGAGTTCGATGTTTGAATTTCTCACAAGCTTCATTATTGTTTGCACTGAGTTGATGGAGGAAAAAAATTATTCATCGGTAAGCACTTCCTCTGCAGGATTTTTAGATTGCTCTAAGGTTGTTTCCTTCCCCCTGTCACCCTGGGACAATGGTGTTGTCAACAATGCAATGTGAATATAAGAATTAGAAAAAATAGAAGAAATTCAAATGTATGTGAAATAAAGTTAGTTCATGAATAGGCATGGGACAAAAACATTGCATGCGAAAAACATCAAAGTAAAGAGTGACTAAAGAACATAAGGAGTGATTGGTGTGGACATTGTGTATTGTAGACTTTACGTTGTTAGAAAATTCTAGGATCGTGTGATTAGTCATTAACAATGGATGATTTTTATGATGCCTTGTTAAATATGGCCAACAAAACCCTTGAGTCTAAACGGTTTTACAATTAAATTCTACAATGTTTCATCGGATCTCATGGGATCTAATTATGGAAAGGTGTTAGGAATTTGGCTTTGGTCTACTTTTTATGAAACTTATTGAACATCTTTTTGTTAGTTCTAATTGGGATCTTTTTGTTAGTGCCCTTCAGCCCTGATCACCCTGCCAAAATATAAGAACCATGACATATTAAAATGTTTCTTAAACTTACAAGATATGTGACAATATATTACAATAAATGATAATCATAAAATATAAGACTCATTGCTTGCAGGTTGGGTAAAATAGTATATACATCGCCCTCATAATAGCAACGTCGGTACCTACTCGATTCAAATTGTAATCAATCAACAACTCTTCCCCTGCAACTATTGAATTTATTGCACATACAAATACACAGTTTCCTTCATACCCCTCAAATACGAAATTAGGTTGCTTATTTGTGGTCACGGGTCATGTATTGTTTATAAACCCTGCATTATTCCCCACAACTTTTGGCCTTCTGTTAGTATACATAGATGCTCCTTTATTTTGATCATTGTCTTTTAGCTATATATAATTTGCAGCCACGCCATATCTTCACATACGTTTTGTATATTGATTAGTCGTATACAATATTTGTAGATGTAACCATGTTCGACATGCTCCATCAATTCATTTAATCCGTTGTAACAAAGATTTATGCCATCCATGGAAAATAGCCCCAAACCATGTAATGACGATGGAGCAACGCGGTATATTCTTTCGTTGACATAAAAATCAATGTTTATTTGAGGAATTGGGTACCCATCATTTCACTAGATGTTTGTACCTCAAGGGCACCTTGATGTCATCTATGCTCTCATCATCATAATAACATTACCCCCCTTTAGCAAGAAAAAATTCCATGTGTCTATGGAATTTTCTTCTGATCTTCTCACCTCTAGTTGATCTCTACCTGTTATACCTACTATATGTCTCACTTTCCTCTATTCTACCTGAACTTCCCTCACTCGGTGAAGATAGATCTGATAAATACCCATTCGGTTGTATGTCCAATAACACTCCATCAAATGAGAGAAATAGTTAGCGAGTGGCATAAGGTCTGTGATGAAACATCTTAAGGAAACCACAAGAACATAATAGTACAAGTGACCTTTGTTGTTACAATAAAATTCTCAACCCACTCATTTTTTTGAAAACTTAAGAATAAAATAGTATAAGTGAGTTCATGCTTCATGGATTGACGTAGACCATAATTTTAAGAGAATGGAGGAAGGGATTTCTTTTACAATCCAACATATTCTATAAAGAACTAGATATTTCTACAACAATGAGTTGCAACCATAAAGAATGTGTTTGCTTCAAGATCTTATTGAGTCTGACCTGCATTACATCACCATAACAACTTTCACAAGCATTCTTGACTTGGATACATGAAAACAATATCAGAAAACACGGTTTTAGTGACAAGGAAATACAAGAAGTTTATCCGTGTCCAAGGTTCGTCTATCAGATTTAAAATATTTAATCTGCGTGATAAAATGTCGATTGGAAAAATAAACTCAAAAACTTCTTTTGTTATATTCAAGCTAATAATTTGTGTATATTCAAGCTTTACTCCCTTTGACCATTGAAGTTTTTGTTCCTTTGCATTGAGGTAGGACATCCAATGGCTCTTCCCTCTTGCATTGGTCAAGCTTTGAGATCACCTTGATAGTACTTGGAAAGGATTCCTAGAGGACTAATCCCCCCATCCACTCTTGAAGAATCCTATTAGCCCTAGCCAATGCTTGAGAGGCAATCCTTTTAGGTGTCTTTAAACATTGACTCATCTTCAAACCCTAAGCTTCACCTAGAACTTGTGTAGTGACTCCATAGCCCTTTTATAGGCACAGTCTATTCTTCTCTTCAACCAAAAAACAAAAACAAAAAAAAACCTTTATTTTCCTTTCTTTTTTTGTTTTGCAATCTATGATTTAAATGTTTGATCTCATATTGGATTGCTAGATCTAGGTTATTTTCTTTGATACATCTCATTAAACTTGGATCTCTATCGTGAAAACTAGCCTTTATTTGATATATCATTTGAAGTTGGAATAAATTGGGTTATTGATCATATCCTTAACATGTTTATCCTGTGGATCTAACTTAAGTAACAAGGTAACCCTAAGCATTTCTAAGTGTTACCATTTCTCTTGGGTTACTTCAATTTCGTGCTTAGAAACGTATGCATTAGTCTTGCTCTCCATTAAGCTCATGGTATAGGGATTTATACCAGCATTAGGATATCTCCATGATCTACACATTTGATAAAGATAAATCGATGATAAGGTAAGTGGGACGACCAACATCTAAGGTGAAACGACTTGTTTTATTTGGCACCTAAATTTCACCCTTTAAGCTTGATGTCCAGGGTTCTTTAAAGTTGTTATTCCAGATCTAAATTTGTCATGTTGGGTATATCTCTTAGAATAAACTATCACTTTAGCACTCACAAGCACATAATTTTTCTTTGATCGTCTACAGTGGACAAGGGTTTAAAATATCTTTGGATAAAATTCAAATTTGGACACATTTCTCCAATCTTATTGCAACGTTTGGACTCATTGCTAATCTAGAATATTTCATTAAGTAGAACGATGCAACGTTGTGGCATTTTAAGGTTAATGTCACACTTATCACAAGAGTTTCATGAGGGCTTAACACTGGTTCTAATGCAAAGATGATGGTTTCTATAATAATCTCAATGGAACATTTCTAATACTTGTATTTTTTTTTTACTTTCTTGGACATATTATATTATGAGCTTGTGGTAAAAATTCTCTAAGTAATGTCTCTTAATGGTCGAGTATGATATACTATCTTTTCTGTTGCTATATTTTTTGCACAATCATTTTGATAATAAGCCCCTGAATGTTAAATTGTTAATTGTGGATGACAAGTTTAAAAACTATGGACACTAACTTGGCACCATTACATTACTCTGAATATTAGATTTGAAAGGTGTAAATATGCTTTGAACAATGGTAACTTGTCTTGAACATGGTTCGAATCTGCATCAATTTTTGTGGTAACAACATGGCTAGATGGTGTTGGTTTTTCATTATATTTCTGAGCAATTTTGGCACATATATTTCACCTAAAATTTGTATTGAGCAATGTGTTTCGTCCAAGGCCAATAATGATTTTGAGGGGTGATGTTTTTCATACATTTCATCAACATTAAAACTATGGTATCATTGCTATGGGAGTTGATCTATGGTTAAGCTTTTCTCTTGATGACATGGATGCATGTTTTTTAAATGTTGGCACTAATCACTATTTATAATATATAGACTGTGGAACGGTGGCTGAAGATACTATGGATGCATGAGTTTACTCTTTAACTTGGCTATAATATCACCATAGTTTGGATGTATTGAGTCTAGTTTACTTATATGAACTTGTGTTGATATAATATAATGATCACCACTAATCCACTACCCCAAACATATGGTAATTAATGACCACTAATTGATGAATAATTATGATATCATTGTCCAGAAAAAATTTGAGTCCATAAGAAAAAAACCATGTCCAAACTTTACCAAGTTCCACCACACCATCCATTGCTATTGTTGAAAACAAGTAAACAAAATGTCAAATATTTATTATGAAACTTCATGCCCAAATTTTGACTATAACATTGTCCCACATAACTGCTAGTGACACCACTGTCAAGTCACCATGAGATTTCTTGGTGTGCCATGAGATTAATGACCGAAGAGAGGACCCATGGGATCTGGTGAAAAGAGAGGACCCACACAATTTGGTGAATCAAAGTAGTTAGGGGCACCCAGGAGATGGGTTTGATGGTTTCACCAAGCTTTAATAAAGGCCATTTGTAAAAAATAGGATTCTTAACTATGTTTGTATTCCCTGTATGAATGACTATTTCTATTACTATTTAGGGTGAGAAATTTACTAGAAATTGCTTAGGGTGAGAAACGTTTACCGATTTGGACAACATTGTTGGTTTAGGTGGGCTCCTTTGTCGCTCTTTGTCTAACTATGGCTCTTGGCTCACTATGGCTCATGTTGCTCTCTGTCTCTGTGGCTCTTTGGTGGGGTCACTATGTCTCTTGCTGTCGCTCTTTGTCTCTATGGTTGGGGTCTTGCGAGGGTTTCGTTTGCAGGCAGGGTCAATGCAAGGGTTTCATTTGTAGGAAGGGTCGATGTGAGGATTCTGTTTGGCAGGCAAGGTCGATGCAAGGGTTTTGTTTGCAGGCAGGGTCAATGCGAGGGTTTCATTTGCAGGAAGGGTCGATGCGAGGATTTTGTTTCGCAGGCAAGGTCGATGCAAGGGTTTTGTTTGCAGGTAGGGTCGATGTGAGGGTTTTGTTTGATAGGTAGGGTCGATACAAGTTTTTGTTGAGCGTCGGGTTATCTGTTATATATATATATATATATATATATATATATAGCACATATATGTCACACACACACACACACAAACACACACATATATATAAATATATATATTATGATATATGATATGTTATATTATATAAATATTATATATTATATGTTATTATATATGTTATATTACGTTTTTTTTGCCTTTTAAAATAGGTGCAACTCCTAATACCACTCGAGGTGTGTAGAGACATGCCCAAGATGTCATTTAGATGTTATCCGTGATACTCCTAAACGTGCTCAAGATATCTGCAAGTGCATCCTAGTAGACATCAATCTGCACCTAGACACCCAAGGTAAAGACGACATCCCCAATCTCAAACAAGAGATGAGGGACACAAACATTGGTGTGCAGCATGAAACTAGTCAAAGAATTGATGCAAGTCATATATGAATCCGACCAAATTTACCCATAAGCTTAGACCATATCCAAATCCAACTCGCCTATCCCACAGTTAAGCGACCCAAATTATCTTGGGGTTCTCTAAACCCATAAAAGGGTGCCTAGGATCGATCTTCTCAATACCTGATCAAATGGCTCATTTTCCCATAAAACCAGTCACCGTGACCAGGGGCTTAATACCGAGGCGGTAATCTCACCTGCATCCTTAACTCCTCGCACTCTCCTTTTAGCTCCAGTGTCCAAGCATTATGACCACGTCCCTTATGTCCTCCTTCAATCTATGACGTAGATCCGTCTTCCCCCCCCCCGATCCGATGGATACAATGGATTATAGAGCCACAACTAGCACGATGTTTAAACCTGATCTTGAATTCCGCAATGGAAATTTGCTCGTCGGTAATGAAATCGACATAGACCGTTGATCTTCCTCCCAATGGAGATATACGATCCCGATTGATTGCGGAATGTGAAATAGCCCCCTCGTTAATTTTCCATTGGACTTCTGCAATCATTCTCGTCTATTGATCTGTCTTCAGCATGATCTGACGATCACGACTTAATCAGTTGTTGACTCAATGGTCCTCCTCTCTACTTCCAGATCTGATGGCTACGACTCAACTGATTATCGATTTTCTCCTTTCTCTCGATCGGATGGTTATGAACCACTAGTGGGGTGATCTGACGATTGTTGTGCCTTCCTCTGTGATCACGAAAATTTTTGCCTCCACCATTCTGTAGGATCATCGATCCTCCTCGTGATCAATGATCATTGGAATAACCATTCTCAACCTCACATAGGGTACATGATTTCATCATGTCTCCTTTCTAGAGTTATCCTTCTCGTCCCTACAACACAAACCCTATAACTGCAATTACACAGTCTCAACTATATGCACAGACTTACCCTTCTTCCTCATAGAAGTATACAATACATAGATAAACAAACCCGAATATAGAGACTTTTCAGTGATACTCAAACATAGTATTTTCCTTTCATTCATATACATATGATTACACACAATTACACAGGCTCGCATGACCTCCTTTGTCTGGATTAAATCAACAGACTGCAATCCTCATTCTATTGTCTTGATTAACATTTATTGGCCATACCTATCTCTTGGCCTGATAAACATTCATTTGGCCACCCTCTTTGCCTCTAAGGCTTACAATAATATACATAGGGATTCTGAATTGTTTATGGTTCAGATCCAACAAATCGTCAACAAACTCCTAAGGATCCTCTCTGATCCACTTTCCACTCAACCAAATCCCTATTATATGATCTACTAATCCCTAATATCTTCATGAGATCTTCACAAGCCTAACATCTCTCATATTCTCACATATTCATCAAATTGCTTCTCTTCAGCTTCTTGTTGGCTATCTTTATGAGCCAATTCTTCTTTACCCACAACCACAAATCATTTTAACTGTCTGTCAGTCCCTTCATCATCCAAATGTGTATGTGTTCTCCCTTGGTTGTCTTCATGGGACAACATAGCCTCATTCTCTATCAAAATGCAATTATGATCTTGCCCTTTCAAAATGTCTTTGTACGTTTCCTTTTCTTCCTCCATCTTTATGACAGCTTCAAGTGATTGTCTATCACCTGCTTTACCTACAAACATACACAAATCATCATTTTTAAAAACATTAAGGCCTTATGCCTCTCTTGATTCCTTTGTTAGTATATCTTCATCATGCTAATTTGAACTCTCCAAAGAATCCATGAGACTCTCAACCGGTCTCCTTTCCACATTATCCTCCCCAAGGATGTCTCCTTTCCACATCATCCTCCCCAAGGATGTCTCCTTTATCTAGTTCACAATAGTGAAATCCTTCTTCTATTATCAATGGCATGCATCTGAACTCATCCCCTCTGAGTTTCTCCTTCTGCATTAAAGCATTCATCTTTGCTTCAATTTCTCTAAGCTTCTCCTCATATAACTGCATCACTGGCCACTGGACTTTCTTCTTCATACTCCATCCATGTCTCTGGTTCTCTTGCATCTCTTCCTCTTGTAGCAGCTTCACCATGTAACTGAGTTTACCTTTTATCTCAGTAATCTCTCTGTCAAACTCTTCTTGACTCATCTTCTTTATGCCCTTTACCTTGGCACATTTCTTTCTGATGTGACTTTCCTCTGAACCTTTGCAATGACCTTTAATGATCATTGTCTTCCCTTCCTTTGTGAACTTCATTTGTTCACCTATGGACTACCTCTAAGCCTTCTCTTGAAAAGTCTCCACACATGCCTTCATACCAATTCAAGCTTCCCTCTAAGCCTGGCCTCTTGGTACCTAATTGGTCCTCTATCTCTGGAGACACCTTTTGCGCAACTCCCTTGCTCTTCTTGGCTTCTACAGTACTCAACTTCTTCTGAGAACATTCAACTTTTTCTTCCTTGTCCAACCTTTAGCTGGAATCTTCAAGGTTCTTTACCACTTTCTAAGAGTCTTCACTTGCTCTTTTAAGAACACAATTGTTCTTCTATCACAACCTCTTAGCTATCAGTTGTTATTAACCTTCAGTTTTTTCTTAGCTTGCAACAAACTCAAAACCAGAGTTAGAATAAACATAGCATAGCATCCTTCAAGATCTCTTCATGATCTTGTTCCACCATTCATCTGCACTCGAATGAACTATTCTTTGCCTCTGCCTTGTTCTATCAGATTCCCTAAATCTGAATTACTCTATGTAGAATATCTTTGACCTCCTTATGCATTCTCCTATGCATACTATCTTGTTATCAGATTTCCAATCTGAACTCCACCTTTACATTTTGTCTCTGTAACTCTGCAATTCCTTGTCAAAGAGCATTCCTTCACTCTGATACCAACTGATGCAAGTCAGATATGAATCTGGCCAAATTTACCCATAATCTTGGACCATATCCAAATCCAACTCGCATATCCCACAGTTAAGTGACCCGAATTATCCTGGGGTGCTCTAAACCCGTAAAAGGGTGCCTAGGATCGATCTTCTCATTACCTAATCGAATGGATCATTTTCCCATAAAACTAGTCATCGTGACCAAGGGCTTAATACTGAGGTGCTAATCTCACATGTATCCTTAACTCCTCGCGCTCTCCTTTTAGCTCCAGTGTCCAAGTGTTATGACCACATCCCTTACGTCCTCCTTCAATCTATGACATATATTTGTCTTCCCCAAGATCCAACGGATACAATGGATTGCGGACCCACAACTAGCATGATGTTTAAACCCGATCCTGAATTCCTCAATGGAAAATTGCTCGTCGATAATGGAATCAACATAGACCGTTGATTTTCCTCCCGATGGAGATCTACGATCCCGGTTGATTTCGAGATGTGAAATATCCCCCTCATTAACTTGCCCTTGGACTTCTGCAATCGTTCTCGTCCATTGATTTGTCTTTAGCATGATTCGACAGTCATGACTTAATTATTCATTGACTCGACGGTCATCCTCTCTACCTCCAGATCCGACGGTTGCGACTCAACTGATTATCGATTTACTCCTTTCTCTCGATCGGATGGTTATCAACCACTGGTGGGGTGATCTAATGGTTGTTATGCCTTCCTCTGTGATCACGAAACCTTTTGTCTCCACTATTCTGTAGGATCATCGATCCTCCTCGTGATCAATGATCATTGGAATAACCATTCTCGAGCTCGCATAAGGTATAGGATTGCATCGAGTCTCCTTTCCAGAGTTCTCCTTCTCGTCCCTGCAACACAAACCCTATACTTGCAATTACACAGTCTCATCTATATTCACAGACTTACCCTTCTTCCTCACAGAGGTATACAATAAACAGATAAACAAACCCAAATACAGAGGCTTTTCAGTGATACTCAAACATAGTGTTTTCCTTTCATTCAGATACATATGATTACACACAATTACACAGGCTCGCAGGCCCTCCTTTGTCTTGATTAAATCAACGGACTGTAATTCTCATTCTATTGGCCTGATTAACATTTGTTGGCCATACCTATCTCTTCGCTTGGTTAGCATTCAATTGGCCACTTCCAATCTCTTGGCGTGATAAACATTCGTTTGGCCACCCTCTTTGCCTCTAAGGCTTACAATAATATACATAGGGATTTTGAACTGTTTATGGTTCAGATCTAACAAATCCTCAACAAACTCCTAAGGATCCTCTCTGATCCACTTTCCACTCAACCAAATCCCTATTCTAGGATCTATTAATCCCTAAGATATTCATGAGATCTTCACAAGCCTAACATCTCTCATATTCTCACATATTCGAGAACATTTACAATAAAAACCTCGCACACGTATTCCTCACTCAAACCACTCAAACATACATAATTTCCTATTAAGAAATCAAATCCTTAGAAAACATAAGACCCCTCTAGGTTAACCAAATATACAATGATTTTTGGAGCAGAATGCTCCTGCATCAAGAATTAGAAGAAAAATGCATCACAAAAGTTCATAATTTCCATTTTGACATATTTTTTTCTTCAATTGTAACTTGAAGATGCTTGGAAAAAAATAGAAGTCCACTTTTAATATTATAGAACAAATAAATTGTCATTGCAAGGAAGAATATACTTACCTTTGATGGTGACTTAACTCAAATTTTTACAGACCTAGACACTCTCTGAAAGCCATTTTTCTTCTCCAAAACAATCAAATGTCCTTGAGGGGTGTGGGACCAATAAGAAGTAGAAAAAAACCCTAATATACAGTTTTTTAAATAACACATCATCTTGCAAGAAAATAATAATGATATGTTTGTTTGTAGGTAGGTCAGTTTAGAAATAAATTAGAGGTTAAAATGTCTCCATTTTCCATAGATTAGGGTTTTTTATACTCCCCCCCCCCCCCCCCACACACACACACATTAATGGTTAAGAACATATGTTTCCTCCTGAGAGGGCACAAGTTCAAATCCAGAGGGGGGTAGGGTATGTATACCTCTGTAGACTTTAACAGTCAAATGGTTGTGCGGAGGGGGTCCTTTGTCCCACAAACAAGGGGGTCTCATACACCAATTTGGTGTCTGGATTGGCCATGACCTTAAAATTAGATTATTATTATTATTATTATTATACACACACATACACACACCGTGTATCCCTCGACGTAGCCATTTGGATGGGGCGTCACGTTTCTAGGCATTCCCATTTCTGAAACTAATACATGTTTCAATGTTTCATTCAAATTAGGTGGAAATATGGGTAAAGAACCCATACACATACAATGATAACCCTATAGATAAAGAAACAGAGAGTATGTTGAGGTCTCCAAATAGATGGTACTCAAAATGGTGATAGTCTAATAAAGATAAAAAGCAATGTTCTACCTTTGGAATGAGAGAAATGACAATTAGACTTTGGATAAGCAATGAAAGGCACAACACATACCCAAGTGATTGTTCTAGAAAACCCATGAAAATTGCCACTAGTTACTCAAGTGAACACATACCCAAGTGAAATCCTACAATGAGTTCAACCTTTCTTTTTATTTCTCATAATCCACTTTGAATGTGGTGAATATGGCATTCTCCATGGTATCCAACTAAGTAACTACAGTAACAACTTAAATATAAGGCTCCAAAACAATGTTGAACAACACAAAACCTTTGAAGATGATTCAATATCCATGTTGTTAATGTTTCATTTTATGGTTGTACTCCTTTGTCGGCACACAATGTCTCGTATACTTAAAATTGATTAAAGACATTGTGTATATCATTCTCAGAAGAGAACATATCCATCAAAAGTTCAAAACATCTTCAAGTCATCCTGATCCTTCAAGGTTCATAAGTGATTACATCAAATCTTGTTTGGATGTTAGTCCACTAGCCTTTTATGGGGCTCTTTAACATCACCATTGGATTTTTTCGACATCAATATAAAGGAAATCGAATATCCATAAATCTTAAACATGCCATGAAAAAAAACTCCCATAACTTCTACCATCATATTCAATATTATTCATTTTCTTGATAACATTGACCCTTTTACTTGGTGCTTCTTCATTGATGGGATATTCCATGTGTCCTCTTATTTGGTAACATGGGAAAAATCCTCCCATGTTTGGGTTCAAAGCTTGCTTAATGTTCTATTTGGTTGGATAGACTTCCCTTTTCTGGCTTACACTTCAATTACTAGTGATAAGCCAAACCTATTACTTGCTCCATGTTCACTCTAACAAGGAAAATTGAATCATATCTTTAAAAACCTTTGTTGATGACCTATTCTCCACAATGACACAAGCACAAATTAAAGAGAAATAATTATGTTAGTTAATATAAATGCATGCATACTCAAACAAATAGCTATAATAGTTAGCATGGATGCATGCCTACTCAAACCTATAATAGTTAGCAATGGTGCATGCCTACTCAAACCTATAATAGCTTCTAAGTTTAATGATGCTTGATTTACTTATCAATCGTTGCATTAATTATTTAACCACCACATTTGATGCTTGCTTCAATCAGTAAATCACCATATGAACCAAAACTTGCTTTTGTGTGAATTATCATGATACTGACATCATAGGTTGTATTAGCACTCACAGTAGCCTCATACTAGTGTATGTTGATGTATGTTGTGAGATACCTTCGCTCACGCTTCACCATGAACATCATAACCTTTGTGCTCTTATCAATTCCTTACCAGCATTGGGCGTGCCTCATGCCTTTACCCACATCGAGCCAACATTGGCTCCCTTAGCTTATTACCTTTGTTAGTTCGACATTAATTGTTGTTTCCTATTGCCTCTTGCCTTCATTAGTGCTTAGGTAGGGTTCCCCATTTTTTCCTCTCCTCTTCCCCTTGGTCCTTGGTCATTGGTTTGGATTTATTAGATAGTTTGAGGCACTTGTTTGGGGCACTTTCTTACTCCATGGGACCGTTTTGTGACTCCCTTCAATACATTTAGGTTGTAATTTTGTTGTTTGATTGTTGAATTATTTGTGTGAGTCGTATTTGAGTCTCGAAACCCTCCCATACCATCAACGAATGCATCTACTATAACCATGTCAAATTTCAGCACAAACTGAAAAAATTTCAACGTTAGCCCCATTCATAGGTCACTTTGTGTGGTGTCAAATTAAAGAATAATTTCCAGTAATTGGTAATTAATGGACAACCTTGAAAATTGTTAGATGAACCAAAGTTAAAATTGGAAAGGATGGTATAAACTTGAATGAGCCTCTCTTAGTTTTAGACCTTGCGCATGGTAGATTCATTCTTAAAGCATCCTTTAGGCCCTTGAATACTATTTTTTTTATCCATATACCATGTACAAAACCTTAAGAGTCGTCTATAGTTCATAAAACCTTGTAATGGTGCCAATATGACACATAGGCCAAATATTTCATTTATAGGGCCTATGTGGTGGTTTTAGACCTTATGCATGGTTTGGGAATCGTAAAAGCATATTGTATGTCTTAAGACATTTATAGTTCCTCCTCATGCCATGTCGATGACTTGAAGAAGCATAATTTAAAAAAATTCAATGTTGGCCCCTTTCATTGGTCGTTGTTTCTAGAAAGTTTCGATGAAGATGTTATAGGAACGACAAACATGTTCATTGAAACTTTACCACAATATGATGATAACGATGACGACAAATACGATGATGGATAATTTCATCTCATTCACATTTATGTTATAATTTTGTCATTTGATTGTCAAATACTTTGTGTGAGTCGTATTTGAGTCTTGAAACCCTCCCATAGTGTCAACACATGCATCTACTATAACCATGTCAAATTTCAATGCATACAAGCACAAATTGAAAAAATTTTAATGTTGGCCCCATTCACAAGTCACTCTGTGTGGGGTCAAATTAAAACATAATTTCCACTAATTGGTAAATGGACAACCTTGAAAATTGTTAGATGAACGAAAGTTAAAATTGAAGATGATGGTACAAACCTAAATGAGCTTCTCTTGGTTTCAAGAATAATATATTATCTACTGAACAAGGCCAACCACGTGAAGGTGGAAGCTCATACGCCCCCCCGCACATCACTCACAATTCCCCAATACCCAATTTATCTACTATAAAATATTTGAAAGCAACATAGTAACAATCAAACATAGAAACTATGAAAACAAAAATTTAAGGTAAATGAAAGAGAACAAATCAACTGAAAACATATAAATACATACCTCATACATTTCAACATTTCGATATCATTAATATTCTTCTTCATCCAACTCAACATCTATATCATCCAGTTCAGAATTGATGTTGAAAGGATTGGCCATATCAACATCATCATCAATGTCGTCATTTCCAATCATATCATTGTCTATATCATCACCAGGAACATTGTCTCCTACATTTGGTTCGACTTCTTCAAGTTCTTCATCTAACACATCGTTGATATCATCTTCATCCAGAACATTGTCTAGAACATCTCCTTGAAATTCTACGACGTCTTCATCTAACACGTGAACTAACTACTCATCTACATCTTCTTTTGCTACATTATACTTTACCGACCTTCCTCTTGGATCATATCTAACAACATATGACCAACCCCCTCTACCTGGAACCTCTGAGTAAAATACTTGTTCTCATTGGCTTGGAAGAACATAGGGCTCTGATCCTGTCTAAGCATTCCCTGTATTAACAATGGTAAATTCATTAACATGTTTATTAACAATTCTATTAGGATCACGTTCATTCATTCGTAGTCTGTACCATTTGACGCCGAACAACACTAATTTGAAGGATTTACAGCCGCACTCAATTATATCATCCAAAAACCCATATTATTGTTTTTCAGAGACTTTGGGATGTTTGTCACTTCTAGATGAAACAATAGTAACCTGAAATATTGCAGTTATCCTACTATCAAAAGTTTTCATCTTTTCATCCAACTTTTTGATGAGAAATTTGCGGTCATTGCACCACATAGTCTTGTGGTGTTTCAACTGAAATATTCCAAACATGTAAAAAATGCATTGTCAATTGATAAACATATTTATACTTGGAAATTATGCAAATTAAGAAAAAAAACATGTCATATACATCAATATAATATTTAAAAAAAAAAGCAAATAGTATGGGTGAATATGTTTGCATGTTTATCTTTTAAACCATATGCTAAATCAATTTCCCTCTGTGTAAGATTGGTATCTCCTTTACATTCAACTTCTTTGACCAATGTAGCCACACCATACCATGTTAACCTACCATTATTATATTGTATCAATTGTTCAATCCATACCTTCATTCAATCAAGATTGTTTGCAATGTATAAATGTATTGCATCCCACTCTCGACCAGTTGTATTAAAATGAAACAATTAACATATATTAAGTTACCATGGTATACATTCATAATAATGGATTATGCAAGAAGACTAAAAATTAAATAAGTACAATATACATAAAAACAAAAAGTCAAGTGTATTATAAATCCCCACCATCTACTTACATGTCACTTTCCTCATTCTACATTTCCCCAATAGGTGCTCCCCTTCAAATTTGTTGATGGGGTTGACATCCCAAATGTGATCCACATTAATACTTGTAGCTATTTTAGGAATATATTGAGTAATATAAACCATGGTTTGATATACCATATATCTCCCTACCATAGAACCCTCAGGACGTCCTCTTTGTCTAACCAAATCCTTCAATGATTTCAAGTGCCTCTCAACCATCCACATTGACCTTGTGTGTACAGGTCCACACTTTTCAATCTCCTCAACTTGGTGTACAAGGTAGTGTTCTTGTGCATTGAAAAATGTCAGAGGTAGATACTTTTGCATTTCACACATTATATGAGGAATTTGTCTCCTCCAATACTTTGTATCTTCTTTATAGATTTCTTTAGATGAAAACCATCTACAAATGATGCAAGCAAATCACAGGTTTCAACAAAAAAATATATAGTACTACATTACAAGTAAAACACATGCAGTCAAATATAAGTTGTACAATGAATTGGATGAATTACACTTTGCATATAAATCACCACTTACCTCATGTATTTGCCAAGATCATATATAACTTGTTTGACATTGTTGTCAAAGTTGTCTACGAGAGATAGAGGTAGAACATACCGTAACAAATAAAATTAATCATTATTTATTCCCAAATTAGTATAAAAAAAAACATTAACAAGATGTTTCACCAATATAGAAATATATACACCAAAATAATTACCTTAATCAAGGTATGCCAATGATGAGTTCTTATCCCACCTAATTCACCTTTCTTTGTTAGGATATTCTTTATGTTTGAAGAAAATCCAGTGGGAAATTCAATTTTTTCAATAACCTCTTTTACATTCTTGCTTTGTTGCACTGTCAATAACCATGGAAGGGCACTTATATTTTGGTCTCCATCGATATTTGAATGAATCACACTTGGCATTGTATGATTGGCCTCCTTAATGTCATTACAAATTTTGCAATTTGTTTCTTTGTCATTCCTTCCATCTAAGATTCACCATAACATTTATGTTACATTCTTCCCGATGTGCATTGTATCAAACAAATGAACAATTTCTAGGTGCTCATAGTAGGGGAGCCTACTGAATTGTACGTGATAAATTTTCATTCATCATGGAAGCACCCCATTATTAATGCCTTCGTGACGACCTTCAAGGTGAAGCATATAAATTAAAGATATTACAACAATACTTGTTAATTAGTACAATGAACAAAATGAAATAAAAATATAAAATATTCCAAACATTTCATGTATGATACATAGACGATTTGATCCACACCTTGATGATTTCTATTATATTGCAACTTCCATATACGGTGTGTCATTCTTCGTGGTTTTAATCCAATCTCTTATTTCCCATTGAAAATATGTTTTTTGGTACTTCAATACCTATGGTTCTTAGGGAGGAAGTGCCTATACTCATCAAACACCTCCTTTCCTAAACTTCTTGAACGACGAGATTTCATCTTAGGACCACAAACTGGGCATGCAAATTTAGCCTTTGTTTGAAGACCTGCAAGAGATGGATTAAATTTTATATCGATTATTCGAAGTATGTTTAATGAAGGGATTATATAAAAAACATGCATTATATGAACTTCATAAAATTAAACACTATTAAAGTGCAGTGTAACATTATAACATACCACATAAATGTGTTAGCCCTGGGGCATCGTGAATTGTCCATACAAGCATTGCATGGAATTGCAATTCCCTTTGCACACCTACTGGTCTAGAGATATCATACATAGTGATGCCCTTCCATAACTCTAGTAAGAGGCTCAATATATACATTCATATCTTTGACTTGGTACTTACCTAATTGATTGAACATACAGTGATCGTTACTACATATATGAGTAAATAAAAAAATATCAAACACGATTATAACACATAATTGAACATGTATGAGTAAACAAAAAAATATAAGACATAATTATGAAACAAACAAGACATGTGAGATGTTACCGTGTTAAAAAAAAATATTCTAAACAAATACCTGGAGCAATCATTGCCAACATTATGTGCTCCCTCTTTGTTGACATCCATGGAGGAATGTTGTTGTTGATAACAAAAATAGGTCACACCGAGTAAGTAGATCTAAGCTCTCCAAATGGATTGACACTGTCAACTGCCAATGAAAGCCTAATATTATGAGGTTCGACTTTAAAATGTAGCCATATTTCCTCTATATTCTTAAATGCAAATCCATCTGCAGGCATTCAAAGAACACCGTCTTTACTTTTGTTCTTTGCATGGTAATCCATAAACTGTGCTATGTTTTTGCACTTGAACAATCACCGCAAACATGGAATATATGGGAATATAATGAAGAACCTTGCAAGGCGCCCTTTTTGTTACTTGATCAGTTCGATATCTACTAATTTGACATTTCAGGAATTCTTCTTTCGACACATGTTCTCCATAATATAGAATATGATCATCAGGACATGCATGAATAACTTGATACTACATTCCAATATCTTTTATAATGGCATGTAAATCTTGGTATGAGCGACACAAAACATTTGACGATGGTAACAAAAATTCACATAACAATCTACAACATAAAAAATCAATATTGGTTAATGTAAAGAATATTAATCGTACATATTGCATCCAAATTCTACAGATGATCAATTAACAATAAAAATAGAGGAAAAAAAAACCTTTATCATCATGTACTAAATGTGACAAAATATATTACATACCTTAGGAGCTGTGTGACACAAGTGTTTGACAAACCATTCATAACCTTTAAGTTCACCAACAACAATATAACAGAGAGAAGACTTGTTTTGAAGCCTTCATAAAGAGGTTGTCTTGACACCATCAAGTTGGTCGTCGTCATCATCCATTCCAACATTATTAAATGTCTCCTGGATAAATATATTTGTCCCATCTTCTTCAATTGTGTTATTAGCATCATCATATTCTTCCATAGGATCATTAACTTGATATTCAATATTCGCTCCATGTTCTTGAACAAGCGCTTGTACAACCACGTCTTCCTCCACGAGCAGTTCCCTAGGGCGTCGTTCCTTTATAATTACAAACAATCAAGTAATATTAGTGTATATAATAAATATTAAAATGATACAAATGTTTACAAATATAATATAGGAAAACAAAGGCAACAAAGACAAAGACAAAGAAAACTTAGGTGAGAGCTAGAAACAAAGATAACAAATAAAGGATGAAGCTTGTGCAATTTATCAAGATGTTTATGAATATGTTGAAAAAATATAGGAAAATTATTACTTTTCTTGACATGTAGAAAGAGAGACACTTTGTGAGACATATAGTCACAACCAACAAAAATAACATATTCTTATTTCACCTTCATTATTATGGCGTATTCTTTCTTGATTTAACTTGGAGACCACAAGTTTTAAGTGGATGGCAACTTTCCCCGACCCAACTTGGAGACTGTTGTTTAATTTATAAGGGGTTGAGAGTTGAGGGATTAGGGGTTAACGCATTAATGGTCCAAGGGTTAGGGGTTAGGGTTTAAGTTTGGGTAATTAGGGGTCAGGGTTATGGGTACTTAATGGTTTAGAGGTTTATAAGGGGTCAAGGGCTAAGGTCTTAGAGGTTAACAGGTTATTGGACGTCCAAGGGTTAGGGGTACTTAGGAGTTGGTATTCTATATGGAGCAGCCAACTTAGTCGGTCAGAGCAAGAAACAAAGACAACAAATCAATGATGAAGCTTGTGCAATTTATAAGGATGTTTATGAACATGTTGAAAAAATATAGGAAAAATGTTACTTTTCTTGCAATGTAGAAAGAAAGACACTTTGTGAGATATATAGTCACAACCAACAAAAACAACATATTCTTATTTGTCGTCATCATTGTGTCATATTCTTTCTTGATTTCACTTGGAGACCACAATTTAATTTATAAGGGGTTGAGAGCTAAGGGATTAGGGGTTAACGCATTAGTGATGCAAGGGTTATGAGTTAGGGATTAAGGGGTAATTGGGGTCAAGGATAGGGGTACTTAATGGTTTAGGGGTTTATAAAGGGTCAAGGGCTAAGGGCTTAGGGGTTAATGAGTTATTGGCCATCAAAGGGTTAAGGGTACTTAGGGGTTGGTATTTTATATGGAGCAATCAATGTAGGTGAGAGCGAGAAACAAAGACAACAAATCAATGATGAAGCTTGTGCAATTTATCAAGATGTTTACGAATATATTGAAAAATATAGGAAACATGTTACTTTTCTTGACATGTAGAAATAGAGACACTTTGTGAGATATATAGTCACAACTAGCAAAAAAAACCTATTCTTATTTCACCTTCATCATTATGTCATAGTCTTCCTTGATTTCACTTGGTGACCATGACTTTTAAGTCGATGGCAACTTTCCCACAACTTGGAGATCACAATTTATAAGGGGTTGAGAGCTTATATAGCCCTCTGATCCCTAACCCTTAACCCACCCCTAACCTCTAAACCATTAACCCCTAACCCTTTAATCCATAGTCCCTAAACCCTCAAACCCTATCCCCCTAATCCTTAACACCTTAACATCATTCCCCCTAAGCCCTTAAACCCCTAACCCCTAACCCCTAACCCCTTAACCCCGAACCCCTAACCCCTTCAACCCTAAACCCTTAACCAATAACCCCTTACTCTCCAAGCCCTTAAGCTATTAACCCCTAACCTGGTCTAACCCCTTAATCCCTAATCCTAAACCCCTACTCCCTAAAACCCCATTAACCTCTAAATCCCCTAGGACCTAAACCCCCTAAAACCTACCTTAAACCCTAACCCATTAACCCCTTAACCCCTTAACCATTGAGCCTTGATATGGCCTTTTTAACCCTTAAATCGCTAAAATCTTAACCCCTTACACCCTGTACCCTTAAACCTCAAACCCCTTAACCACTAAACCCTACCCCAAACCCTAATTAAAATCTACATCTTATGTCTACTTCTTCTCTTCTTAACTTACTCTCAATTTGTTGTGTACGTAGAATATATCCATAAAGAAAAAATAATATATTATTTTTCTTCTACATTTAACATATAAACGTCTACAAAAACAATCTGCAATATAAATACATATAATGAATAACTTACCAAGGGACGATATTCATGCCTGACTTCAAGGTGTCCATACTCTCTACAATGTCTTTTAGTTGTTTTTATTAAAAGTCTCCTTCTATTATAGCCTCTGCATATTTTACAAGGGCAATAACATTTTCGATCACCCAAAGCCTCCAATGCAGATCTTACGTCTCCTTGTCCTCCCAGAGGAATGTCATATGACATTTTTCCTTACCGAACTTTCAATGATGATTATATTCAAAAATCAACCTCAATAGTTTAACTATTTGTAATGCAATTAACAAAATAAACTTGTTTTGTATTCTGACCAAAAAATATCCCCTATCACCTTTGCAAATTGTCGCTAATATAGCAACAACGTCGAATGTCTCTAATATTTCAAACTTTTTTAATTATATATCACTTTTTTGTTGGACTTATGACAATTGTTGACCAGAGAGACGTTGTTTAATGGGCAAAAATATGGACTTCTTCAAACGTTGGTATGGCGACACATAGATCATTAACCTAGTCAGTCGTCGGATATTCGACGAAGTTTGTGTTCGTCGAATATCCAATGAAAGAGACTTTATCGTCGGCTATCCGATGATAAATTCCCTTTCGTCAGATAGTTGACGGATGTCGGGGCTTTTTTTTTTTAATACAAAAAATGCAAGTAAAATCCGACAATACAATCGATTTTATCGGTACCGTCGAAGTACAACATTGGTTTTTCTGCCCCATATGTAGTAGTGTTGAGGAAATAGTTACGATACATCATTCGGTGGACAATATACCATATTTTCAGCCTCCTCTACTTGCGGACACCATTCTTTGATAACAACGGTTGCAAAAAGAGACCATAAACATATCTAATTGCCTATAACTATTCATGCTATTAAAAAAAAAAAAAAACTTAGAAGTACTCATTGCCTTTGCAACTTATGAAATTGATATTCCAATCTCGAAAACCACTTTGCACATAGCCTCAAATTTTCCCTCAAAAGTCCTGGTTGTATGAAGGATGTCTTGTTGTTCTTCCTTCTTATTCTCCAAGACTTGGGCAATTGTAGTTTTGACCGTCTAGTAGGTTTTTGCTATCTTAAAAAACTTGGTGACTTGAGTTCGTGAATGCATTGGATCTTTTACAGATTCCCCTACTTCCTGCATGATTTAATCTTTTGAGAGGATCTATTGTTTGGCCCTGACAACCTTCTCCACCCCCTCATCTTCTTGTTTGGCCACCATTGAGACTTTCCCCTTGAAGAGTTTCATTGCTTCCCAAACTTTGCCTACTACTTTGGAGGAATGAGAGGGATTCCTCGAGGTCGAAGCCCAGTCATAAACATCCCTAACCTTCATTTTATAGAAACCCCTATCCCTACTTGAGCCACGAACCATTCTCCCCGCATAAGACTCCCTAACAAGATAACAATACGACAACAGAAACAACACCACTAAATAGAGGGTGAAAAAACTAGGGAGAGAATGCCAAATGGAGGTAGATGACTCCCGTAACCCCCTAACCCAACCAACAGAGCTTTACCAGAGTCTAGAGACAGACGAAGCCCCCCACTCCAAACTAAGAAAGCACCCTAAATCATCCACCACAAGAACAAAATACAATATAACATGTTACTTGGAGCCAATGACGTGATGAAACCTTGAACCCACTAGCTTTTCACCTAGCACCAGTTCCTCCATTCGTTCAAAAGAAGAATAGGCCAGACAAGAGCTTCATTCAGGGCAACATATGAAAGGATCCTCATCCCATCTGATAACATCATCATACTTGAACATTCTCGGCTCCTCCTTTACAAATTATCATCAAGATTTTCCTCCTCTGTACTTGGCCACCTCAAGAAGCGCAAACTGATAACAAACCCCTTGGTCTCCTCATTGTACCAATGCCCATAAACTCCCTCATAAACCATCATTTCAACAATTGGTGGGGAGGAGTTCATACTTCTCCCTGCAATCTCCCTCCACCTCTATATTGGTCGCATTAAAATTTACCTACTCACCCCTTGATGGACTTTGAATGCATTGCGAAGTGATAGCCTAACGACACATTTGAACCCCACTCATATTCAAATGAATATATTTATTTTTTATTAATATTACATATTAAATTTAATTTTTAATTTATTTTATAATTATAAATTACACTTCATTTTAATTAGTACTACTCTTCTTTACACTTTGATACTACTCTACCACTTAACATTTACTACTTAACACTTGGATTGTCGAGTGGTGATCAAAATCAAACCCTTCCTAGGCCTTCCAAAAGATCCAAACCTGTCTTAGAAGGGTAATTCAAAAAACAACCTTCAAAAAAATGTAAAATTTTGAAATCACTTATCATTTATGAAGGAAAAAAAATATCATAAAATGTTGAAAGAAGGGTCAAATTTTCAATAACCCATCAATGTCCTCACTTCCAATTCTTTGTTGATCAATGAGCATTGGTTCATCACACAATACTTGCTTTTGGCACCTAAAGACTAAAATCATCTCTATTCTAGTTAGTTCTTATCCATTCTCTCATAAAGTGTATCCTTCCACAACATTAAATCCATCACATAGCTCACACCTAGATATATATATCCTACCACCGTATTGGTGTACACATTATTTTATGTGTCACATAATGAAAGCTTCCCAAAGAATCTTAAACACCTTTTCTTTATGAATCCCCACTCCAATTCATGTTTTATGAGCATTGTTGACTCTTGTCAATATGGGAATTGACATCGCATTTAGTTTACATACTTCATGTTTTTTAATCCCAAACGTGCCATAATGGAATTTGCTTTGTTATCTTTGCCTCTGACACTTGCCATAATGACATTTCCATTGTTATCTTTGCGTCCACTCTTGGCTTTGTAAAAAACCAAAACAACTAGTCATAGGTTATGAATGTAAATTGTAATGACAGTGGGAGCTTATTAATAAGATTAATTAAAAATGAGTTGTTTAATGTTAATTTTGAAGAGAAAACAATATACATTGAGCAAACTCAGGGAAATAAGGTCATCTCTATTTTTTCATGTTCACATTTTCCATCTCACTAATAGTATCGAACAAGTTTATTCATAGTTATTTTATTGCATTCATAATGCTATGTGTTTGCTTATTAAAATTCATGACATTTTTATAGCTTTGGTATCTAATATGATTATTATTTCAGCACATTGGCAAGCCTCTCAATCATTTAGTATGTAATTCATAGCATCATCACTAATATAATATATAATGGGAACAAGACACATAACTAAGAATTGAATGTAAATCTCTCAACAATCCACCAATCTTGTACCGGTTTGGTCAAGCTCACCATAAATATAATGCATAGTTTTTCTTCGTTTCACATAAAACTATTTAATGATTATGTTTGGGATTAGAAACTCTGTTAAGCTTTAGTGAAATTTTCCAACTTGTATGTTCTTGATTAAGTTTAGATACGAACTCGCACAAAATAAAGCTTGTCAACATCACGAAAACTAAATTTGGGATTACAACAATGATAATTTTGATTCTGTTAATTTCATTTATAGCATAATCAAATGTTCACTCCTTTGTTCTCCAAAATGACCATTCCCCTTTTCTCGATTCCATGCATCTTTATCTATCACACTCTTTCATTTTCTTCTTCTCGTTTCTAGCAACATTGACATCATTATGATGACACTTTGCAAATATTTTGAGAATGCTCCATAGCTATCTCCCCCCCAACCTCATCCCAAGCCCAAGATCAATGAGATATATTCTTTGTAACATTAATGCTTGGAACAACATTTTTGAAGTTGGGTGGGATTCTTAAGAAAGTTAGGGAAAATATAACATACTTTTTGTTATCATCAAACTCACACATTAGGGATTATGCTCTAACATCCCACTCTTTCATGCATTTTCAAATGGTTTGAGAGATAAAGAGAAAAATCAATATCCCCAATAAAAATAAAATGGTGGTCTTGTTGTGTAATTTCCTTTAGTTTTGTGTTTCTATGGATCTTGGGAAGCTCCAAATCATAAACATCTTAACCTAAATAATAAGCAATGAATGCAATCATGCTAGATTGTTACGTTCTTAGAGGCCTATAATGCAAGTAGGGTCTCTTCATTGCTTTTATACCATTTTGATCGAATATCACCCTTTAACGAAAAACCTGAAGATCTATTACAATTTCTTCTTTTCTAATGATATCTAGAATGAACATGACTCCGATGGTTAATCAAGATTGAGGTATGCTTCAAATATGAATATAATATGCAATGCTCAAGCATCATATGGATACATGGATTACATCCTCTTTGATGTGGGTGTTCACACAGATGTTTGATTTTGTGTTTCTCTAAAGTTTTATATTGTCATTTTTAACATTTTGAAATTGCTCCAAAGAAAACATGGCTCAATGGTTATGAATTTTATTATTATTAATGTATATATAACCCATCCAAAAGTTATATTTGAAATTACAAAGTATTCTTATTATTACTTATTATTGAAATTTAGACTGACAATTTTCCAAGAGAAAAAATTGCTCAATTATATATTAAAATATAATGTGTTCTCTCAACAAGTTACAACAACAAGATAGATAGCTCTGGAAGACAAATCTTTCACTAGCAGTGGGGCTTCTTGCCAAATAGCAGGAGAAAAGTAATGATGCTACAACAAATATTCAAGAGAAGAATTGTTATCATAATGAGCTCTGCCAAAATACTGACAAGACAAAAGGCTGAGAAGAAGCAGTGCTAAATTTTTTTGGTGGCGAGAGTGGGGCCCTCATGACCATCCAACTAGTGGGTATAAGTAATCAGGGAAACTTTCCCTTGTAATGTTGTCTTTGATAGGAGGTCAGCTTCCAAGTTGTACTGTCGAGATGTATGAGTGTAAGTGAGCTTCTTAAATTGGCATTGAAGTGATCGTATTTTGTCCTTCCATGCCAATAGGGTGATAATATGCAACTTTCCTTTATGGTTTAGCCAGTCAATGATAACTCTCGAGTCCCCGATCAATTGAAGATGTTTGACATACAGTCTGGAAGCCAAATGTAGTGTAGCCCATGCACCCAATAGTTCTGCCCTTGTGTTGGTCCCCGGGTTGCAACATAAAGTCCATCTATAAAAAGAGCTTTTGTTGATTCTAATCAGTCCACCTGGGCCACTAAGTTGTGCTACTCCATCAAACCAGCCCGTCGAAGTATCCTCAGTAAGAATAGGTCTGACTAACTTTTTTATTTTTTCCAATTTTGGAAGAAGATTTTTCCAACTTTGGTACAATCCAAGGGCTTTATAGACTACAGTGCTGATAGAAGGTGTTTTTTTTTTCAAATATTTTTAAGTTTCTATTCAACCATATAAACCAATTCACTTTTGGAGGAAGTAGCTTGAAGTTGTGCTCGCTGGAAAACTAATGGTCAAGGCATACAATGAGGGAGATCCCATTCCAGGCAGTATTGATGTTGTGGACCTGAACAATCCTGTCCCAAACAAGGCGAGTAAAAATGCACTGAGTGAAGAGGTGATTAATTGATCCTGCATCTTTGTAGCAGAGTTGACAGAGATTTGGGCCAGCCCATCCTTTTATTTGGAGGTTATCCCAAGTGGGGTTTTATTTTCAATTGTCAACCAAGTAAATAGCTTGATTTTAAGTGGGAATTTCCAAATCCAAAGTTGCTTGCACCATCCACTGATGTTGGATTGCCAGACAGAGTTTTCAATGGCTGTGTAAATTTTGTTGACTGTGATAAGGCCCGAGTTGTCCCCTCCGTCCCACATGAAAAAATCCTCTGCGTTGTGTAGCAGAATACCCGTGCGTGTGAGCTCTAGGCAATACGTATTCCACTCAACGTCCACTCCTGGTGGAAGATCAAAATCGAAACTGGTTTTCCAACAAGCAGTCGGGTGTCCATGAACAAGGTAAGCCGCAACTTGAAAGAGATAGCTGATGCATTTTGTGTTTAAGTGTGCAATTAATGGAGGGGGCAAGAAATAATTATGGCCGAGCCCAGTGATGCGATCCTGTCCAATTAATATCATATGGCCAGAGCCCGATTTCCAGGTGATCCCACTCATAATCGAGTACACTGAGGACATTAAATTCCTCTAGAACTGTGAGGCAACTCGCGAATGAGGAGTGTCAATCCAGAACCAGGATGCAACAAAGGTAAAAGCCAGGTATTTATCCTTAATTACAGAACTCCAGATGCCCCTTGTGGTCAGGACACGCCAGAGAGAGTTGGCGGCTAGAGCGTTGTTGAAATTGAAAATATTTCTGAACCCCCATCCACCCTTGTTTTTCGGTTTTGCCAGCAATTCCCAATTGTAGAGATGTAGTTTATAGTGTTTGTTGTTGCACGACCAGAGGAAATTAAAGGCAAGTTTTCTTAGTTTTTCCAGGACATATGTAGGTATAGTTGCAAGTGCCATCTAGTAAATCGGTTGTCCTTAGAAGGTGGCTTTTATGAGAGTGTAGCGACCTCCTATGGAGAGCCATCTATTACACTAGTGGCCAATTTTTTTTTCTACCTTGGTAATGAGCCAGTCCCAGTCCGAGGCCTTGTAGTGGTCTGCTTTTAAGAAATACCCAAGGTACTTGAAACCGAGTGAGAGGTGGATAAAATTATGAGGGAAGAGGTCCTTCAACTGATCCATGTCAAGATCTTATAAGTTGGTGAAGTGGAATGTGGATTTAGACCAGTTAATCTGTAATCCTGAGGCCCTGCAAAAGATCTTTAAGAGACCATAAATCTCCCTCCATTCAAGTAAGATGGCATTGGCCATTATAAGAACGTCATCAACGAAGAGTAGATGAAGAATTTTTACTAACCTTGATACCTTGATCCTAGTGATCCTGCCCTCTGCTTGGCTTTTTTTTAGTAGGAGGCTTAAACCTTCCATAACCAAAATGAACAGGAGCAATGATAGAGGGCAGCCTTATCGGAGGCCTTTGCCACTGTGGAAGAATGTAGAAGGTTCTCCATTGACTAACACAACAAAATTTGCGTTCGTGACACAACTCATAATCCAGTTTAAGGTGGTTTGGTTGAAACTAATATGGATTAATATCAATCTGAGGAAATCCCAGTCTACCCAGTCAAAGGCTTTTTTTAGGTCAAGCTTGAGGATAAGAGCACACAATTTTTTTTGGTGAATGTTGTGTAAACATTCATGAGCAATACCAATGGCGTCTAAAATTTGACGGCCCTTTAAAAAGCCTAGCTGTTCGCCTAACAGAGAGTGTGAGAGGATGGGTTTGAGTCTGGTGGCAATGCTTTTTGAAATGAGCTTGTAGCAGAGATTGCATAGAGCAATCGGTCTATACTCCCCAAAGGTGGTCGGGTGGTTTTCTTTCAGGATGAGTGTTAAGAAAGTAGAGTTTATAGCTCCTGAAATCTTACCATGTATCCTAGTGTCTTCCACAAGCTCCAGGAGCTCAGTCCCAACCAAATCAAAGAAATGTATATAAAACTCAACGGTCCAACCATCAGGACCCGAGCTTTTATCCGTAGAGAAAGATTTTAATGCATCCATAACCTCCTGTGATGTGCAAGGGCTTTCCATGATCATGGAGTCCTCAACTGAAACCGAGTGGGTGAAGAGACGGGTCACAGTGATATGGTCTTGTAGAGTGGCATGAGGCCTTGCCTCGTAGAGAGTATTAAAATAACTAAAGGTTGCGGCCTTGATGTCTTGTTGACCTCTGTGAATGATACCAACATCATTAGTGATAACCCAAATGTGTTTTTTATTCCTAGATGACCTAGCAAAGCGATGGAAGAATTTGTTGTTAAGATCACCACATTTTATCCAATTAATTATGCTCCGTTGCCTCCAAAGTGCTTCATCAACAAGCAATCATTTTTTCCTCTCTGTTTCAAGTAGATTCAACTTTTGGAATCTGTCCCCATCGTAACCAGCCCATGTGTCAAGTTGAAGTATATCTTTTATGTTTTGTTCCAGCGAAAGTAGCATGTGCAGTGATTGCCTTCGGTGGTGGGAGACCCACTTTTTTATGCAGCTTTTTACATGTTTTAGTTTCTAGGCAAATCGTTGTTGTATTCTAGTTTCTCTCTGGAACAGGGGATCTGTCCAGGCTGTGTGAACAATGGCAATAAAGTCATGTTCCGCAAGCCAATAATAATTTAGCTTGAAGGGATAGTGTATGCGAGTAGCCGGAGATCCGAATTGAAGTAGAATCAGAGCATGGTCTGAAAGGAAAGGTAAATCCACCCAAGTTCTGATTTTATCATCAATAGTAGCAAGATTAACTGAAATATAGAAGCGGTCTAAACGCTTGGAGATAGAATCCTAACCCACTCTACCATTTCGCCATGTTGGAGCCAAGAAGTCTGGAGGGAAGTCTACTAATCCATGAGCCAAAAAAAGAGTTTTGAAGAAGTCAACCAATGGGTCCTGTGCAATAGCGACACCCCAAATTTCGCCCGAGCTAGTGGTGAAGTTCAAATCACTAGCAATTATTAAGTTTACATGATCTAGCAGGCCGCCGGATTCCACTTTTTCCTAGAAGATTTTTTTGTGTGTGCAAGGACCATAGGAGTTGAGAAAGTTTATCCGTTGGTTGTTCCACCTACAGGATCCAATTAATAAAATGCCACCGCAGCTCAGGTAAGGATTTAAATAAAAAAGAGAAGGATCCCAAGTGGCAGCAAGACCTCCAGAAGTTCTCAACAAGTTAACCGAGCAAGAGCAAGTTAACCGAGCAAGAGTGCCAATCTGGGCGAAATTTATTAAGAAAAGTTCTGGCTTTTTTTCCATCAACCAATGTTTCCTGTAGGAAAATATTATCTAGGGAAGATCGAGAGAGTAGTCTTCTGAAAGTAGAGGATTTAAGCCCCGCCGGCCCCCCTCACCCCCCACCCCTCTGATATTGAGGGAGATCATTATTTGATTCTCACTAGGGCTTTCATGCCTCTAAGCACCCCAATATCAGTGTGTTGAGAGGAATAATCAGTGGTAAGAGAAAGATTGGGCCCCTCTTTGCGACGAGCGCTTCTTGCTTTGATCGGTGAGTGTTCATACCTAGTTCCTCTTGATCAAGTATGAACTTTTTCAATATCCACTACAGAGAGTTCCTTGTGTCGTGAGCTCCCCTCCTCGATGGATGGCTTGATAACGGACTTACATATCTAACTATTTATTAAATTTTAACATTTTAAATAAATAGGACAACATTTTAATCTGAATAATTTTTTTAAAATGTTCATCTAATTTACTCTATCCAATGAAATTACAACTATTTTTTCAATTTTTTCATTGAATAGATATATATAGCCTTCAAGAGTACCTTCAAATTTCATCATTTTGAATCTAACCTGGTTAGATAACCGCTAGAAAGAAAAAAAAAAAAAACTTGGAATCTAATGTTTGGGTTTCGGGGACTAAAAGGCAGAGTGTTTATGTTTGGAAGGGGGCAAAGTCGAAGGATACAAATAGAGCCTGTCACCGTGAAAACGGTATTAGTAATACTACTAGGGCTTATTTTCAAGCGAGGAGAGGAGAATGGCGCAGGAAGAACCACAGAACGGTGAAGTTAAACTGATAGAGAGGCCCATCGATGGCGGGAAGAAGCACCCATTGGAGAATGCGTGGACTTTCTGGTTCGACAACCCCTCCGGGAAATCCAAGTCGGCAGCATGGGGCAGTTCCCTTCGTTCCGTCTACACCTTCAAGACGGTTGAAGATTTCTGGTGGTAAGTTTTTTCAGATCTTAAAAATGCAAAAGAACGCGGTTCATCGGGGTTTTCTCTACCATTTCCTCATATCCCGTATCCTCCTGATCACGCTGTGCAGTTTATACAACAACGTGTTTTTGCCGAGCAAGCTGCCCTCGGGGGCAGATTTTCACTGCTTTAAAGCGGGGATAGAACCTAAGTGGGAGGATCTTATATGCGCCCATGGAGGAAAGTGGACTGCCACTAACACCCGAGGCGGCAAGGCTGGATTGGATCAACTATGGCTTAACACTGTAAAACCCCAACTCTCATGCATATGTGTGTGTATGGGCATTTGTTGTGCAGATTCAACTTTACTCATAGAGATTTTGTTATCTGATTGCAGTTGTTGGCCATGATCGGTGAACAATTTGACGAAGGCGATGAGATTTGTGGTGCTGTGGCAAGTGTAAGAGCTAGACAAGAAAAGATTGCCTTGTGGACCAGGACCGCCACCAATGAAGCTGCCCAGGTATTTATTTTTCATCAAGGGCATGCCTTTGTAATACAAATCCCTTAGAGATGCGCTGCCCAGGACAAGCGACCTAGTATCAGTTAAGTATCATATATCACAAGATAGCACAATAATTAGCCGCACCGAGATTGCATACCCCTTGGTATGGGGATCGAACTTGGGTTCTTGTGACAACTAGCTCACTTGATCTACCACTTATCCACAACTTGCTTGATTAGATGTCTTTGTTATTTGAAAAAGGGTTTTTATTTTATCATTTTTCAAGAAAATTGATATTATATAACTTGAAGGAAAGCTATTGTCTTCCATTCATAGAGTACATCGAAAGAGATTATTGCATCAACATAGCGCTTCCACTACCTACCCAAACAAGTTGGGCAAGAGTATACAATAGCCCATCGAAAGAGATTATTTCATCAACATAGCTCTTCTACTATCTACTAAGCAAGCAGGGCAAGAGTAAGATCTAGCTCCTACGTCTAGGCTCTCACAATTTCATCAACATAGCTCTTTCACTACCTACTAAGCAAGTCGGGCAAGAGTAAGATCTAGCTCCTACCTCTAGGCTCTCACAATCATTTCTTAAGGAGCTTATATGAGCCAACTATTGAGTAGGTCTGGAATCTTTTGTCAAGAACTTCATCCTTCAACTTCATTTTTGTGCATATATAAATTTGTTCCACCATCAAACCATGAGTGTGCGAATATAACATGAGGTCAAGGGCATTAAAGGCCGTCCTTTCCTATTGAACACGAACTGCTGTTTGTTACTGAAAAGGTTATGCATTGAGAACTTTGGTTTAAACATAAATAACTTGCTAAGGGATTGAAATTACAATAGTCCCATCTTTTCTTCTTTTAATATCTCCAGGTAAGAGGCTTCATTGGCCAAGAGATCTGCTTAATGGTTTTGAGCCCTTAGCACATGATAGTACTCAATCAACTCGAATCTCTTTGCCTCCTTATGTATTCTTAAAATGACCCTTGCCAATGTGCAATCTTTCGGTGTTATCGCTTTACACAATTTCCAGAATGAGGATTTTTGCTCCGCTGCCAAGGGCTGATCTAAGCATCATTCCCTGCTGGAATGTAAGTATTTTTTTTAATCAAGGCCTCTTTCCACCATTTGATTTGCCCAATACCAAGCGCTACAGTATTTTGGCTCCTAAAGCTATATTCAGGAGCTGGATCTTTTATCTCTTGGTCCCCATTATGTTTTGGGGCTCTAACTGCATTCCAATTTATTAGATGGAATTGTGTTAGATTTTCCTCTTTGCCACAGAAATTTCCAAATTTCTTTCCCAATCTATTGCATTGTTTTGATTGGTGTTAGAGAGGCTAAGCACTGGAAAATTGGAAGATCTGATAAGATTGATTTTATGAGCACCACCCGGCCTGCTGGATTTAACCATTGTGAGTCCCACTGCTGCATTCTGTTTTTGATTTGCTGACAATGTTTTGCCAGACTGCTGCGGTTGGATTTCCTAGAGAGATAGGTATTCCCAGGTACTTGAATGATGTCCAATTTGACAAACATGGGAATCTAAGATTCTAGAAATATTTTGTAGTTGTTGTGCATTTGTATTCTAGCTGTAAATGTGGCTTTTTCCTTTGTTTATTCAGCCTCTTGAAGCATTTAGAAATTGTTTCAGCATTGTGTTCAATCTTTCAGCTATGATGGTCGAAGCACCACCCATAAGCAGAGTGTCATTAGCAAACTGGGAATGATTAATTTCTTTAACTCCTTGCAAAACAAATTTCTTGTAGGTTACCAAACACTCTTTCACGTTCTAATCTCCGGCTTAAAGAGTCAGCCATAATTATATACAGTAATGGAGAGAGAGGGCACCTCTGCCTGAGGCCTCTTTTTCTCTTGAAGAAGGAAGTGGGCTTACCATTCTCAGATCTATCTTGATTATATACCAACATGTGTGGTAAAGTGAATAGAAAACATATCCTGGCTTGGGTCTTTATCTGGCTCAAGACCCCATATCGCACTGATGATCTCCTCTTCTTCTATTTCTTTGATTAAAGTTTTCTTCATTGGACACCAAAACCATAATTTCTTGTAGCATTTCCAAGGATGCATTTTAGTCGGCCTTGTCCTCTTTAGTGTATAGCTTCATAAAATGGGAATGGGCCGCCTCCTTGATGGCTGCAAAATCAGTCAACCACTCCCCATCATTAAGGCTTATTTCTTTTACTGTATTTTTCTGAAGCCTTGCTCTTTTTTGCTTGTGGAAGAAGGAAGCATTTATGTCTCTGGATTTCAGTGATAGACTTCTAGATTTCAGGTGCCATAACTCCTCTTTTCCGTTTGCTCTGTGCAGCTTTCCGCAGAGATCTCTTCATTTTCCATTCTGGACTGTAGAGAGCTAAGTTGGTTTTGAAGATTGATTTTTTCCTGGACAGGAGATGTGTAGGAACTTTTGGCCCATTCTTTTAAAGTAAGTTTGACAGCGCTTAGTTTCGCTTCCTACACAAAGGGGGGAGATCCAAGTCACAGATATAATTTCCAAAGATTTTGGATTGTGCAACTAGAAGGGGTTGAATCTAAAAGGAATGGGGTTGATATTTTGCAGCTAATTTAAGGTGAGTGAGATTGGTTTGTGGTCCGAGATACTCGAAGGAATAATGTCTGAGGTAATGATCTGGTTGTTAAGTAGGAAATCACAATGGATGAGGAAGCAATCCCATCTGGTCGCTATGTGATCTGGCCCCTAATTCTTGTTTATCCAGGTGAATTTTCCTTTTTTTTCCTTTACATCTACAAGATCTCAATCAACTAATAAATCCTCCATGCTTTCTCTGAAGGAGTCTCTTACTATATTTCCCCCCTCATTTCTTTGTTTGATAACACTACATTGAAATCCCTTGCTACTATGTTGTTCTTCACATATTTAGAGTCTTTTAGTGCCTATAGAGATCTCCAACATTCTTCTTTTTCCTTGTGGTGTACATCCCATATAAAAATTGAAAAGATGGATTCTCATACTTGTGTCTCGGTTGATGATGCTTGAAAGAACTCAATGTTGTGTTACTTTGGGAATGAGCTATTTCAAACAATGTGCTATCCCTTAGCATGCACAAACCTCCTGATGTTCCTCTGGCTATAACTGCTTTCCTGAACTGCTTGTCCATTGCTTCTTTCCTATTTCTAACATCTCAGCTTCTTCTAGCTTGGTCTCCTGGATGGGAACTACAACTGGTTTTTCAGATCTGATTAGGTCTCTCTATTTTTCTTCTTTATACTTGATGCCCATTCTCCTACTATTCCAGCAGCTTACTTTCATTATTTTAGATTTGTAGGGTTAGAACTGTCGCATGTGGCTCCTTTTGACGACGTTGATTGAGAGTATCTTCCCTCCACTTCCGAAGGAGCTTTCTATGGAGGTCTCCTTTCCTTGTGGGTTCTTCTTCTTGGTCTCTTGGGAGTCACTCTTCTTCTAGATCGTCATCTTTCTCCCCTTGTTGCTAAAGTGCCTTATGCCTTGGCAAGATTTCTATGCTTTTGCATTGACATTTACCCAACTTGTTTAAAGAACTTTATAAATATTCATCGTAAGTTGGGTCAGCTTTCACTAACGATGCCTGAGCTTACTGCATTGCTTTGCTTCTTGTAACATTATTAAATTTGACCCTATAGATTTTTGTTTGTTTTCACTTTTATAAGTGAAAGTTATTGTTAATTTCATGCTCTAGGTAGCAACATATGCTTTTCCACTCCAACTTATACATATCTGTTGTCATCTTCATTATTTCTTCCAATAAAGATTGATTTTTTCCCTCTTTGTCCTTGTATTCAGTTGTCACAAGTTTAACAAATTTGTCTTCCTTTTGCTGTTCTGGCAGACTTGCCAACTCATTGGTTCAATTAAACATTTCCCAAACATGTTTTGGGGTTCATGGAAATTTAAATTTTGTCTCCAGATCTTTTTCTCCTCTAGAATGAGATTCTGAACTGCTTATATATATATATATATATGGCCATTTCTTGGGTCTAAATCTCCATAGTTATTGATGGCTTGAAATAACTTCTTCCTGGGAAATTAGATATTTCTAAATGCAGAGTGACTAGAAAACAACTACATTTCACTACGTTCTAAAATGTGGTTGATGGTATAGTTGATGGTACGTTCTAAAATTGGTAAACTAGTCACAGACTTTTAACAATTTTTGAAGTGAACTTTCTGGGTTTGGGGAATGATTTATAGGCTTTTGCATATCTGGTATCAATGGATACTCTTCCTTGTCCTCATTATTGATTTTTCTTGAACCCTCTAATAACATTCTTGATGTTAGGCAGGCACACCTCACTTCTTGTCCTTAAAATAACACCTTTGATGATTGCACTGTCTTCTCCGATGCCTCAAACTGAAAAACAGAGGGAACCTCAAGGTTTTCTCTCTGTGCTGGATGCCCTTGAAATGAAAAGCTTGTGCATATAGAGCTAGACTGAAGCATCCTACCATTTTATTCTTAATTGTAAATATGTTTTCATGCGTTCATTTTGATTAGTGTTCTGCCCAATTGTACTTTTCTCTTTCCATCAGGCCTCTGATGCAAGGCATATACCACAAGGGCACCTATATATTAAAAATAATTATGCCAATGCAAACTCAAATACTAAATCCAACAACTTATCTTTGAAATTTTATAATTTAACACCCTTACCTTTTCCTTCTGTAGCTTGATGGTGACCATTTATACAATATGTTTCTTTGAAAGTTACCTTCTTGTCCATAGATTACCATCCCTATCGGTTGATTGACCAGTATGTGATAATCCAAGCAATTGAGTAAAATCCTTCTTCTTGAAAGTAATAAAAGCTTTGATATGTATTTTGTTTTTAATGTCTCCTTCTCATCCATAGATATCTTATCCCCATCGATTGGTTCACCACTATATGGTAATCCAAGCTATCGAGTAAAATATTTCGGCTCAAAAGTAAAAAAAAATTTGACATGTTCAGGCTTCCTTTGGCAATTGTTTTTTCAGTCGTATTTGGTGATTGTTTATGTTAAAATATAAGGGTTTGGTTTGAGATTTGGCAGTTTCATCACGTCTTAAACTACAACCGGTTTGAGCCATTCATCTGAAACTTCTCCATCTTGGATCACAGTTCTGAGATGATAACATCTTTTGAAATCCATAGAACATTGAATTTATTCTCTTCAGTATCCAAGGACTGTAATTTACCCATTGGTGTTATCTGTCTAGCTCTTTTCTTCTCTATTTTTTCTTCTGAGGTCTTTATTTTGGCGGGTCTGTTGAAGTGTTCAATGCAAAATTCTGGCTATGTTAGTTTTTGGGGTAGCTCGGGCATATACTTCTGCATTGGCGGTGTCCGAGCAACACTCTCTAGATATCAACTTTATGGTTTAAGTGAATTTTATTTAATGACTAAAGTGACTTTTATAAAGTCGAGTGACCAAAGTCATCTCAACGAGAGATTGAGTCACAGCCGTTGATCTCAAGAGATCAAGATCAGATTTTGATCGTTGATCACTTTGGAGATAGGGTTTTAGTCAGTAGGAGTTATAAAAGCAGATCTAAGGAGAGTGAGGGGTACACAATGAGTGCATAGGAACAAGAGGGAGTCTTGCTCATGTACTTGTGTCACACATTGTGTGAGGAGGTGAGAGAGTCACATACACAATGTGAGAGACTCACAGAAAGTGTGAGGGTGTGAGAGACACATTGAGCTGAGAGGAAGAGGGCAATTTGGCTGAGGAAGAGGGCAAATTTGCAGCTAGAGGAAAGGCCGATTTTTCGGGGCCGAAAAAGTAGGACCAATTTTTTAGGGCTGAAAAAGCTGGGCCAGAAAAAGCAGCCGAGAAAGTGGGACCGAAAAGCACAGCTGAAAAGCAGGCCGCTTTTGCTGGGCTGTAAGAAATTTTTGTATTAGCTGCTGTAGTTTTTTCTTCCTCTGAAGCCAATAGAATCCTCTCACTTACTGGTTTTCCCTTCGGGGTTTTTTCCAGGGGCATTGCCCAGAAATATGTGTTCAAATGTGTGTGTTGTTTATGATTCTGCTGTGCATTTTTTATTGGTTAAAGCCCAACTGTAAATTTTCTGCATAGTTTACAGAATTTAAATCAGCAGTAGATTAAATTCTGAGTTGTTAAATTATTGGCATAAAATTTCTGATTGCTGGGTTTCAAGAAATTTAACAGGCTAAGTGTCTTGTTTGCCTTCTTTTTGTGGTTCATACATCCCAGGAATTGATTTTCTGTCGACATGGCATACACAGGCAATTTGTATGTAAGAGTAGGGTTTTAATGACCTCACAGTTTTGTTTTGTCACATGCTTATGGATGTTTTCGACTAGTGATGGTTGGCATAGGAATTTGTTATGTGGATTTGTTACATGCTCGTGATGACAATATTCCTTGAGTGATGACCAAAATAGGAGTTGTGCCATCTCCTCGTTAATTAGTATATGCCTGTTTTTGCCTTTCTTGAGATGCTGATCGACACATAATTTTCCCTTGGTGTCAATAGAGTCTAGACACACCGCCTGATGCCCTGTCCTACCATATAGTTGACATTCATATGGTTTTATGGGCGTTGTTTTACACATATTCTGGTGATCTTTCTCTAAACTTGGTGTGTGCTGCTCTTGCAGTGATGATTGATATGTGTTTGGTTGACTTGTTTTGTGGCAAACCCATTATGCTTTCAGAGTGTTGATTGACATACAATCTGGTGATTATTGCTGCTGCATGTTTCACATGATCTCTTGAGTGAAAGTTGTTGCACAATCTGATGGTCATTGCTGTTGCATGTCTCTCACAATTTCACTACTTGGGATCAATGCATGATCTAATGGTTATTGGTATTGCATGTTCCATGCATTTTCATTAGTGATGATTTTCTTAAGTAATGTTTTTACCCAAGCTAGACCCAATTGACTATATGTAATATATATAACTATAATCCAAATATATTATAATTAATACTAAATATATGATATATTAAAATATTATAGGAAAAGTGAATACATTAATAATAATAATCTAATTTTAAGGTTACGACCAAGCCAGAGACCAAATTGGTGTATGAGACCCCCTCTGTGCAATGATTTGACTGCTGAAGTCTACGGATGTGTACACACCCTATATGATTAGGCATAGCTTATATATATATATATATATATATATATATATATATAATTTTGAGCAGCTGCAAAGGATATTCTTTTTCCAAGAAGCCCTCCAAGCTGCCCCCTTCCAAGAAGCCCTCCAAGCTGCCCCCTTTCCAGGTCAGCCCTAACCTAGCTGTCCTAACCTAAATCCTATCCTATCCTAACCTAGGAGGTGGCCCTAACCTAGACTTTATCCTATATAAAGAGAGGGAGGCACCCTCTCTTTACATCAGTCTCATATCAGTCTTCACATCAGTTTTCACAAGTTCTGGGCAGCAGCTAGAAGGTTCATTTCTGAAGGCTGGTAACACTATTCTGGGCAGCAGCTAGAAGGTTCATTTCTGAAGGCTGGTCAGTGGTAACACTATTCTGGGCAGCAGCTAGCAGCAACAAGCTAGGCTATTCTTAGGCAGCAGCTAGGGTATTCTGGGTAGCAGCTAGCAGCTGATAACTCTTTCTGCAGCAACTATTTTACTCTGTTCTAAGAGATATTATGGACAAGAACAAAGAGATATTTTGTACAACAACTGAGGCACTTCTGTAGCTGCTGATATCCTTGTTCTAGACAGCAATTAAAGACTGTTCTGGACAGAAACTCAAGGGCAGATTTGAGTCAGCCTTAAGGGCACATTTGGGACAGCAAGAGCTACAGGTCAGAGGAAGATCAGGGTAAAGGCTCAGAGAAAGGTGAAGACACAGAAACAACAGTAAGAACTATTGTCTTAGTGCTATTGTCTTATCTCTCTCTTTCTAGAAGAGCCTTGTAAGTTCATTGTACTTGTTTGACTGATCAATATATCACAAGAAGAAGTTTGCTGAGTTTTCTTCTCCTTGAGGGTTTCCCAGGATAAATACTTGTGTTTCTGTGAATGATTGTTCTTCCTATGATTCTTATGCTTCAGTTTATCTGCTAAAGTTTTAAAATAACACTACTATTATCTTCTGTATCTGTTTATACTTGAAAAATTAACATTGACAACATATCGAATTCTTCAGGGCTCAAGTTCAATACAACAATATACTTATTAAGAGCTCAACATGTCACTTGTGGGAATTGATCCTGGGTGGGGAGGATAACACTCATATATATATATATATATCTAATTTTTTTGTTCTCCAAGGAAAATTATGCAGGGAAACTCAAGGGATACTTCTCCACATTTGTGGATGGCATCCCTAGTAAACCCATCGGTGTAGAATAGTGTGCCTCACCCAGTGGGTTTGAACTGGGCTCTTGAGGGCATGTAACTAGCCAAATGCCCAATAACATTGACGACAACTGGTTGAGTTAACTCCCTGGGATGCATAGCTTATATATATATTGTTGGGAGAAACACTTTTTTTTTTAATGGTTAGCTATGAACCTCATCTACATTAACATGGAGGCCACATCAACATGGTAATAAGCTTGTATAATAATAATAATAAAATAACGTATATTAGCTAATATTATAATAATAACCGATTGTATGTATTATGAATCATCAATTCAAATTCTATTTTTATTTTGTTAATGTTTAATCAGTAATCATTGACTTTGTATTGTTGTAATGAATTGGCTATCATGCCTATTTTTTTAATTATTTACAAATTTTTTGAGGATGTATATTGCTGCATCCCCAATTCCTATATTTAAATCCCCTGCCACTTTTGCACATGTGCACTGTTAGAAATAGGGAGAAGAACAGACAAAATACTTTTTTTTTTTAAATTTCTGTTAACTAGATCAACAAGTACTCAATAGATCTAAATAAAAATTCTGATCAGAGGTACATAATAAGAATACAGTAGATTTGAAAACAACAATTAGATCTAAAACAATAAAATATTTCTGAACATGCAAACTATTGGATCTGAACCAAATAATTATTTCTGAGTATGTAAGCTTAGTAGATCTAAGTACAACAATTATAGATCTAAAACATTAGAGATTTCTGAGCATGCAAACTTAGTAGATCTAAGTACAACAATCATAGATCTAAAACAATAGTTATTTCTAAGTTAGCAAACTAGTAGATCTGAGCATAAACAAATAATCCAAACTGAAGTAGAATGCAACTGAAACTTACCTCTTGAGCAATGAAGAAAGAGCTTGGCACACAAGTGAAAAGTAAGCCTTTGAATTATGCTCAGATTCAGTTTAGGTTCATAGATCAATCACTTAATGATTGATCTCTGTCAAGGAGATCATAGGACTATCTTGCCATAAGAGAAAAACCCCAAACAAAAGAGACAAGAACCCCAAACAGTTTGCTTGAATGGCAAACCCTTATCTCAGCCACACACATTGAGAGATCTGACTGCTAAAGAAATTGTGGCAGCAAGAAAGGAACCTGGAAGATCAGCCATGGCCTTAATACAATCCAGATCTGTACTTAAAGAAGTGGACGACAGTCTGCAATAAAGAAGACACAGAGAAAAGGAGGCCGGTTGGAATGCCACATGGATCTCACACTTGAAAGAGGGCCGTAACAAGCAGATCTCACACACTAGAAGGGGCCGACAACTAGAACAGGGCAGATCTACACAGAGAGGGTGGTCGGCTGCTAGGTGACAGTAGATATGGACAAAGAGAGGAGGCCGACAGCTACAAGACAACAGATCTGTATAGCTGGAGTGACCTGGCTGCAAGGAGAAAAACTTAGCAGAGCAATAACTAGCCAGATATCATCAAAGAATAACCCTCCACCTTTCAAAACCAAAACCAAATCTGGACCAGTCAAGATGGCCACAAAACTGAGATGAACTGATCAGCTAGAAGGGTCGCAAATCTGAGAAGGAGCTCTCACTGAGGTAGCTGCCACCTTGAACAAGAAAAAGAGTAAGTATATGTATCTGAATAGTGAGGTAGGGTTCTAATTTATAGTTTTAGGCTAGGGCTTAGGTTAATAAAATATTAATTAATAAAATGACATTATTTAATATAAATATTAAATTAATGTCACATTAAATCTTAATTAATATTTATAATTTAATCATTACAAAACCCTAAAAGAAAATTAGAAACCCCATTCATACCCAAACTCAAAAACCAAGGGTGAAGATCAATCAAGGGGTTTTTTCAGGGGCAAAACATGTCCATATGAATCTCAAGGTGACCAATAACTTTATCATCACTGCATAAGGGGGTACATCACACAATGTGGTCATGTTCATCTTCATAGTCTCTCCTAGGCCCTATGGACGATCCTGGGATAGAGGAAGAGGATCACCCATCAATATATCTTGGTATTACACCAAGATCTACCTGGTCAAAGTCCAGGTTGCCCCAGAACACATCTGGGGTCTTATCCACCAAGGTACAAGACCAATGATCAACCCATGCTTTAGGCATGGGTTCCCTGGAACACATCTAGGGGCCCTAGTCACATCTAGGGACTTATATCAACCACCAAGGAACAGATCCAAGGATCAATCCAAGCTCAGGTCAAGGATTCCCCGGAACACATCCAGGGGCCCTAGAATACATCTAAGGTCTTTACTGCTTGGTCTTTGACCAAGAACCCTAGTCATCTATTGGGGGCCCTCACAAGGGTCTTTTGCCATGGCTCTAACTGCTTGGTCCCGGACCAAGAACCCTAGGAGTGTACTGGGGGCCCTAGTCCACAACTAGGGTCTTATGCCATCCTCCAGGGGAATGGCTCGTGCAGCTGCATTAAATTCAACATGCACTGGGTAACTTAGTGTCGATCTAATATTTAGATTGGATGTTAGGGTAGTGCAACGAGGTTTGTCAGTTGGCTATAGGAGACTTTAACACAGACTGAATAGTGTCGTTCGAGGCAGGGACAAGCTGTTGTGGTTCCTGTTCATGAGCACGGAGAGTTGCTTTTCTTTGACTATGTTTCATTATGCCATGTTCCATAGTCCAGGTCATCTGTACATTTCTTTTTTTTCCTCGGAAAAAAGTTGTAAATTCTATTCAAGATGAAATGAAAATACATTCTGCATATGCGTATAGCATTTAGAGAATATCCTCTTTATGGATTCTCTGTCAGCAGACTCTACAAACTGTTCAAAAGAAAACCTCATTACTGGTCTCTATACTGGACATGCAGTTCAAATCATACATTCAAATGGATGAATCCATTGTCAAGACATCTCTAAAAAACTGTTCAATGAGAAGACTCATACCTGGACTCTACAGTGAGTATAAAGTTTTACATTTACAAACACATGATATCACATCCACATCAGAAATGGTAACAAAATATTACAGAGAAGTGTATCTTAAGTCTTTTACCAAAAAAGATCTTAATGCATTCAGCCTGTAATATTATATGGAAAACAGAAACGTACTGAACACATCATATCAGAAATCTAAAGACTGAAAATAGAAATGCTGTCACCCAGCATGAATCAACAGAAAAAAGAGCCATCCTGAAAATATTAGCCCAGCTGCTTCTTAATCAATGACTAAGTATGGTTTCCTGACCAGCGTGATCATCCTTTACTTTGGAGATATCATCTGTACATTCATACTATTTGATATATAAATTTTTGGAGCCTTTAAACTATTTGACCTTCACTGTTTATGTGTATTTTGAATCTTGACGTGCATTGCTAAAACAAAGCTTGAGATTAATTATGCAAGGCTTGCTAAAAGAAACTTTGTTTATATCTCGAGCCTTTAAACTCTGGCAAAACTGTATCTATATGCTCTTGTAACCATGCAACATTGCTAGAATGAAGCTCGAGATTGACATATCCATGACTAGAGAATTTACACAATATTTCAACCAGTAATACTAAACTGCAGGCGAAAGTAAGTTTTGATTAAATTTTGTCTAATTAATATAAATATGCTATATTTCTTGTGTTTATACTTAACAACAGGAAGAAATCTAAATGTTTACCTGAGCTGAAACACCACATTTAGATTTTACAAGTATTTTCTTACAAAACAAATTGTATACCTGCTTTTTCTTGTTGGGGTCCTGGATTTTATGCCTTACATTACAAGACCAACGGGACCATTTTTGCATAAGACATTGACTTGGTTTCATGTTGTTTACAATTTTACAGATGTCAATTGGTAAGCAGTGGAAAGAGTTCATCGACTATAACGAAAAGATTCAGTACATGTTCCATGTAAGTTCAATTTAAGTGCTTGAGATGTGTTTTCCTTGGAGGTTTTGATAACTTGGTTTCTATTTCTTTGACTGCCTCTTATGGTCATTTGTATGTTGCACAGGAAGATGCAAAGAAGGATAAAGCTGCAAGAAATAGATATACATTATAAAGTTGAATCTCCAAGTTTCTATTTTGCCTTCCCACCTGTGAGAAACCATATATGCACTGGGAAATGAATGGTTCATCACCTAAGTGTGTTGATACATTCTTATAAGAAAGATAAAGGCAGGTATAGTGTGTTCGTTATCATCAACTATGTCCAAGATCCAATGTTGTCTGGTAAATGTGTACTTTCATGGAAGATACGTTTGTTTAGTATCTGTTTGCCCCTTTGAATATTATTACTATCATAGTACCTGTTGTAATTTGTTACTTAGCTTCCTTCAAGATTTCAAATATGTCTAGCAACCATGAGGATATGAGGACACTATTATAAGAGTTAAGTTGCACTTGGAAAATATTAATATGGTGGCGACTGATAGCTGTAGCAAAAGTACTTTTTTTTTGCAGCGAGAGAAGTTATTGAGTTTTATTACTAGAGACAGGAATAAATTCCACAATTTTATCTGGCTCTTAGCATGGATGCATCTTTGCCAATGTGTACATCTCTGTGACGGAATACAAATTTTGCCATTTAATAGAGAACCGAGTTTGGGGAATTATGAAGTGCCTTGCAAGAGTTGTTTATTGTTTTGTAGGATTGCAATGCTTAAGTGATGTAGTTGGTTTTAACTGTTTGTAGTGGGCCTAATGGTTAAGAACACGTGTTTCCTCCTTAGAGGTCACAAGTTCAAATCCAGAGGGGTAGGGTATGTATACTTCCGTAGATTTAGTAGTCAAATTTCTGCGCGGAGGAGCCCGTTGTCCTGCAAACAAGGGGGTCTCAAACACCAATTTGGTGTCTAGTTTGGCCGTGACCTTAAAATTAGATTATTATTATTAGTAATTGTGCTGTTGCAAGTTGTTTTTAGATTTTTATTCTCAATATGTTACTGGATCTATCGACCCTGGGGGATAGATCTGCGGATCCCCAGATCATATCCAGATCTGCCCAAGAAGCAATTCATAAACGTATCCCAATAATCATATGCGGATCTCAAAATTTTGGGTTTTACTAAAATACCAAAAAAAAGGTTTTCTCTGCCATTTCGTATTCTCTGAATTTCGATCCATGTGAGAAGTTGAGATGGCAGTAATCGGATCCGGTTGGCCGCTTGTACATACCATTGCGGGGCACCCTGGCTGCGGTTGCCCGAGCACCAGTGAAGGTTTGTCACCAGGGAACATAAATGTTGTCCTCAAAGAATAGTGAGCCAGAACAGAAATTGGGGCTCGGGCCCGACCATGATATGGAACGAGGGGACATTTGACGGGGAAAAATAAATTAGTGTTGGGGAGATGGTTATATGGGATATTAATAGTGTAAAGTTATGTTAATAATAACTTTATATTAATCAAATATAAATATAAATATAAATATATATATATATATATATATATATATATATATATATATATATATATATATCATAGTTGCATGGGAATTGCTCAAGAGAGTTCTAGCATCTTTGAAACTCGTTTCTGACTGGATGTTTCGGTAGTTTGGGAATCGTATTTTCTGAACTCTATCTTCAGATGGGATCCTTGTTACCTGAAACTCGTTTCTGACTGGATGTTTCGGGAGTTTGGGAATCGTATTTTCTGAACTCTATCTTCAGATGGGATCCTTGTTACCTCTTTTTGTGAAGAGTTTGATTTTTGGCCTTTGGATATTGCTATATATAATTTTGTGATTAGATTGTGATAGTTACTAATAAAATCATATGTTTTTGAATAGGTTTGTGGGTAGAAATATTTTTGAAGAGATATTATATTCGAGAGAAGTAGTCATGTCTTATGACTCTATATGTCATACTATGTACTAGAAAGTTTCTTTTGATTCTTAATGAATAACATTGAAACTTTTTTTTCCGCTGGAAAAAAAAATACATAACTTATTATAATTTTTTATTATATTTATTCAAAATATCATTATAAAGAAAGACTATTATTCCAAAAATTATTTAAATAAAAAAACTTAATAATATTCACTGTATAGTTGTAGATATGAAAAACTTTTAATGCATGTATGTTTTCCTTGAAGCCCATACTAAACTTGAAAGTCAAATAAATCAATACCATGTCCATGACAAGCATTTACTTCCTGCAAAGCATTTACTTTAGTCTGATGTCTTGTTATCTTGACCAACCATATCGTTCAAGAGTAGTACTATTTAGCTTTATCCAATTAGAACAAGAATAATGCTTCAAATTTACAAAGATGTTTGAAGTTTATATATGTAAAATATAATTTTAAAAGAATTTTAAAATTTTATATATGTATTTTTTTTCTTATTTATTAATCGAATTTTTATGGATATTAAAGTTTAATATATTTATATAATTATTAGCACAAATTAAATTAGTAATTTTGATATTGATTGTAGTTGTTTTAGTAGAACTATGAAACCTTGATGCAAAGACTATCAACAAAGAAAACCATTCCTTTGCACCGGGTCCTAAGAGTTTGAAAAAGCTTGCCCAAATGGTTGAAAATAGCATATAGTTCATAATTTGTTTGAAGTATGATAAAACTAAAACCATAAACAACCAAAATTAGAGAGCAATAATGTCTTGATAAGCTTGCATAAACGTAGAAGATACAAACGAGATGAGACAAGAGACTTGTTTGCTGGAAATGCTGCCTTGAGGAGCTTGCCTGTAAGAGTTTGGCCATTCGGGGGTCATGATGGATTGGAGAAGATTTTTCTGGTTGCGTCTCTGCTATGGATTGACAGAACAAAGGGTCTAGTAGCCAATCTATTTTTTTGTCCATAAGCTCCTGCCAGATTTTTTTTTTCGCCATGTCAATCCGGAGCTCAAAGATGAGTTAGAGTTGTTCGTCTGAGAATCAGATCGTTGAATTCGTGTTTTCCCGTTGATGGGAGCATATTCCTTCCTCGAGATGATGGGGGTCTGAAATAGTGACCAGAGGTGGGGTTATGCCTAGCTCCCCCATAGCAACATCCAAACGAGTCTTTGTTCAAGCGGATTCATTGTCTGGGGGCATGTCTTCCCATTCTACCTTGCATCCCCATGAGTCTTTTTCATTGTCTTCTCATTCTACCTTGCATCCCCATGAGTCTTTTTCATTGTGCATTTGGTTATGATATCACATTGGTTGAGTCCTGGTTTTGGGATCCCACTATTAGTAGCTTTGTGCGTTGGGGAGACATTGCGACAACGCCCTCTAGCTCTACGCACCTTTCCTCGTTTGCGTGGCATGATGCCAGGGCGGAGGAAACAAAAAATGAGAACAAGGCAGAGGAACTATGAGCGATACCACATGGAAGATACCAAAAGAACAATGTGAGAGAAGGAAACAATGCCAGCAGGGTCTTCCTTTCTTAATGAGCTTCTGTAGACATTGCGACCCCATGAGGCCATTTGGCTTCATAACTACTTCAGGTTTTTGTACCATTCTGTCCAGAATCCAACATCACACCCACGAGAGGTAACCACCACCATAGCTTGTTGAGATAAGATCTTTATGTTAGGCTTGAGCTGGTGTAATATTCCTATGTCAGTCATCGGCCTTGGGAGAGACAAGGAGGACTGAAGGTTGACACGTATGCACTGTTGTGTCATCAGTTTAATGTTTAAAGTGACACCCCATCTGAGGTAATGTATATATAAATATAATATAAGTTACATTTTTAAAATTTTAGAATTTAATTAATTAATTTATTAATTTTTTTTTTTACAAATTATAAAAACTTTGATTGGTTAAGAATTCATCTTCTTTGAAAGTAAGGAAACATGTTAATGGCCCAAGACCTAGAGGCATCTTGTAGGAGTGGAAGTCTACCTCTTATGTAGCAACAACGAGTTATTTCAGGTGGCTAGATTTTGTATACACATAATAATGTGTCTTCATATTGTATCAATAGACGTTAGGCCAATAGCTATGAATATTGTGACATTTTCCTTGCTTTGGAATATATATATATATATATAGAGAGAGAGAGAGAGAGAGAGAGAGAGAGAGAGAACCTGTCGTTCCTCGCCATATCCGGATCCTGTTTTTTCAAAAATTTTATGGATCCAGATTTGTATCCGTATTTGAATCCTGATAACTTATCATTCTCTGAACTTTTCTATCCACCATAGGTTTACTACAATCAATCTGGAATCAAGATTCTAGTAATCCAGTCTAGAAAGTTGTAACAACAAAACAAGCTATTGCACCAAGGAGACATTATGAGTGAATATTGAAACATCTTTCCATTAATAGTAAATTAGAATGATTGAATCGAGAAAATTACTGCCAGAAAAAAGAGAATTCTTGGATTTAAAACCATGAATGAATGCCAAATTTATCGAAATGCTGTTTGATTTTTTGGTTGGTATAGTAATTATATGTGTGTGAGATCTGGAGGAGCAGTATCATCTGAAAGAAACATGGCAAAAGGTCAAGCAAAAAATGAAAAATCAAGGAGATAATGTGTATCTAGTTCACTTATTGAAGTCTCATGGGATTCCACTTTTCAGGCTAAACCAATTTGTTGTCTAGCAAGGAAAAATAATTTAAAACAAATGATCAACAATGGCCCCTATCACAAATATAGAAGCATCATAGATAAAACCATGAGAGAATGCTGGTTCAGAAAAAAATGATTGAAATTTGTATTGATGTGCACTATTGGCCAAAATAGAAGGGGAACTAGTGATTATAACCAGTGATTATAGCCAAGCAAAATAGATGGGTGCAAAAAACACTCCTTATAAGAGATGAAAGGCAAAGACAAGTGAGTACACATGAAATGAAATGACATAAACATGGTGTACAATAAGGTTATCCCAAGAAGGAAAACCCTAGAAAGTAAAGGATAGTTGGTAAGAAATATAAGTTGAATTGAGTTGTTGTTGTCCTTGACACAAGGGAGGAGGGTGTTATCCCCTCTCATCATTCAAATCAATAGTGTAGATGTTAACATATAATGCTTATTGAATAATCTCCTCTAGAGGCTGCCTTGGATTGATAAGGCCTTAGGGAGTAATCTTGGGCGATATCAATATGCGCCTAATGTTAGTTGGGCTGGAGGATGAAAAACTATAGGCACTTTTAAATCCAGGGAGAAGAACTCCTAGAAGAAGGAAATAACTACTAATGCATTTCTATGTAGGTGTCCTACAACAATGACTATGTGAGTGACTATAATTCTCTTATGGACCCTTAGACGTGGCATGGCCTAGAGCTCAAGTAGTGCCCTCCAGGGAGTAATGCTAGAGGGTGCTAGTGTTGTCCAATTGGGGGGTTGCAAGATGCTTGACCTCAATAGTCTTGGATGAGATGAATGAAGGTAATTTGGGCTCTTGACACAAAGAGATTTGATGTAGATGCATCAAAGGTAAAATGCCTCTAATGTATAAGGCAAGGCATCATTGATCATATTATCTTAAGCATGCTAATAAAGCTATGTTTGAGTCCATATAGAGGCAATGGAACCTCCCTACAATCTTTTAATAGCTATAGAATCTAAAGATAAAATGCTTCGTAGTGCCCTTAGATGTGGCATGACCTAGAGCTCAGGTAGTGCCCGCCAGGGAGTAATGCTAGAGGGTGCTAGTGTTGCCCAATTGGGGGGTTGCAAGATGCTTGACCTCAATAGTCTTGGATGAGATGAATGGAGGTAATTTGGGATCTTGACAGAAAGAGATTTGATGTAGATGCATCAAAGGTAAAATGCCTCTAATGTATAAGGCAAGGCATCATTGATCATATTATCTTAAACATGCGAATAAAGCTATGTTTGAGTCCATATAGAGGCAATTGAACCTCCCTACAATCTTTTAATAGATATAGAATCTAAAGATAAAATGCTTCGTAGTCTCTACCTTTAACATAGAGCAAAGTTTGTAGATCTGTTTGCCTTGGGAAGATGGTGAAATGGCTCAACCCTCAATCGATGTGAGCACACCTAAAGTTGGGTGATAGGAAGGCAAAGCCCTAATAGAGGAAACTGAAGATAACATGATTGAAGAATAAGCTTTACACAGATTTATAGGAAGTGTGAAGTCAACGATCAAATTGGGACTTAAGAGGCACGGATAATCCATCCCAAAACTCTAGTGAAGCCCCTACATATATCCCTCCTAATCTTTGAATTAATTTCTTCCTTTAGGGGGGAGGACACTAGGAGGGGCATCCTGGGATATTAAGTAGGGAGGGCGGTGATCATTTGAATTACCTGCTGAGCCAAGAAATTACCCGTAAGAACAAACAAGGATGCAAGCCCAATTGATCAAGGGATGTAAGTCTTTAAACACAAAAAGGGGTACAAACTCTATGAAGATAATTTATATGACTTTAGGTTGTCTCGAGGTGAAGGGGATATGCACCAAACTTTGCCTGTATAGCATACTCAAGAACAATATGTTTGCACTTGATAAGATGCCACAAAATGATAGTTTGGATCCTCTCAATGCAAGATCAATGTTTATCACATAGGTTAGGATCCTATATCTTAAACCCATATAAGATAGTGGGCTTGGTGAGGGTTTCAAAGAGCTTCATCTTGAATGGTATGCCTTGAGAATGAATATGAAATCCATGGCTAATGAGGCATGCCCTTTACATACTTCTTTTTGGGATGCTAGTTTCAAAATGAAGGTGGTACCATGAATTAGACTCCTAAGCGTAAAAGGTGGTAAGGGTGCCCTTGAAGCAAAGAGGGAAGTTCTATTAGTATTAAAGATCATAATCTCAATTTTCCAAAGATTCATTGTTTGTTGACAAAATTGACCCCTCTAGAGCAAAGGCTTGTAATACCTTATCATCTACAAATAATAGGAGTGAGATAAGGATGTGATGCACTTGATAATCATCTACGTTTTTAGTGAAATCCTTGATTAAACATTCTAACACATTGATGTAGACCCCAAAGAGGGTGGGGGAGAGAGAACATGTTGGTTTGACATCAACAATGCTCTTGTTTCTCTTAGAAATCCTGCCAGATATGTGAAAACTACTAACTACATTCTCATATCTTTGCACTAAAACACAAACAAGATTTGGTACCCTCAGTGTGGGAAACCATTCAATGAGTAAATTCTTGTGTATGATGTCAAAGGCCTTTTGAAAGTTGACAAAGAAAAAATAGACTTTTAAGGACCTCTATCCTCAATGATAACATAGAGAGTGAATATGTGATCCATTATGTAGTAATCCGTCTTAACTCAACTTATAGCCCTTAACTCTCCACCTTTGCCTCTCAAACTAGTTGGAAAGGTAAAGATCAATGGAATAAAAGTTACCCAAAGAAATGACCAATCATGATATTGCTGTAATTATTGAGATCCAAGGCATTATCTGATTTGTGTATTGGGCAAATATTACATTGGTACCAAGAAGGGGGAAAATGGAACAAACAACCTTGTTGAAAGATAGCTAGGGGGTGATGTAATGGTCCTATACCATATTCGAGGAATTCAAACTAAAGTCCTTCAAGGTCAACTTATTAGCTAGTGTAAAGTTGAATGTCATCTTTTCGAATAAGGCCATGGGTAAAGAAGTGACAAGAGGAAGGGGGAGAGAAGGGTGGGTGGCTTGAAATGTTGTATAGGGAGGAGTGTCTCCATTATGATAGCACAACTAGTGAATAGATGATCTAATGTCTAGTAATCTCTCTTAAGTCAACTTAGCCCCTAGATCTCAATGTTTGCCTCTCAAACTAGTGGGAAAAGTAAAGATCAGGACTTGTGGCATAAAGTTACACAAAGGAATGACCAATCATGATAGTCTTGTAGTTATTGAGATCCAAAGCATTATTAGATTTGCGTTTAGGGTGAACGACACGCTGGTACCAAGAAGGGGGGATATTGGAACAAACAACCTTTTTGAAAAGGATAGCTAGAGGATGATGCAAGGGTACTATACCATAATTGAGGACTTCAAATTGAAGTCCTTCAAGGTCAACGTATTAACTAGTGTTAAGCTTGTGGATGGCTCTTTGGATAAGGCCACAGGTAAAGAAGTGATAAGAGCTAGGGTATCAAAGAGCTTCATCTTGGATGATATGCCTTGGAAATGGATAGGAAAGCACTACCCCTTGAGTATGGCTAATGAGGTGTGCCCTTTACATACTTGTTATTGGGATGCGAGTTTTGCACTTAAAGTAGCCCCATGAATTGGACCCCTAAGTAAGCATAAAAGGTGGTAAGAGTACCCTTGAAGCAAAGAGGGCGGTTTTGTTAGTATTGAATATCTTAATCTTGGTTTTCCCAAGATTGACTATACGTTGAAACAATTGACCCACGATGTCAAGTTGCCTTTATAACCCCTCTAGAGTGAAGACTTGCAATACCACATCATCTACAAATGATAGGAGTGAGACAAGGACTTGATGCAATAGACAATCATCTTTTGATTTAGTGAAATCCTTTCTTAACCATTCTAACACATTGATGTAGACCCCAAAGAAGGTGAAGGAGAGAGAACAGGTCGGTTTGACACCATCATTTCTCTTGTTTCTCTTAGAAATCATGCAAGATGTGTGAAAAGTACCCACTATATTCTCATATCTTAGTGCTACTACAGAAACAAGATTTGATACCCCCAAGTGTTGGATTCCTTTCAATGAGTAAACCCTATGTATGATGTCAAAGGCCTTTTGAAAGTTGTCAAAGTAAAAATATGATTTAAAGCCACGATACACCTTGTGGGTGGTTGTGGTGTCCTTAGGGCACTAAATAATATTTGAGTTTTGTATGCATAGTTTTATAGAGGTCATATTATTTGGTCACATGAAAGGATCCTCGGTGGTGGGTGAGCCATGGTGAATGAAGGAAATGAGGGAAGGAGTCTTCCGTTGCATCCCATATATGAGTAAGTGAGATATCATAGGGGTTATGGGAAGAGAAGAAATTGAGGTGCATTTAACAAAGTCAGGGGTCATAGGCGGGGCCAAAAGAATAGTCAAACCTAATTATAATGAGAGGAGAGGGGGAAGGGGGATGGGGGTGTGTGGGACATTGGGGGGTGTATAATGTAAGGGGAAAATAAGCATCACAGGCTAGTGGGAGGCAATGAGAGATGGAAGGTATGAGAGAGTTAGAACATAGTCAACCACATTGGAGCCCCCTTTAAGATGGAAACAAGTGAATCCACATAACCTAGGAAAGCATCAAATCCCATTTAGGATATATAGACCATTAGCTTCCCCTAGATCCAAGAGATGTCCCCCATGCACAACGACAAATTTGAGGCTATAAGTGGAATATCTACTAAGGGCATAATCTTTAAGGACCAATTCAAAAATCTGTAACTTGTCCATTAAGTCATGGGTGGGGACTTTCCTCATTTCGTTCAAATTGTTGAAGTGACCCAATAGTATGAAATACTCAATCCTATAGTGAGAAATATAAGAATAGATATCTATGAAGTGGTCTGCATTTGTGTGGATAACAAGATCCGATGAGGCCAAAGGGAAGCAACACACACCATAAATATCATTAGGGTCACTCACTCACTTAATCTAGAGCCATATAAATGTAGAGTGATCATTAGAGGAAACCGAAGAGCTTGTAGGCCAAAAGTTTCCATGAACAAAGCAAGCCACATTGCCGGATCCACATAGTCCAACACACTAGCGCATGTTATGCTTGAAAGACGAAATCCAAACAATTTTATATTTTGGAGGAAAGGCCCTTTCAAGGAAATTAAAAATGTCTAGTCTTGTTGAACAACCACATCTTGAAGAGTCCCAAGGGAAGATCACACCATCCCATTGCAATTCCAATGTAAAATAGATATGCTTTGTGACAAATTAGGGGCATGGATATGGTGTAATTGAAAGGGTCGTGGGGGTGTGTGTCCCAAATAATAGCTTGAAGGTTCCAAATAATGACTTGTTTGTTGTCCTTCCTCATTGCTATTACTTGTGATCACGCCTTAATTCCTTTGTCCGTAGAGGGGTGAGATCCTCATTGAAGTAAATATTGGTCAAGATAGATAAGTTTTCACTTAGCCTTGAAGACCCTTGACCATTGTCAACATAGTGAAAGTGGATAATTAAGGTTGAGTTTGAGGTAGTTAAAGTTTTCCTAGTGTGATACCAATTCAAAACTTTATGAAGGTGTGGCTCGTTGAAAGTGGGTCATAAAGATTTGGGAGGCCTTAGAGCCAAAGATTGATTTCATTAGCTTGCCTAGAAGGCTCCTCTTCAGACTTCATTCTCACAACAAGCTCAATGATGGGAGGAGCTTTCTTTCGTTTGACCACTTGCACCCAAGAGTTCCAGTGGTTGCCTTGCTTTTATCGACATTGTTGATGGTTAAATTTCTCATTCTTTAGATGCTCCCACTATAAAATTGTCTCACCATTTTTATCTTTGATGACAAAGACCTTGCTATGAAGTTTTTCCATACCTACAAAATCACGTGCCTTAGAGATCCCATGTTTAAAGGTTTATAGTTAGTTTTAAAGGGCTTCAATGGTATTCTCCTAGTTTTCCACCTGGTTAGTGAAGTCCCATTGCACCTAAAATCAAATTTTAAAATCTGTGTTGACATTGTCTTGGTTTGCTAGTGTCATGGTAATTTTTGCTTGGTCTTGTACCCATTTATTTTGATAAACAATGAGTACATCATGTTCAACAATTAAAGGTCGAAGGTCTGCAAGAGGTACAAATGATTAATGTGCCTAATTTTCCTATGGTGGAATTTGTAATCTCTTGCATTTTCATTGTTGGAAGAGAGAATTGAGATGAGATCCATGAATGAGGGCCAACAAAGGGGCCTCCAAAATCTCAATGATGGGAGCAACTTTCTTCCTTTTGACAACTTGCACCCAGGGGTTCTGATCATTGACTTGCTTTTGTGGAATTGTTGATGATCAATTGTCTCATTCTTCGTATGCTCCTGCTATAAAATTATCTTAGCATGTTTATATTTGATGACAAAGACCTTGTTATGAAGTTTCTCCATCCCTTCGAAGGTACGAGACATGGAGTTCTCATCTTTAAAGTGTCGAGTTGGTTTTAAAGAGCTTCAATGGTATTGTCCAAGTTTGCCCCTTGGTTATTGAACTCCCTTTACACCTTTATCTTGGTTTGCTATTATCTCATGAACTTTCCCTTGGTCTTGTACTTGTTTCTTTAGATAAAAAATGATCACATCATGTTCGACAATTAGAGGTTGGAGTTCCTCAAGTGGGACAAGAATTTATGTGACTAATTTTCCTAGTTTATACATGCTTGGAATTTTTAACATTATGCCTTTCCATCATTGAAAGATACAATTGAGGTGGGGTCCATGGATTAAGGCCAAGAGAGGTGCCTCCAAAATTTTAGTAAGAAATAACAAAGAAAAAATGAATTAGGTAAAATCATCAATTTGGGTGTCTATTTTCCTTTGTTTTTTTTGAGAAAATAAAATATATTTTTAGAAGTTTTTCAACTTTTGGTAAAAAAAAATATTTTTTTATTTAGAATTTCACTTTAAATTACAAAACTTATCATGATTTTTTTTTTATCTTTGATTATTTTTTGAATTTTTTTTATTGATATTTCATATGTCAATTTAGCGATTGTTTGACAGTATGTTGCTTAAAAATGAAAACAATTTACTCATTATTAAAATGTTTTTTATCAAAAATGAAACATGTTGCAACAATCTAAACATACTCTATTAAAGTATGAACATAGTTTTGAAGACAACAGATGAATATTATAATTACTACAATTTTTTTATAATTTGACCAATCTCAAAAAGTTGCAGATTTTAAACACATTTAGGTTGACACCATATATCTCCCTTAATTTTTATTTAAAATTAAAATCTAAAAATTCCCTTTTGAAGAGGACAAAAAGTTTCGTAATATAAATTTTCCATAATTTTTGACTATGTATTATTGTAGATATTGATTTTTCATTTTACTGAATCATTATGTCTTATAAGAAAAATATGCAAACATATCATTAAATTGAATTCAAATTGTATCAAATGGAAATAGATTCAATTCTAAAAATGTTGGTACTTGTTCCGAAACCAGATTCATAGTATTTTAAATAGTCCCCTACTTCGCAAGTTGGAGTAAGCTGAAGTGATATGGTACCTTTCTGAAAAGTACCATAGTTACAGGTTTTCGGTCGAACTAATAGTTCGACTGAAAGTTAGTAAATTTTGGCTGAAATTTAGTTTTAATGGAAAAAAAATAACTTTCGGCTGAAAAACAATAATTCAGATGAAAAGTGGAAAATAGAAACATCCATAGGTCGGAAAAAACTAGGGGGACACGACGTTTCGACACAAAAAGTGACGTTTGGGCATGAAAACATATAAATTATTTCTGCCGAAATCTTATTATCACATTTGTGCACACACTCACTCTGCATTTTCACTATTTTGTTTTTCTTGGGCAACATTTTCGTTATTTTTCATTTTTTGGAGCAACATTTTTTCTTTTTTTGGGGGCAACATTTTCTAAATTGAAGATTTTCTTCAACAATTTTGTAAGTGGAGGTTTTTATAAGCGATTTCTTCATATATCAAAAAGTTTTTTTTGAAGGTAAGTTTTCTTAAAAAATTCCATTCAAAGTCTATATTTTTTTAGAATAAATTTTGTCATAAGAAAGTATTTCTCAAACATTTTTTTGTAAAAATCATTTTTTTTTTTAACTTTTGTATAACATCAAATTTTTATCCAAAATTTCTTTTGAAACAACTTGCTTTATCAAACATTTTTTCCTAAGTTATTTAAGATATGATTTTTTAAAAAACCTTTACAAATTAAATAACCATGGGAAACAAAAGGGAGCGAAAGAGAAAATATGATTTTTTTTTTTTGTAAGTTAGTGTTTTGTATTGATCCCTGTCAAAAAAATATAGCCGTCTGAGATGAAATTAGCCACGTGGTCGCGGTGCCCATGAGAGAAATCACCGTGCCTAGTATGGCCACGGTGCCCAGTTGGGAAACCACCGTTTCCAGAGTCATGCTACTGAAAGTAAACTATGCTATGAGGCCATGCAGGGCCGAAACACGTAATAGTGTACAAAAAGATACAATAGTAAGGATGCTAAGCCGAGAAGTAGAAATCATGAAAAAACATTAAAAACTTGGTCCAAGCCGCGGCACTACGAAAACCTGTTTCGCTGGTGATTTTCCTTTTCCACGTTCAACCATGGCCTGTCGAAGATCTTGAAGGAAAATCATTAGGGTGTACACTCTTCTCCAACGGTCGGCTTCCCTATTCTGTGCGTTGAGCGTTGCCAATTTGATATCCTCCAGGTCTTTTTTCATAGTGCTCAGAATATTCAGGAGTTCTGTTCAGTCCTCACACTTAGCACAGGAGGGATTGGGGTGGGTGGAGAGCGGAGAGGAAGAGGAGGACCTTAGAGGGGAGGTGGGATGAGGGGTGGTGAGCGGGGGGCGAGGAGGGGAGGGCGGGTAATAGGGACGCAGAGGGGGTGAGGGAGGAGGAGGCACATATCCGAGCAAGTTCTCAAACAAATCGAACCACTCGGCCCTACATCCGTAGGGGTTCGAGAGGGGGGAGAAGTTGCATGGTGTTTGGTCAGGGACAGGCACAATGACAGGTGCCAAGGGAGGGGGAAAGAATGCCACTTCAGGTGGAGGGGCCGCTTCAGGGGGAGGGACCGCTTCAAGAGGAGTGGCAGTTTCACAGGAAGAGTCTGAGGCAGACGGTTTCCTTCCACGGGTTGCGTACTAGGTTGCTCCCCGCTTTGGCTTGCTCCGGGGTTGTAGCATGATGAACAACAATCTCCACAACAGGAAAGGAAACCAAGAGAGGTCGCACCAGAGCTCGATTGCAGGACGATGGGAAGGGATAGCCCTGGAGGTCTGGCTATGAGAATTGCGGGAGAAAAAGTGAGGCTTAGGAGATCCCATCGCGACCAAAAGAACCGAGAGTAAATGATGGAGCTGAGGCGACGAGGGAGAACCTCTACACGACGCCATGAAGACACACAAGTTGTAGAGCTTCCAGAGCGTGTGAGCGTCGGGGTGCAAATGCGAAGTGGAGGGTGGCGACAGGTAATGTAAAGGCTCGAGGTGACAGAGGAGGGGAGGTGGCGAAGGTCGTACGCTAGTTGGCGTATGGCTTGGCCAAGTGGCCTCGTCCCTGCTTGTAGCTGTCATGTCACGAAGACACCCCATCCGGGGGAAAATATGATCTTACTTGGGATGATACTCGCCGTATAAAACAAATGAAATAGAACTATAGAAGAAAGAAACCACAACCTGCAAATATTGAAGGAACACATGATAATAATGTAATTAGAGATTTGCATCTTGATGTTCAACAAGAAGAAATCAAACTAGGTATGCATACATATTATAGATAATGTTTAGAATTCAAAAAAATATTATCTATTATAATGGATTGTAAGTTGGAATTTATATTTTGCAAAAACCAGAAATAGATTTGTCTCATAACATTGATGAAGTTGTTGAAGCTGAAGATATCAGATTTGAGCTTTAAGTTCACATTAGTACTCAGATTCGAGTTAAAAGTTATCTGTCTCTCGACTTTTAACCATCCCATTATTTAAAAATATTTAATTATTAATTGGGCTACCAATAATTGTTTTTAAAAAGTTATATTTGTAAATTTCATAAATTAAGAGATGTGTAACAATGTTAGAAGGAAAACATAGCATTATATATAAACAAACAATAATAGTGCCCGTGGACCTGCAAATTTTAAACAAACCTTAGTTATGTGGTAATTACTAATTTATTCGAAGTAGGAAAGCAAGTGATATTATTTCTTCTATTAACATTTTTAAATCTCGAACCATAAAATTTGTTATGGTCTTATTAAGTGGGTAAATTATTGAATTTGAGTACATGTTAGTTTTTGTGATTGACAATTTAGGTAATGACCTTACTTCAATCTTAACCAATTGAGATTATTCCAGTAAATTAAATTAGGTGGTTTACAAACGAGAAATTACTCTCATGCGTATTTTAAAAAAGATTCAACTTACATCAGTTCTCAAGGAATTTATTAATTTTAAGATTTTACTCAGATTTAATTGGAATTTTTTCCCTCTTAAAATTTACTAAGTTGACTTGGAATTATTAGATCGTTTTCACAAATCAAAGTGATGATAATTGATTTAGAGCATATATTTTTTAATCTCAAATATTAAATTGTTTAATCTTACACTATGTAGTGTACCGAGTTAGACATGATGGTATTAGACCCATAGTTGACGTACTCTTAATGAATTAACCATTAAGTTTCTTTATGGAATACATTTGTTCAATGGATGCCGTTGAAGATTTATTCTCTAACGAGAAGTCTTATAGTAATTTATCTCGTGATTAACTCGAATAAATTAATTCATTTAAATGTTATCTTGCTATATCTCTTATTCTTTAATTGGGTAGTGATGTCATGTTTTAGTCCGAATTCAGATATTTAAGAAGTTAAGTAATTGATTGGCGGTTGTGTCGATGAAGTAACACCTTAACTACATATTTATATAGAAAAGTTAGTTGTGCCATGTGATTGGTACTCACTAATATTCAGTAAACACAAGGAAGTTACAAATTATAACAATATTGAAGATGATTAAATCAAACCTACTCTTGTCTTGGTAAATTGTCTTTATTACATAATTGTCGTAGTATATATATTTGTAACTTGCTAAAAAAAATGTGGATGTTACTTTTTTGTTTTCTCTTAACTTCATGTATTTGTAAAAGAGGAGTGTTACATATGGTATCAGAGTGGGTTCAACCTTGCGATAAGGGACTTGTTATGCCTTCCACTGTGTTAAATTAAATGATAAAAGATGTATCACTAATTAATTTTGAAATTGTCCATGCAGGTAATCATGGTTAGAGGATGCATGGGAAGTAGACGTCGTGGTGCGGGAGGAAGAGGTGTGCCTCCTCCGATAGTATCCAAGCTCGAGGGATAAAACCCCTAAGGACATGAGAAGACTATTGAGCATGAGCAGGTTGCTGTGGGAGATGTGGTAGGTATGATGAGATCCTTCCAGAGGATGCCAGATGCGTTGATCAACTGCCTGGATCGAAATGAGGGCAGAGCGTCTGTGCCCAATGAGGGTTCACAACGCACTCTAGCTGGTAGTAATAGTATACATAGAGAACTTGAGAAAGTGAAGTGTCCTAAGTTATGGGGTGCCACAGATGACTTAGCCGCCGATGCATGGTTGGAGAAGTCTAGGATTGGTTTTGTACCATTGGGTAGTAGTTGGTTTTGTACCACATATTACTTAGTAGCTGTGTGCTACTAGGATTGGTTTTGTACCATTGGGTAGTAGTTGTGTACTACTATGGATATACATAGTTGTGTTCTATTGGATGGGATTATTCTGATTTCCATGGAGATTATCACCAGTGTTGGAAATGATTACCAGCTAGATGGATAGTCAATATGCTGATGGACATATATCCTTCCTGTGGAGGATGGTCTAGGTTGAAATATTATTGGTGGATATACATTCTCCCTGTGGAAAATGGTCCACGAAAATCATTCTTCTAGGACGTATGTCCGGATTAGAAGAATAGTCCTTGAATCCCATGGCCTGGATTCCAACATCTGTTGGAACAATTATTCTTCTAGGACATATATCCAAATTAGAAGAATGGTTCTTGTATCACTCTCTGGAGTGAGTGACTTATTCAACATCATGCCCAATTACCTAGATGGAGTATAAATTCAAGAGATGATGTAGTTGATTCTATCAAATTATACTAATAGTGATGATGGTGTTCATGATTTGATCATAAGATAGCCCGTGTGACTATGATGATGCTACTGGTTGAATGACATGTTTGTGCTCAATACCATTTCCTTTAATACCTCCCTTTCTAGGAGGGAGTGTTGATATTATGGTAGCTGCAGGAGGTATTAACCTCCATGTGTAACCTTTGAAAATACTAAGAATATTCCGGGAAGCAAGAGAAACCCTAAAACATTGGATAATAACCCTAGGAGACAAGTCGACTCAAGAGAATATTTAATATTGAGTTATTAGCATCCAGAAAGAGAATTCGACCCACTCAAGTGAGATAGAGTAGTATAAATAGAGGGTGCTAGAGCTCATTTGTCACTCTCACTCTCGCTCTCACAACTGCATAAGACTAGTGGTGCACAAGTTTGGAGAGGAACTGCAGCTGCAACTACTACAACTGGCATTTTGGTTTGGCTTGAAATTTCTCTTGGTTATGGTTTGGAATTTCTGCTTGGTCTTTGGTTATTCTTGCTTGATGCGTTAGCCTTGGAGAAAGGTGTGCTGCCTTGGTTGGTTATTGGATTGATTCCAAAATTATTCTGTCTGTCAAGGTTGAGGTGCTTAGGGGTGGCCTTTGTGCCTATGGTTGGGTGACAATATTGATATATTTTCTATGGTGATACGAGCACACCTATTTTTCTAACAGTGACATCCTGTTCTACTGAGCACACTTATATCGACTTATTCTTTGAGAACACTTGCGTGCAAGTGATCCGGTGATGGTACATTATGATTTGTTTCGATCATGTGTTATATATGATGATGATAATGTATTGTGATTCATTGTTACTTTCAAATGTATGTGTATTGACAAATATTATTGACGAGTTATCCTGAGTGTGCAAGACACATGACAGGTTATGGATGCTGATGGCATTAATGGACTTCCTTGGACTCCGGATTGAGTCAGGGAGTGGATTGTATTTTGATCGAGTATTTCATTTTACGCACATGTGATATATGATTGATTACAAAATGATTTATGTATATGGATCATTGACATTGTTTTTGTCAGTGGATGCAGGCTTGGTGATGCTTTCTAATCCGACTCACATAAGGAGTAAAGGGTGTTAGAATATGAAATAATGTGCTCGTTTTACCATTGACAATATCACTATTGTCACCCAACCATAGACTGAAGCCACCCTCTGAGCACCTTGAACTTGACAGAGAGAAGAATCCTGGTAGCAATCCAATAGCCAAGAAAGGCTAATGCACCAAGTAAGAAGTAACCAAAGCTGATCAGAGAGTCCAACCCAAAATTGGCGCAACACCTTCCCCAGGACTTGCGCACAAAATTGCTAGACTGCAGTGCACATAAGTGGCTTTCTACGATTATGAGAAGTGTGTCAAATGAGAGACTGACGCCCTATATTTATAGTATTCCTGGAAAACTTTCTTGGGCCGACTTCTCATTCTGGGTTCTAATTAATTCATATTAATTATCTTTCTTCAACCGACATCTCATCTAGGGTTACTTTCATTTATTTTCTTTCTTCCAGATCATTCTCATCATGTCAAAGGTCAAAATAGAGGTTCATACCTCCCGAAGCTACCATAATATCAACACTCCCTCCTAGCTGTTGAAATAATGTAACTACGAAGAGTATTCTTATTATTATTGTTATTTTTCTATTAGGATTAATCCCCATTGTGGATTAATCATGTCGGTAATTGTATTAGGATCAAATCCCCTTTTGCGGATTGGTCATCGGACAATTGTAATAGGCAGAATAAGAAGTCACCCCCAACAGTTATTATTGAAGACCCAGAATTAATTAAAGGTGGGTTTACCCACCCAGAGTGAGAGGTCGGCCCTGCCAGTAAAACCCTTTCACACGTGTCAGTCTTGTATATATAGGAGGCTAGTGCCTCACTTTAACACACAACTCACTTGCTCATTATCTTATGAGGCAAGCTGCAATTACCAGTTAGAGAGAGGAGAAGAAGAGTGGTACATCTCTTGGGGAGGACTATCTGTATTGGTTTGAGTTATCTCTTGAACATTGTATAAGCTATTTAT
>ML782732.1:266693-342192 GCA_009831015.1 Picea engelmannii
AGAAACAAGCTGGAACCCTCCGGAAAGAAGGGAATATTTGTGGGATACTGTGAGGTATCCAAGGCCTTCAGAATCTACATACCTGGTCACTGCCATATTGAGATCAACAGGGACGTGACCTTTGATGAAGAAGCAACACTTAATAAATCGAGAAGATGCCAGCTTGAAGAAGTATATGAAGAGGAACCTGTAAATCCTAGGACTACAGAATCCATGAGGGAAGTTCCCAGAGCTGTAGAACCTGTAAGGGAAGTCGTAACTTCCCCTGATGAGGAGACTCCTGAAGATCATGATATAATAGAAGTTCAAGAACCTCCTCAAATGACCTTCTCCCATAAAAGAAAGCCTGCTTGGGCAAGAGAGCTTATTCAAGATGGAGAGAAGTATGGTGTTCCAGAAGGAACCACGAGACAGGTGAAAAGACCAAATCCATTCTCCAGTTACACAAATTTGATGTGCAATCTACTTGATGAAGAACCTACATGCTTTGAAGAGGCCATTCAAAATAAGGAATGGGCAGATTCCATGACAGAGGAATACCAATCCATAATAAATAATGATGTATGGGAAATAGTTACCAAACCAAAAATTAAGGATGTGGTATCATCAAAATGGCTCTTCAAAATAAAACATGCTGCTGATGGAAGTATTGAGAAATATAAAGAAAGATTTGTCGCTTGTGGCTTTTCCTAGAAGGAAGGTATTGACTATGAAGAAACATTCGCTTCTGTGGCCAGATACACTTCGATCAGAACCATTATAGCTCTTGCTTCCAAGATGAAATGGAAGCTGCACCAGATGGACGTGAAGACAACTTTCCTGAATGGTGTTATCGAAGAGGAAGTGTATATAGAGCAACCCCAAGGATTTGAGGTTGAAGATAGGAAGTCTCAAGTCTACTAATTGAAAAAAGCCTTATACGGATTGAAGCAAGCTCCCAGAGCTTGGTATGGTCGTATAAATAGTTTCTTGACGAGCTTAGGCTTTACCAAGAGTAAAGTAGACTCAAATATCTACTTCAAAATTATGGATAATAAACCAGTAATATTACTACTGTATGTGGATGACTTATTCTTAACTGGAGAAGAAAATTTCATCACTGAATGTAAACAGAGATTTGCCACAAAATTTGAAATGAAAGACCTTGGTCTATTGCATTACTTCTTAGGCCTTGAGGTATGGTAGAGTCCAGAAATAATCTTCCTTAACCAAGGCAAGTACACGGTCGAAATCTTAAAGAGATTCGACATGCTAGAATGAAAGTCCATGAATACTCCCATGGAAGTGAAGCTGAAGCTGCTGGTCAATACTTCGTCAGATTTGATAGATGCCACACTATACAGACATATTATTGGATCGCTGATGTACCTGACGAACACCAGTCCAAACATCTGTTTTGCAGTGAACACCTTGAGTCAGTTTCTGGTAGATCCCAGATGTGTTCACCTAGTGGATGAAAAACATGTGATGAGGTACCTTAAAGGTACAATGGATTATGGTCTCAGCTATGATGGAGATCATGACTTCATATTGAGTGGATATACTGACGCAAATTGGGCAGGAAGCGTTGCAGATAGAAAAAGCACTTCCGGATGCTGTTTCAGTTTGGGATCAGCCATGATCTCGTGGCAGAGTAGGAAACAATCCAGTATTTCTCTCAGCACAACAGAAGCAGAGTACATTGCCACATGTTCTGCTAGCTGCGAAGCTATATGGCTTCAAAAGTTGCTGGCAGGCCTATTTGACTTGGAGATGAGAGAAACCGCGATTCTATGTGACAACCAGAGCTGCATAAGGATGACATAGAATCTTGTATTCCACGACAGGTCAAAGCACATAGAGATCCGCTATCATTTCATCCACTACATGGTACAGAGAGGAGCCTTGAAGCTCCAGTACATTAGCACGGATGAACAGGTTGCTGACGTGTTGACCAAGCCTCTATCTCATGTAAAGTTTGAACACTTTCGAGATAAGATTGGTATAGTCTGAAAGGACCCTCCCTGAAAAGGGGAGTATATATATTTTCCTTGCTTCTGACCTCGCTGTTAGACGTAAAGCAAGATGATTCATTGCTTCTGACCTCGCTGTTAGACGTAAAGCAAGATGAGTCATTGCTTCTGACCTCGCTGTTAGACGTAAAGCATGACGCTGTGTGTTCCTTGCTTCTGACCTCGCTATTAGACGTAAAGCAATATGAGTCATTGCTTCTGACCTCGCTATTAGACGTAAAGCATGACGCTGTGGATTCCTTGCTTCTAACCTAGCTGTTAGACATAAAGCAAGATGATTCCTCGCTTCTGACCTCGTTGTTAGACGTAAAGCGATATGTTGATGTGTTCCTTTCTTCAGACCTAGTTGTTAGACGTAAAGCAAGATGATTCCTTGCTTCTGACCTCGTTGTTAGACGTAAATCAAGATGAGTTATGCTTCTGACCTCACTGTTAGACGTAAAGCATGACGTTGTGATTCCTCGCTTTTGACCTAGTTGTTAGATGTAAAGCGAGATGATATTCCTTGCTTCTGACCTAGTTGTTAGACGTAAAGCAAGATGTGACTGACACTGAGCTACCAACTTAACAACTGTGACATTGAGCCAGTGTAGTACTGCCAGCCTAGTGCTGTGATGAGGTATCATTTTTTTACTGATACATATTTGATGCAGATGATGATAGTATTCTTTCGAGAATGATGATGCTGCTGATGAAGAAAACTTCCGATGACTCGTAAATATGCTAGCCAATGTTTCAAGATGATATTGACGATACTGTCCTCCTGATGCCACTAATTATGCAGACCTCTCTCGCCTGATGCTGATGAAGAATACCCTTCTCGTTAAGGGGGAGTGTTGAAATAATGTAATTGCGAAGATAATTCTTATTATTATTATTATTTTATTATTAGGATTAATCCCCATTGTGGATTAATCATGTTGGTAATTGTATTAGGACCAAATCCCCTTTTCGGATTGGTCATCATACAATTGTAATAGGCAGAATAAGAAGTCGGCCCCAACAGTTATTATTGAAGACCCAAAATTAATTAAAGGTGGGTTTACCCACCCATAGTGAGAGGTTGGCCCTGCCAGTAAAACCCTTTCACACGTGCCAGTCTTGTATATATAGGAGGCTAGCGCCTCACTTTAACACACAACTCACTTGCTCATTATCTTATGAGGCAAGCTGCAATTACCAGTTAGAGAGAGGAGAAGAAGAGTGGCACATCTCTTGGGGAGGACTATTTGTATTGGTTTGAGTTATCTCTTGAACATTGTATAAGCTATTTATGATAAGGAATTTTTTGCTGGGTTTTCTTCCCCTAGAGGGTTTCCCAGGATAAATGTTGTCTCTTGTGAATGTGTATTTCTTAGTGATCTTGTTCTTATGATGCTCTTATCTATTGAAATGCAAAGAACTGTAATAATGGCATAAACTGATAATGGTCTTGAGCACAAACAAACCATTCAACTGGTAGTATCACGAGCATCATCATTATTATCCAACTGGATAAAATCCATGACAACTGGTACAATATCAATTGATAGAACACGATTGTGTTTATCCATGGTAGTACACAACTACTCAAACTATGACACATAGTCAAAAACAATGGAACATATTCATCACAGTAACATATCTCTATTGTCTGGAGACAGGAAGTCTCCATAAAAATCATATGATATCAAGCTGCATAGAAAATATTGTTATGATATAACTGAATCATCTGGGCCATTATTTCACTCACATCTGTGAGAACTAAAAGAGTATTTGCCCTCAGAGTAGAACATCAACGATGGGCTATCTGGACTATTCTTCTCAAGCAAGGAAGAATGATTGTTCTGATTTCTGAGCTTGGACCATTCCTCCAACACTAAACAAAGTGTAACCTGGAGAGAATGAATCTGCCCTAAGGAATGCCTTTCCCTGATTGTTGAACTTGGACCATTTCCCACCCTGGGCCATTCCTCTGGAACTAAACAAAGTGTAGCCTGGAGAGAATGAATCTTCCCTAAGGAATGACTGTCCGAACCATTTCCCATGTTAACCACAAGAGGAAATGACTGTCCTGCACCAACCTCCAAAACAAACCATTCCTCATGTTAATCACAATGAGAAATCGCTGTTCGGCAAGGCGAGCCAGTCTTCTTGAGTAACCCTCAAGAAGAGAGACTTCCCTAGACCACTCCCCATGTTAACCACAATGGGAAGTCACTATCTATGGTACATCAACAATCTAGACCATTTTTCGCACTGTAAAATGTCTGTCCGTCAGAAATCTCAATCCACTTTCCGAACTGGAAAGAATCTGCCCAAGCTGGACTTTTTCAATCTTGAAAATGAATGTCCTCAATTTAATAATATATCAATGCTCCCTCCCAACCCGGAGAGTCATTTATTCCCTTTCAACTAAGGGAGTTATTTCCACGATCCCCATCTTGTCTCAAAAATATGCAAACTTTATTCTGGACAAAGGCTTTGTCAGGATATCTACTATCTGCTCATCCGTGGGGATATACTGGAGCTTTAATTCTCTTTCTTGGAATTTATCTTGAGTAAAGTAGTATTTGATCTCAATATGTTTTGATATTTCATGAAACACTGGGTGTTCTGATAGTCTTATACAACTATGATTGTCACAATGTATTATGGTCGAATATGGAACCTGATCAAATAAATCAGAGATTAGCTTCCTCAACCATATTGCTTCTATGCATGCCTCACATGCTGCGATATATTCTGCTTCTGCTGTGCTAAGTGCGACATAATTTTGTTTCCTACTGCTCCAAGATATCATAGTGGAGCCCAAGCTGAAACACATTCCTGAAGTACTCTTCCTGTCTTCTGCACTTCCTGCCCAATATGAATATGTGAATCCATGAAGCTGTATATCATTGGATGTGGTATATCTTAAGCCATAGTTTATTGTCCCACAAATATATCTCAGGACATGCTTTGCAACTATCCAATGCTCATGCCTAGGTTCCACCTGGAACTGGCTTAGTGTATTCACGACAAAGCAAATGTCTAGTCGAGTATTTACCAAATACATCAATGACCCAATTAATTGTCGATATAGTGATGGATCTACTGGATCATAATTTGGATCTTTTACTTTTCTTATATCTGTAGTCATAGGAGTGTCCATGGATTTGCAATCCATCATTCCAAACTTATGAAGAATCTTTATTGCGTACTTTCCTTGTCCAAGGAATACTTCACCATGCTTCTGCCATACTTCTAGTCCCAAGTAATAATGCATGATACCTAGATATTTCATATCAAATTTAGAATCTAGTTCCTTTTTTCACTGGATGATGAGAGACTCTTCACCTCTTATGAATAGATCGTCAACATATAGTAGTAGAATTACAGGTGCACTATCCACGAATTTGTCGTAAAGGTTTGGATCTGCATGACTTTTGGAGAAACCAAGTCTCTTTAGATAACTATCCATTCTGACATACCAAGCCCTTGGAGCTTGCTTGAATCCATATAAAAATTTCTTTAATCTGCACAAGCGAGTGTCTTTGGAATGTACCTCAAACCCTTGAGGTTGTTCAATATATACTTCTTCTTCGATTTCTCCATTTAAGAAAGCTGTCTTTACATCCATCTGATGTAAGTTCCATCCCATGGAAGCATCAAGAGATATGATAGCTCTAATGGAAGTATATCTAGCAACCGGAGCAAAAGTTTCATCATAATCTTCTCCCTCCTTCTAGGAGAACCCTCTAGCTACGAACCTTGCTTTATATTTATCCACGCTTTCTTCTGCTGCATGTTTGATCTTATATACCCATTTTGAAGTTACCACTGATTTTTATTTAGGTCTAGGTACAATTTCCCATACATCATTTTTCATAATGGATTGGTGTTCTTCTGTCATAGCTTCTTTCCATTGTTTCTTTTGAACTGCTTCTTCAAATGCAGTAGGTTCTTCATCTAGAAGCTTCGTCATATATGCTGCATAACTTGAGAACCTTTTAGGCTTCTTACTTTTTCTGAATGTTCCTTCTGGAACTTTGAGTCTTTCTACGTCTTGTAAGGTAGCTTCAAACCAAGTTGGTCGTTTCTTGGTCTTAGGTACGATGTCTGAATCAATGGTCTCACATGGTTGCATAGGATGATCATATTGTTCCTTTTCATCATTTTTGTTTTCTGTGCTTTCTTCAATAGGTTCTTCATTCTCTTGTTCTTCTATAGTTTCTTCTATGGATTTCTTGAAATCCATCTTTTCATTGAATGTCACGTCTCTGCTGACTTCAATCTTATGTTGTTCCGGAAAATAGATTCTATAAGCCTTGGATGAATCACTATATCCCACGAATATCCCCTTCTTTCATGAGGGTTCTAGTTTATTCCTTTTGTCCTTGGGAATGTGAGAGTAAATAGGATATCCAAATATTCTTAGGTTTTCCACATTAGGTTTCTTACATGAGAAGGCTTCTTCTGGAGTCATGTCCTTCAATATGCGATGAATACTTCTGTTTTTCACATATATTGCTGTCATTGCTGCTTCTCCCCATAAGAACATGGATAAACCTTGATAGTAGTGCTTTTACTGTTTCTTCGATAGATCTGTTCTTTCTTTCTGCTACACCATTTTGTTGATGATTATGAGGAACAATCAACTCCCTCTTAATCCCTGCCGATTTGTAGAATGCAACGAATTCCTTTGAGGTGTATTCTCCTCCACTATCTGTTCTTAATGTTTGGATCTTCTTGTTTGTGAGGTTCTCTATCTCTGCTTTGAATTCTTGAAACTTGCTGAATACTTCGTCTTTTGTCTTCATTAGATATAACCAGGTCTTTCTTGAATAATCATCTATGAAGATTATGTAGTAAGGAGACCTTCCTAGAGATTTGACTGGCATCGGACCATAAACATCTGAGTGTATTAGATCTAGAATCTCCTTAGATCTGTTGTTGCTACTTGGGAATGGTTTCTTGATATTCTTCCCAAGAGAACATCCTTTGCAAATTCCTTCATGTGTGGACTGCAATTCTAGTATTTTCTCATCCATCCTTTTGAGAAAAGGTAATGATTGATAATTAATATTAGCGTACGTTCTATGCCAGAGTTCATTGGGATTGACTTCGTCATGTATGAGGGCTTCTTCATTTTGTTCTAGTAGTCTATATAGATTTCCTTCACAACTTCCAATAACCCTAGCATTCTCTATGTTGGAGTCTTTATGCCAAGATAACACCTTTACATCTACGAAAGATATTCTGTTTCCTTTGTCTTCTAGACAAGATATCGATACAAGATTATTTTATAAACCAGGTACATATAAAACATTGCTTAAATGAACATTGTTACATGTTTTCAACTTGACGGAGGCTTGTCCAAATCTTTCGACTAGGTAAGTGATTTTGTCTCCGAGATCTACCTTGTATGATATCTTATTCTCATTTAGATTTGAGAGTCTCGCTTGATCTCCCATCATGTTCCTAGAAGCTCAACTATCGATTATCGACATGTCATCTTCAATCGTTCCAGTGAGTGCTGAGTAGTGTAGAAGACTGTTCTTTTCACTCATGTCTTTGGTTGACTGGTAGCTGGTCATGCCTTGATCCAAAAATTAAACTCTGACGTTTTTGTCTTCTGAGAGAGACAAAAGGTGCGCTGAACTAGGGCACATTTGAATATCTTCTCCTTGAGCGAGATGCTCCATCACAAGGCGCCGTATCTGAGATTTAGGGTTTCTGCAACTGCTCTTTCTAGTAACCCTAGCGATAGTGTTTTGGAAGCTGCTCCTGCTAGTAACCCTAGCGATAGTTCCTCAGCGAGATCAGTATCCTAATGGCTATGCTTCCTTCCAGCGGTTAGACTGCATGAAGGAGGTGTGGGCCCATAACCTGTTAGAATATGAAAGAATGTGCTCGTTTTACCATTGACAATATCACTATTGTCACCTAACCATAGGCCAAAGCCACCCTCCGAGCACCTTGACCTTGACAGTGAGAAGAATCCTGGTAGCAATCCAATAGCCAAGCAAGGCTAATGCACCAAGAAAGAAGTAACCAAAGCTAATCAGAGAGTCCAACACAAAACTCACGCAACACCTTCCCCAGGACTTGCGCACAAAACTGCTAGACTGCAGTGCGCATAAGTGGCTTTCTACGATTCTGAGAAGTGTGTCAAATGAGAGACTGACGCCCTATATTTATAGTATTCCTGGCAGACTTTCTTGGGCTGAATTCTCATTCTGGGTACTAATTAATTCATATTGATTATCTTTCTTCATCCGACATCTCATCTAGGGTTACTATCATTTCTTTTACTTCTTCTGGAACATTCTCATCATGTCAAAGGTCAAAATAGAGGTTCATACCTCCCGAAGCTACCCTAATATCAACAAAGGGGTCATGCACATAAATCAAACATTTGAGGGAGAGGTGTGGTAGCGTCCCTATAACAACCTAGTAGCATTCCCCTGTGACCTAAACTATAGGTTAACGATTACCTATTTTAAGAGGTACACGATGCTGTGAGGGCAGACTAAGACAATCGCTCATGAGGAAATATAAGGGGTGCACAATAAGGCATGATCCTTATTCCTTAGAAGCGCTTATTTTCTCACAAGATCGACTGAATGGAGTATTGACTCTAAGGGTTGAAGAAAATTCCAAAACCAGTCAAAGGTGAGTGGCACCCTTGGAGCATGGAGGTGCGTCTTGAAGGGAACATCGCATAATTAAAACGTGAGTCAATAAATCTAGGTGGCCTAGAAAATGTTTAGACCTTGTTAAAATAAAATAATTAATTAGTCAGTAAATTATAAACTTAGAATCCTAGCAAGAGTCTAAGCCTAGTCTAAGTCTAAATTTAAATAAAGGACTAAATAAATTATGACACAAGTTAAAATATTTGAGAATAATCAAACTCCAGGGAAAAAGGAAATAAAATTTAAAGGTTGGATGAAATGCATGTGTGTGCATGGAATTAATAAAAGAGATTTTTAAAATAGAAAGAATTAATAATATGAGAGGATATGTGTACACATAGAATAACATCTTGAGTCAAACTACCACTAAGTCTAACTAAAATAAGACTTCTAATCCAACTCTAACTAAGATCTAGTTAGGGGACACTCATTAAATGAGAAATTGGGGAACAAAGGGACAATTAAGAGAAAAAAATAGGAACACATTGGGGAATGTGAGGGAAAATGACTTTTTAATTAAAATAAAAAGGGCAATTAATTGTGCAACTTGGGGAGAGTGAGACAAGTGTGTGGGTGAATAATTACTAATAAAATAATTAAAAAGTTGAATTACTTGTGCATGTGGACAAGTGTCATTGATATTTTACTTATAAAAGAAATGGGATAGAAGGGATATGAGACTCACTTTTCATAGTACTGTTATACTACCAAAATTTATTTGACTGTGTTTTACTTGTGAGAGTTGGGATTTCAAGCTTAAGAAAGAGTGGAAGTTTTTCCTTGCGAGACAAGCTTGAGAGATATTGTGTTCCGTTTTTGTTCTTGGACCCTTTCCATATCGGAGGGATAATGGGGAAGAAGAGTACCCCTAGTGTTGGATGGGAGGTACTGGTGCAGTCTTGGATTAGCAAGCAAGGAAAATGATAGCTGCACAAGTCTTCAAGTTGAAGAACAACTATTCATATTATCTATCTCTACAGGTTACAATATTTCCTGTTGTTTTTAAGTTACATTATTGTGTAGTGGAATACCATTCAAATTATACATTGGAACCTTAAGTAAGAGACATTGTATACTATCTTTCTTATCCTTGTAAATACAGATGAATGTTGATAGTAGTGAGGATTTCTATTTAATTAACACGAATATTTCCTTAGTTAATGAGATAGGAAGGAAGATTTACTTTTAAGAAATTACAGTCGTATTTTTCTGTTGAATAGTAATTTTGGTTCTCTAATCTTTAAGTTAATGTGTTCCTGGTAGAAACTAAACGATGTTGTTAGAAGTTAGATACCTTTCTATCCTTCCTCAGGATCTATCTGTGGAAGAGACGAAAAATTTAGTGTACCTTGACTAAAATCCCACAGATCAATTTATTCTATACCTGATACGAAATAGAAAGGTGGAATCGTTCGTCTTATAGTCTTAATATAGATATTTTTGTAGTATTATTCCAGGATAAATACGATCTTGCTAACTCTAGATTGGCTCAAAGTTTTTGCTACCAAATCATCTAAAGATTCCATCGACTACAGAGAGGTCGATTCCTCTGCCAAATTATTTTCTCCCTTAGATACTTTGGAACTTGTTGAGTGGTTACTTTTAAAACCAACTAAGAAGGAATATTAATTATTTCCTTACACCAAAAATCTTTACGAATTTAGATCTTGTCACAGGTTCTTCTATCAAGGTTATAAGCGAGTATGATTCCTTGATATCTATCATTATTAGTTCTTTATGTCTACTCTGTTCCTTTCCGATGATCATTACATGAGTTTCTCACCATCGTTGCGAGATATAATCTCATATGCCTCTAGTGTATTGCATCAAATAATGAAGCAAGGGTGGTCGTACGATACCGAAGTATGAGGCTAGGTTCCGTGAGAGGTACAATTCCGTGAGAGGTACTTCTTCGAGGAATTCATTGAGTGCCAACTTAATGAGTTCAATGTCTTACGATAGAGTGATAGTACGGTACCGAAGTATGAGGCTAGGTTCACAGAACTACTCAAATATGCTCCACATCTCAACATGGAGAATTTAAAGGCCAACAAGTTTATGTTTGGCCTTAAATTCAACATTCATGCGAAAGTTAGGATCTTGATGCCTTAGACATTACACGATGCAGTTTAGAAGGCCCTCATTTCTAAGGAAGAGTTGAATAGTGGGGGTCAGGGAAAGAATCTTTCTAGACAGACTGGACATGAGACATCGGGAGTGAAACAACATCAGACACCATTTAGATAGACTTCTGGGTAGTGAGACACACCCATAAGACATATTTTCTTGACATCACAATGATGAAATCCTTAGCAGATGAGTCCTTACATAAAACCTCAACAACCACACCAACGTCATCCACAACATCAACAATTTATATCTGGTCAGTAGAATATACCAATACAACAGACACCTAGGCCAACAACTTCTACTTCTGGGACTAGGAGTACCGGACCGAAGAATGGTTGTTGGAATTGTGGAGAGCCACATTACCAACAATATTTTCCGATTAAGAAGGCCAAAGTGAATAGATAATTAGGACCCACTATGGTTGGATATTTGGATGAGGCCCACTGGATACATGCAGTGGAGAACAAATTCTAGGCTGAGCACCAATCCACTATGCTCGAGACGTCAGGTACGATCACCAATCAAACTTTTAGTATTTTGATAGATCCAGGTGCTATAGAGAGATTTATTTCTAGTGAAACGCTAAAAAGGAATTAAGGTAAAGGTAGTCGAGCAGGATGAGTTTAGATACATAGAAATGGTATCGGGTGCCAAACATAAAGTTGGAGGAAAGGTTATGGACTGTAGCATTAAATTGGGTGATTTTGTAACAAATGCCAACCTATACGTCACAATATTAGGATCTTATGATATAGTGATAGGCATGGAATGGTTGGAATCACATGATACAATACTTAACTATAAGATAAAATAGTTAAGTTTGAAGGATGATTTGGGACAGAGTAGAGTAATTGTAGGAAGAAAGCAGGGAGTGTCCTTGAGGTTTATTTATTCCTCATAGTTGCATAAGAGTATGCGCAAGGGATGAAAGTTATACGTAATATTAGCACTAAACAAAAAGGGCAAGGTAAAAGGATTAGAAAACCTTCCTGTAGTACAAGAGTTTGCCGATGTCTTTACCTGACAAAAGATGCACACAAACATCCAACAAATATCATGACATATTTCAAAACCCAAGGCAGGCATACCTATGCTTGGGTGATCAAGACTTGTAAGATATGGCCGCCATAAAATACACTGCGGATCCATAATTGTATTGATAAAATGGTATAGCCACCGAAGATACAATGTGGGTCTATACTTTGACGACTCAGACTGATCGTAGCCATGAAGAATACACAGTGGATCTACGAGATGACAAGAGATAGCCATGACCAATACAAAGTGGATCTATGTAACAGTGTATGTGTTCTTTTTCCAATAGAAACTCCTTCGCAACCTGGGTAAAGCATATATCAAACTGGTCACTCAACCCAGGGACTTCTTACCAATCCCAATATAGTACGAATCTAACCATGCGAATAGATGTTTTGATGTCGAACATGGCATAAACCACTTGATTACCGGTCAATGATGTAAACCGTTAACAAGTGCGAGGGAGATCACCATTAATGCCAATGATTCCCAAGGTACCCCAGTACATTCCAACGAATGTGAATAGATGAGCTGAGGTCAAACATCCGTGGAATCATTCGATTAGAGGTCAATGATGTAAGCCTACTGTCGAATGTGAGGAGGCCTGCCATTGAGGCATGCAGGTCCCAAAGTACTAACTGGTTTCTAAGTCTGATTCCCGGATAATGTGTTGAAGTCGACAGGAATAGACTCTTCGAGGGAGGGCCTTGATGTATCCCCCATCAACGACACGAAACGGACATGGATATGTAATTGGTGGATCAAATGGACATGGACTGACACARGTTTTGAGGCAAGATATTTGGGATGGCTGACTCTCGAGGCGGATACTTCCCTTGAACATTGAGGCACAATAGCAAAACATGACATGGACCAAAACTATGCAGTGGGTATCGTGACTTACGTCGGGTGACCCAAAGGAGCGAAAGGAACTCAGAGGATTAGCTCAGTGCAGAGGTTCAACGGATTATGATATGTGCAAATGACAAAGTGCCGTGTTCAAGGGCGACTCTAAGAAGTGCTAGATGATGTTCTCAAGAGACTGCTTGGCTTGCTCCTTTCAATTTTTTCCCCCATCGAGATAGATGAGTACCTCTTTTTGATTTAATGAGCTCGAGGAGGATAACACATGCTCGATATAACTCACCTTCAGTAAGTTCCTCTTCCTTTGTTTAACGAACCGGAAGAAGTAAGGGTTCGGTCCCATATGGGTCTGTCGATGTGTGCTTTAACGAGTCTAAAGACAGAAAACTCGAAGGTTTTTCGGGATTATAGAGTTTGGAAAAACACTTCAAAGAGAACTCTCTCAGTGCCTTTTTCGTACAGTAGTCTAACGAGACCGAAAAATGGTTAAACTATCGCTCGAGAGATTCCCTTTCTGACCTTTTAACGAGTGTGAAAGGAAGCAAGATCACTCGACAATATTTTCATATTTAGAGAGTCTGAAAAGGGTTTAAAGGAGACTCTAGGGGGGTTCCTTTTTCGTGTGTTCGTGTATCCATACGGGTCCGAAAAAGAGATAAAACTTTACCCGGTTGCATTCTCATGTATTTACGAGCACGAGAAAGAACAAAGACCAAGCTCAGTATGCCCCCAACTTGAAAGTTGGTGGCTTAGCTCCAGAATGATCATCAAAGGCTGGAGACATGCCCTCCAAGTTTCGATTCATTCACAGGCTCTGAGGTCGTCACCAATTTCTCAAGTGGATGAGAAAAAGGAGAAGGGTGGATGAAAAGAAGGTTCAAGAGAGGTGACTGTTTCATGTTTTAACGAGCTTGACACAGGAAAAGAACTATGCTCAAGGTTCCAGGTTCGATCCCCAGATTGTCGTTTCATTTTTTAACGAGCTTGCCACAAAGAAGAGAAACTATGCTCGTGACCTCTGTTTCATTTTTTAACGAGCTTGCCACAGAGAAGAGAAACTATGCTCGTGACCTCTATTTCATTTTTTAACGAGCTTGCCACAGAGAAGAGAAACTATGCTCATGACTTCTGCTTTGATCATGGCTTCCAAGAGGATAACGTTCTGGAAGGATACCATGTCAAGGGACAAAAATCGGTCATGGCCTCCAAGATATCTTCACTGGATGGAAGATAATCACTCAAGGAGGAATACATGTCGAGGGTCGCGATAGGAGTAAGGATATCAGGCTCCAATAAACCTATCGAAGAAATCACCAAGTCAACTACCGGATCCAAATCATCGAAAGTTGAAAACATGGGAGGCGATAGAAAATCGACATCAGGAGGGGAGATAGACTGTATATCTACTCGAACTTCTTCACGCAGTGGAAGAAAAGAGGATAGGGGATGGTGATTATCCCAAGGTAGCTTGTCAATGAGAAACATTTTCGGCATAGGAAAAGTTGGGGAAGTGTAGTGGATCGCAGTCGACAAGGAACCCGACCGTGGTTGCATTGATGAAACGTCGGGTGCCAATAGATGTTGGTCATCCGACGAGGGAAAAGTGAATTCGGTAGAAACGTATGATGGTTCGACTGGACTAAGTGGCACGATGTCACTTAGTGCATCGAATTCCAATGGACAAGGTGCAACCCAAGGGTCAGATGATCCCAAAGATTGATAAGCTGCGGTCGAAATCATATCGATCGTGGAAATGTGATGTGTGGTTGGTGGAAGTGGTGTAGGGAAGGTACCCATAAGGCTAGAATATTTTAGTAAGCCAACACCAACGCTTTCATACGTGATCTTATGGTCTCCTAGGAAAGGAATATTGTTGGTAGCAGGAATGCGAGCATCGGGTGTGTAGAAATCCAACTGATCAACAATGACGATTTTGCCCTGATGAGGAAATTGTACACATCGAAAGACCGATGAGGCAACATCAGTCATAGCATAAAACCAACTCCTTCCAAGTAACAAGTTGTAATCGAGGGGAGCATCGACCACCTCGACATCAATGGTAACAATTTTGCCACCTAATTGGATGGGCAGGGACTGTAAAATCCCATGAGGATGAAAACCTCGCCCATCGAAAGCACGTAACATCGTAGGGTATTTTTTAAGGGCAGGTGATTTTAAACCTTTCCAACACACTAAAGACATAACACAAGTCGAGGCTCCCTCATCCAGAATAGTTCGATGGATTTGTTGATTGTGGACAACAACATCAAATTGGAAAGCGAGTTGGTGGGAGAGTCGAGACGTATAATTATCCAGGTTAAACATGATCTGGTTGGATGACTCAGGATCAACAACACCGATAGCTGCTAAGAGCATTCTACGTTGGCTGGGGCAGTGTTGTAGAACTTCCAAGGCGGACATAGAACACGGGGCTTGGGAAAAATCTTCTACAATATTGTAATTTTGGGCAGCCCGTGAATTAAGATTGAAGGTAGATTTCCAGATGGTTCTCTTAGGAGGGTGTAAGATAGAGTCGAATGTGGGTTTCTCAATCAGGAGTGGTCCAGATGGAGGATTAATCAATGGAAGACTGACGAAGGATGATGATGGATCTGGTAAAGTACCAGCATCGTTAACGTCTTTTTCTTTATCAAGGTTACCTGGTGTGTCGTATGCCTTAGAGAGAGTGGTTAAATTGATCCCATTAGACATATAAACGTGTGCACTCGACGAGGCCTCATCATGAGGGTTGCTAGAACTGCCCCTAGGAGAGGGGGTTTGAGCAATCATTGATTGCTGCTGTGGAAAAGGATGAGTAAGCACAACAGGTTACGACTTTCCTTGGAAAATTTTGGCCACTTCATCACGATGTGGACAATCTTGGGTGTAGTGATCATCACCGCAAATGAGACATGGGAATTTCAACTTCCGTTGTGTTGCTTTTCGACAGCAGGTGTTTGATTCTTTGTTTGTTCATTATTATTTTTTGATTTATTCTTGGTTTTCTTCTTACCTCCATATTGTTGTGAAGGGGCAGATTGAACTGCATTCACCTCAGAGATCTGAGTTTGAGGGGAGGTAGAGGAGGGTGTGAGCGATTGGGAAACAGGTTGAGTTTTGACGGAGCCGATAACACCATCCACATGAGATGAGGATGATGGTTTAGATGGATCGGTATTAGCTCGACTAGCATTCATAAGCAAATCATACAAAGTACCAGATTGGGAATAAACCAAATCTAAATACTGAGCCCGAGCGATGGCTTGTTCCTCTGTGACCGCACCACCCATAGCAACATCGCGAGCGATCGGTGGTAGCAGTGATTTCGTGAACCATTCCACCAATAGTATGTCAGGGATGACGGCCTTGATCATCCTTCGTCGTCGTCTCCACTCATGAATATGATCATAGATATGTACGACATTAGTTTGACGAAGGGAGGTCAAGAGTTCAGTACCCGTTTCGTAGCGAATGGGCAGTTGAAAGTGCGCGAGGAAAGACATGGAAAGGGAGCTGAAATCATGAAAAGAAGCACGTGGTAGTTCAATATACCACTTTGTTGCCGAACCAGTAAATGTTTGCTGGAAAAGACGCAAACGTACAGAATCATCCATGAGGGAGTTTGATGAACACCACAAATGGAAAGTCATAACATGGTTGTTTGGATCTTCACCAGGGTTTTCGTCAAATTTCGGAATATCAGAAGGAAGTTTAGCTGGAATGACTGGCCAAACCGGTGAATGAGAAATGGGATCATTAGTTAACCGAGACAAGTCTGGGAGATCCAGAGTCACAAGGAAAGGTAGTTGTCGATTAATTTACGAATGATACTGGTGTGGCATAGGATCACCAGTAGGACCATAAGCTGGGTTAGATGGATAGTTTTACTCAGTAGGTCCTCCTACATACGGTTGTTGCTGGCTAGGATAATAAGTATTCGATGATGAATGAGGAACGTTGGCATGACCCGGTGGGTTTTGATCATTATAGGCCGGGTGATTTGCTTTCCCCCGAGGAGGATAGACATTTTTCCATTGAGGATCTTGAGGAGTAGATCCCGAAGGTGGATACACATTGGACCCATGAGGAGGATAAGACTGTGGTCCCAGAGTACTCTAGGTGGTGTTTTGGATGCCACCCGGATAAGATTGTGGGTAAGATGTCCCAGAAGGACCAGGATTGGGTACCCCTCCTATCGGGTTTTATAAGAGTGCCCCCCAACGCGGGGTTGAGTAAAAGTGCCTCCTGAAGACACTCTCTAGGGTTGTGAAGGGTTTCCAACCAATGAGGTTTTCCCCCCTGCCAGGGGTGGATTTATGACCGGGGTATGACTGGCAGTCGGAAGTTTCCCTCCAGGAGGAGGATGAATAGGGGGCTGTCCCCCGGGAGGGGTAGGCCCGCCATGGAACGGTAGTCCTCCAGGAGGAAAAGGTGTGTTGGATTGTGGTTTCCCTCTAGCTGGTTGTGTTTGGCCATCATGGATCTATATTCTCAGGTGAGTAGATGTGATGGGTCCATCATTAGGACGAACTAGTGCTGGTGTAGCATTAGGGTTAACAACCCGATCGACTGGGTGACTCATGGTTTGACCGGATGGTCTTGTTTTACTAGGAGGGTTATCAGGATGGAACGGTTGTCGGAAGGACTCAAAATGTTCATAGAGATCGCGTCCCGATGAAGTCCTCCAAATAGAATGAGCGAGTGTGGGATTGGAATTTACTGCGGTGCCAGGACGAATAAGAGTCCTATATTCCTCACCAAATATTGGTTGCGTGGATCCCATATATGTTTCGGTGAAAATCCTCTCTGGAAATCGTGAGACTTCTTCATCTATGACGTTCCCAAGGGAGTCTAAACGAAGTAAAAGTGGTTCGAGAGGGGTTACCGAAGTGGGATTCACAATCGTAAAAAAAGTGTCTTCCGGGTTATCTTACAGAGGAGAAATAACACTTTCAGCGTCAGATGGATTTTCTACCTCTCTACGGTGGTCGTCTTCAGGAGGGTTAGGAGGTAAGGGTTGATAGCCTTCTGGAGGCAGCCCTTTCATCTTACGTGATCGGCGAATACCTTGATCGTCTACGGGCTCAATTGTGGAGAAAGGTAGAACACACCAAAATATCTAGGGCCAACTAACGTAAGAAACAACACACGCTAACAAAATATAGGAATCAACCAAGCAGACATGACCTTCTTTTGATGACCGTACTAGTTGGTGATGAAATCCAACGTCGCGTGATCATGTCCAGAAGGGGTTGGGATAGGGTGGAACAGTTACAATGGAAACCTGCTTAACGGACTTACGCCTTGGTGCAAGCTTCCACACAATAATTGTGGATTTACCCTCCAAGGAGCCCGAGTGAGTTTGACCAATGTCTGCTCTAGGTACAGTGAGACTTCCCATCACCGTCACCTTGTGTAAGACCCTAAAGATTATGGCCTTTAAGGTTGCCAATTTGCAGTCATCCCCTGGGCGGGAACAGTCGACAGTCCGATCCGAACATACGGGCAGGGTATCGAGCTCGAAATCAGCTAAAAGGATTTCACGCAGTAATTGTGGATTTACCTTGAAGTGACCCCCATAATACAATCTGACCACCACAATCAGTTAAACCACAGAGGGTTAGTCCTCGTAGCTCACCCGAATGCGACCTCGTGCGTAACCCCTGTGTTAGAGGGGGATCCCAGGCAGACTTATACGATGATTGGATTTGACTCTCCCTAACTCAGGATGCTACTGCTTGTTTTGGAAACTTTGGAGAGTTATGCTCACAGCATAATCCAAAGTACTAAGCCTATTCTACTGTTGGTGGAGGATCCTAGAAAAGAAAAAGTTCTAGATAACTTTTAATTAGCGTTGATTTTTATAGCTGTTCTTTACGCAAAAGGGGTGCATGGAAGTGAAACGAATGGAATTATGACTCAGTCCCAAAAATGCATCAAATATGATAAGCAGTTATTTCTTTTCGATGAACATCTATCTAGGGCAGAGAGAGAGTCCTTTTCACTAACAAGCACGAATAAGGAGTGTCCTCAAACAATTATTTTTCTCAATCAAATCCTGATGTGATGCTAAAAACTTTTGAGATGCCTTCTAACATGCACAATCAATCATGAAGATGATTTTTATTGTTTGCATATGAATAGTGATCAATTCAACACAATGCTCGTTTTGCTAATTATCTTTTCGCATGAATGAAAATCAAACTAGCACAAGCAAAAGTCATACAAACAATACACCCTTTCCTTGCAATCAAAACGAAAAGCGAAAGGAAAGAAACAATCAAAGAGAAAAACAAACTTCACACCCAAAAGAAAAAATTGAAGAACAACGATCTTGACTCAAATCAAGATGAAGAGATCTGTAAGCCTTTGATGACCTTCACTAGGGTTTTTACTCAGTTAATCAGAGAGAAAGACAATGCATGGGTTCCGAATTCCAATCAATAGAAAAACTTAATAACAATAGTGAAGAAGGTTACAAAATACAAATAATAAGATGTTCGTTCTTCAAAAAGACATATGTCAAGGCTGGAAGAGAAGAAAAATTGACTCACAGGGTTACCCAGCAGGAGAGACACAGAGGCAAAACCCAGAAAAAGTAATTCTGGAAGGTTTGTTGGCCAAAAAGAGGCTGGCGCTCTATTTCCAAAGGCAAGGAGCGTTATAGCGCTCTGTGCAAAGCTATTAGGAGCACTAGTGCTCTGTTAACACAAGGACAGGGGCGCCAAGTTCAAAAACTCCCAAAAATGTCAAAAAATTCAAGAAATTGCAATTCAATTTCGACAATTATGTTGAGTATGATGGGGTAGGGAGCCAATCAGCTCATGAAACCAATCAAAAGTGGAGTGAACCAAGGTCTGAAACAATCAAGGGGTAAAACTAGGTCAATGAGGAGAAATCAAAACAAGAATTTTTGATTTGAGGCTATCTCCCCAATGGAGTCGCCAGTTTCTGTTGTAGGAAAATATCCCTGCGGACAGGTAGATGACCTCAAAGAGATTGACCCTAACTCTAAGACAGAAAATGATTAACGTGGACACTGACTTCCTTTCAAATCTATCTAAACTAACACATGAGAAGGAAGGATAATAGAAGTACCTCTTTATCGACGTTTGTCCCTGCACGCTCCGAGTTGCGCTTCGATCCTTTGCTCCTCGCTAGACCCTGTGGACAAAACAAGATATGACCACTTCCTACTCTATTGATATTAGCTTGAAAATAGATCTATCTATCAATGATAAGTTCATGTAACATTAGACACAAACTAGAAAGAAACAGGCCAAGCATGTCAAATTAATGAGAAGAACGACAACAATGCTTACAATCGTAGATGCGAATGCAACAGTTTCGTCAAGTCCCCTTCGTCTAACCCTTGCTCGAAATATCCACCACTTAGATGGCAGCAGCTTCACTGATCACTCTCGTTTGGCTGACTGTGTGTTTCCTATGAGATCATAGGTTTCATGCTAGCAATTCTTCCCCCAATCATCTCCAACACCACTTATGAGATCATAAGTTTGGTGTAATTCTCCATTTCCCATCCCCTTTCACCATTAGAAAGCTTGTTTATAGAGGTTAAGAGGAGATTAACCTCTTGAGTTATATTTAGAACAAGTTGATGAACCTCCTCCTTTGATCAGGGATCTCCTGATGAAACCAGAAATTCGAATGCAACTGCCTTATAATCTTGAAAGATCCTCTCCTTATTCTCCTCAACGGGCCAACAACTGCCTTAGATTAGGCAGCGCTCCTGCAAAAGGGCCATCAGAGCATTGTAGCGCTCCCTAGTAGGCTTTAGGGGGGCGCCAATGCTCTCAAAATATATAGCTCTCCCTCAAAAGGGCCAGGGGAGATTTATAACGCTCCCTGATAGTGTAAGGGGGAGCTCCGATGCTCCGAGATAGTGTAAGGGGGAGCGCTCCCCTCTAAAAACTCAGTTTTTGAGGTGCTTTCAGATGGCAAAAGGTTTGCAAGCCTGCTGACTCATTTCTCCTCTTCCAAATCAAATGTTTGAGGTGTTTCAAGTGTCCTTCTCATGTCGTTATGGGCACAACATAGACATCATGGCAGTGTGCTTTGTTTGATGTTTGCAACACTTGTGAGCAATATGCGACACTTGCGACCTTGTGAGCAAAATGCGACACTTGCGACCTTTGTAATGATGACACTTGCGACACTATCAAAGTGAGTAATTTTGACGTGTAACAATTAGTACAAGGAAGTTAAGGATAATATTGGACAAGATACCATGATGGTATCGAAGTATGAAGGTTATTCTTTTGACAACAAAGGATTGTTGAGGTATAACAATAGAATTTACGTATCTTCTAATGATGAATTAAGAAGTTTGATCTTAAGAGAAGATCATCGAGCAATATACATGGCTCATCCAGGAGTAACAAATATGAAGGCATACCTTAAGCCTTTATTCTTCTGGAAAGGAATGAAAGCAGACATAGTTAGTTACGTGGCGATATGTCTAGAAAGTTAGCAAGTGAAGGATGAAATAAACATCCAACAAGATTTTTACAGCCACACGTTATTCCTGAATCAAAATGGGAGGTCATTTCAATGGATTTTATTGTTGGATTTCCACTGACGACAAGGAGACATGATTCAATTTTTTTGGTAGTTGACATTCTGATGAAGAGTGAACACTTTATTTCAGTGCGTACAATGTATCAGGAACTAGACATATCTAGAGTATTTATTAGCAAGATTGTGAGGTTGCATGGTGTACTGAGAAGGATCATATCGGATCAAGTATCGATGTTTATATGATTATTTTGGACTAGTTTCCAAGAAGCTTTGGGAACACAAATAAATCTTAGTACAACATATCACCTAGAAACGGATGGAAAAATAGAAATAACGAACCGGATCTTAGAGGATATGCTTCAGATGTACGTGATGGATCAACATAAGCGTTGGGAAGACTTCTTTCCATTGGTATATTTTGCATAAAACAACACTTACCAAATTACGATTAAGATGGCACTGTATGAGATGCATCAACAATTTCCTTATTTTTTTGATAGATTAGATATGTAGATCTATGTAAGATACACTTATTTACTTGCATTTATATACTATACAAAATTCAGGAAAATTTTTAAAACAAGAGGGGTGTATGTAACTAATGATATTATGGTAGCTGCGAGAGGTATTAACCTTCACATGTAACCTTTGACAAGACTAAGAATATTCCAGAAAGCAAGAGAAACCCTAAAATGTTGGATAATAACCCTAGGAGACAAGTCGACTCAAGAGAATATTGAATATTGAGTTATTAGCCTCCAGAAAGAGAATTCGACCCAGTCAAGTGAGATAGAGTAGTATACATAGAGGGCGCTGGAGCTCATTTGTCACTCTCACTCTCACAACTGCACAAGACTAGTGGTGCGCAAGTTTGGAGAGGAATTGCAGCTGCAACTGTTGCAACTGGAATTTTGGTTTGGCTTAGACTTTATCTTGGTTATGGTTTGGACTTTCTACTTGGTATTTGGTTATTCTTGCTTGGTGCGCTAGCCTTGGAGAAAGGTGTGCTACCTTGGTTGGCTATTGGATTGCTTCCAAAATTATTCTATTTGTCAAGGTTAAGTTGCTTAGGGGTGGCCTTTGTGCCTATGGTTGGGTGACAATATTGCTATATTGTCTATGGTGAAACAAGCACACCTATTTTTCTAAAAGGTTATGGGCCCACACTGTGTTCGGAGAGTCTAACCGTTGGAAGATAGATTGAGAGGATTTTCTTAGTTACAGTTGTAGTCAAAGTTTTGTTGCAACAACGAAACCCTAACCCTTTTGTTAAGGCACCTTAAGTGAAGAGCTTGACCTAATTCATGAATATCTTAGTGCGCCCTAGCCTAACACACCTCCTAGTAATCTCAACAAGCCAAGGCGTCAAGTTTGAGTTTTTGGTCAAATTCAAAGGTTTACCAAGTCAAAGTCAAAGGTTGACCAAGTCAAAACAATGATGAATTAGTCTATGAAGTCCTAAAACAAGTTAGAAGGGGATTCTAAATTCAAAGAATGGAATACAAGGATTGACCTCATCCTTGCCAAAAATAAAGTGTTGTATATCGTGAAAGGCAAGATCATGGAACCATAGTTTGAAGCAGGGAAAGAGAAGGAGCCTCAAAACATTGCAGTTATGGAGAAATTCAAGGACAATGACATCAACGCTATGAGCATCATAGTGGATTCTGTAAAATAACAGTTGATACCCTACATCTCTCATATTGATTCATCTAAGAAGATGTACAATGCCCTAACTAACCTATTCTCAGTAAAAAACATTGGAAAAGTGATGGGTTTGAAGAATGAGTTCCATGACATGAAAATGAACGATGATGACGACATAACATCATACTTTGTAAGAATCTCTCAGTTAAGATATCAACTACAAGCTATTGAAGAAATCATTTTAGAAAAGGAACTAGTAAATATAGTAATCAATGGCCTTCCCAAGACATGGGATGCATTTTCCGCAAGCATGAACACAGGAAAGGAGTATCCAATATTTGAGTAAATTTGGACTTGCTATGCACAAGAAGAATAAAGGATTAGCACAAAAGAGAAATCCCAAAAGAAATATGATGATCATGCCTTCACAATAAAGTTCAAGAATTTTAGGAATAAGAGGAAGTTTGGCTTAAGGAAGAAACCAAATCAAGAAAATGATATATCAAAAATACAATGCTTCAATTGTCGAAGATATGGTCCCTACAGAAACCACTATCCTGAGTTAAATAAAAGGAAGGAAACATATGAAGAAACCATTTCTGAAGAAAGGGAGCCCTCAAAGAAATCCAAGCAGGATAAAACAAACTTTTTCTTCTAGCCAAGGTAGTGTTGATGAATGCAACTATGTGAGACATTATCTAGCTTACAAACCTATGAGATGTGGATAATTGTAGCTATGAGAGTCTTTCTCTCAGCTTACAAATATTAGATAAATCCCCTAAGAAGGGTACGTGGTTCCTGCCCGAGACAGAGCTAGGAACGTAGAGATGACCTCCTCCATTCAAAGAGTTGAGAAGAACTCCAAATGATTATCTAGTGGGAAAGGTGATCTGTTGAGTTAGACGTGCCTATGGCTGAGCACAAGGTGAACGTGTGAAATCCCAAAGTGCTGGGTGCACCATCATGTGAACAGAAATGAAGATGATGTATTAGCCTCTTCTAAGCAACAAAGTTGATGAGAAGACTTCAGATGATTCTCTCGTGTGAGGCAGTGAGAAATAAGATCTGTAGAGTGGATGTGCCTGTGGATGAGCACATGTGAGCGTGTGATGATATGGTTCTTCTGTGTAATGTAGTGAACCAGAGATATGAAATTCCTATGGATGTGCCCCTAGTGGATGAGCACTAGTGGGTGTATCAGATCCTTTGCTATATATTGTTCAAGAGTCAGACTTGCATGTAACCCTAATTTTTATGTAAAGGGGTACATGTAGGCCCCACCTTAATGTGATTAATAATAAATGTAAAATATAATTAATCTGGTTAATAATAATAATAATAATAATAATAATAATAATAATAATAATATGACTTAGGGAGGTCGGCCCCGTTGAGCCAATAGACACTTCTATTGATAGGACAAGTCTAATATAAGTAAAGGAAGATTCCCCATTGTGGAAACATATCTTTCTTGTGAGTTTGGAATTTTTAGCAAGTACACTTCTTTGGGAAAAGTGCACACCTCTCTTGGGCGCTAGATTTATAGGGTTTGAGAACCCTCTTGTATGATAGGGTTTATCTTGGTGGTGAAGGTATTTCTCTTGAAGAATATAGCAAAGGATTTTGCTGGGTTTTCTTCCCTTGTTGAGAAGGGTTTCCCAGGGTACTTCTTGTGTTCTTGTGCATGGTGCTTCTTCTTGTGATCTTGGTTGCTGCAACATTTATGGTTATGGTTAAATGATAAAAGGGAATGAACTTATTACTTAACCTAGTTTATTAAAAAATAAACATGGTATCAGAGCATAGGTCTTGAAAGAACCCATTGTGCAGGCATCCTCCAAATCTTAGTCCACCTTTTGCAGAACCGTACAACCCTTCTAGGGTTTCCAGAAAATTCCGTATGACCTTCTTTTCAGTGGTGATTCATCCCTTAATACTTAGACGGTAGGGATACTTTTGGAATAGAAGAGTACAACCTCTTCCAACGCATCTCCATAAGATCTCAAAGCGAAATTCCAAGAAGTTTTGATTTTTGGCCCTAGGGTTTCCAGGGTGCTGAAATTTCCTGCAGAATATTAATTCCGGGTTTCTAAAGAAACATTTTCCTGAATCAACAAGCATCTCTGTGATACTATCAAATTGATTGTTGGCATTCATAAGTCCAATATAATCCAAGGTTGTTAAATCAACCTAATCATTAGGTTTTCAAAATCCAGTCGTCAAGTATTTGAAGAAACCAATCAAATGAAGAACCTAACATTAGTAGAAGATATGCTTGATGGAACAAGCAACTTTATCCCCTATAAATCAAAGATTCTATTCACTCTTGAAGAATATGATCTCTTGGATGTGACAACTAAAACTCTACCACCCACAACTACATACATAGAGAAGAAGATAAGAAATGAAGAAGATGTCAAAGAAATAAAAATAATCATCTACTCAGTAATAGATGATCTCTTGCCTCATATTTCCAATCTGAAGACAACATATGATATGTATGAAGCCTTAAAAGGAATGTTTGAAAGTGACAACACTCTCAGAGCTCTTACCTTAAAGATCCAACTTAAAAGTATCAGGATGACAAAGGGTGACATAGTTGCACTCTTCTTTATGAAGTTATCAACGATTAAAGAATAGATAGAGACCATTGGGGAAATCATGTCTGATAGGGAACTTGTCTTAACCACTCTCCAGAATATTCCAAAATCATGGGAGCCTTTCATTCAGAGTATCAGTGGAATAAAATCTCTACCAACCTTTGATTGACTGTGGACAGATTTCACTCAAGAAGAAATTAGACTTAGAAATAGAGGAGTGGAAGATTCTTCAGAAGAAAATCATGATCTTGCACTTCATACAAAGAAGGGAGGAAAATTCAAAAGAAATTTCAGGAAAACATTTGAAGGTGAAAAGTCTTCATCCAATCCAGGTTATCAAAGAGGATATGTTTCAGAAATTCAGTGCTTCAGATGTGACAAGTATGGACACATTGCAAGAAATTGTCCAACCAGGAAGAAGGGAAGACAATATGCTTCCACCACTGACATTGATCCACATCCACCTCACAAGTTTGAAGAGAAGAGATACGATAAATAATTCCTCTAAAAAGAAATGACTACAAACTAGGAGCTCTCAAAGACTTGGATCATTATCCCTGTTACAATAGTCCAAACCATATTTAATTTGTTCATTATACAAAAACAAGCAGAAACGTTGTCCTTGAAGAAGAGATAGCCTTTCAAAGATCCAGAGAATCTCAAATGGAGATAAACAGTAAGACAAATACCTTCTCCCCCTTCAGCAGTTCAGAGGGAGACATAACTTATTCATATTGATCCAGTTGTTCCAGTTGATATATTCAAAGATATTGCAGTAGGACATACAAAATCCTACCTAAACTCACACTGCAAAGAGGCAGAGAAACATACAAGCCTCTCAAGGCACATCCAAAGAAATCAAAAAAGATTTCCAAGCTATCTTTCAGTCATGATCCATTTCATTGATGCTGAGCCTCATTGTCTTAGAAAAGAAACAAGAGAACAAGTATGGCAAGATGCCATAACAGAAGAATACTAGTATGTCTTAAAAGAATGATGTATAAGATATTGTTCAGAGAACATAAGGGAAGTCTGTGATGACTTCCAAGTGGATCTATAATATCAAGCATCCAGTTGATAGAAGTGTCAAGAAATACAAAGTGATATCTATAGCCAAAGGTTTCTCACAAACAAAGGGAGTTGTCTATGATGAGACACTTGATCTAGTAAGCCTGATACACTTCCATCCATACTACCATCCATGAGTTAGAAACTATATTAGATGGATTGATTCTTGATGAGTTTGGGTTTTAGCAAGAGTGTTGTTGATCCAAACCTATATTATTACAATGTTGGTGACGAGAGCCTGATTTTGATGACTTATTCATAAATCCTTGTTGTTGGATACAAGTAAGATTTGACTTCTGATTTCTATATGAAGGATATGAGTATGATGCACCACTTCCTGGGACAAGAAGTATTGCAGAGGACCGATGAGATTTTCCTAAGTCAAGGAAAACATACAGTGAGAATATTAAAGAAGTTCAATATGATAGAATGCAAAACCACTGTGATGGATTTGAAGAAAATGAATGATGATGATTCAAATAAGATTGGATCATTGATGTATCTGGTTAAAACCAGGCCCGATTCATGCTATGCAGTGAATGTGTTTAGTCAATCCATGAGTTAGCCGAGACAGACTCACTGGATAGTAGTAAAGCATGTATTGAGATATATACGAGGCACAGTTGGATATGGCATGAGATATGACTCCAGTGTGAACTTGAGTTTGTAGGATATTTTGATACAGATTGAGAAGAGAGTACAATGGACTAAAAGAGCACATCCGGTTGTTTTCTTACCGTGAAGTTTTCCATGGTTTCCTAATGCAACATGAAACAAAACTCTATGGCCTTGAGTACTACAAAAGCAAAGTATATAATAGTGAGTGTGCGAAGCAATGTGGCTTCACAAGCTTCTGACAGATCTACTTGGCCATGAGATGGATCCTGTGATGATAACCAAGAGCTGTGTGTAAAGCTCCTTGAGAACCCAATGTTTCCTAATGCATCAAAACACGATGAGATGAAACATCCTTATATCAAAGATATGATGCAAAGGAAAATCGTACACATGCAGTACCTTCCTACACATGAGCATATTACAGACATCTGCACCAGACTAACTTGGTGAAAAATGCCTTCTTAATTGAGAGGAAGTATTGATGACTCCAACCAAAAAAAATAATTCAGAGAACATCTGTGTGAGACTTGGCATGATGAAGAATGCCTCCCTAACTAAGAGAGAGTGTTGATGAATGTAGCTATGTGGGACATTCTCCAGCTTACAAACTTGTGAGATGTGGATCATTGCAACTATGAGAGTCTTTATCTCAACTTACAAACCTGAGAGAAATCCCCTAAGAAGGGTACGCAGTTCCTGCCCGAGACAGAGCTAGGAACATAGAAATGCCCTCCTCCATTTAGAGAGTTGAGAAGAAATCCATATTATTATCCAGTGGGAAAGGTGATCTGTTGAGTTAGACATGCCTGTGGATGAGCACAAAGTGAACGTGTGAAATCCCAAAGTGTTGGGTGCATTGTCATGTGAACATAAATGAAGATGATGTATTAGCCTCCTGTGAGCAACAAATTTGGAAAGAAGTCTCTAGATGATTATGCTGTGTGAGGCAATGAGAAAGAAGATATGTAGAGTGGATGTGCCCATGGAGGAGCACATGTGAACGTGTGATGATCTGGTTCTTTTGTGTAATTCAATTAACCAGAGATATGACATCCCCTATGGATGTGCCCCTAGTGTATGAGCACTAGTGCGTGTATCTGATCCTTTTCTATATATTGTTCGAGAGTCAGACCTGCCTGTAACCCTAATTGTTATGTAAAGGGGTACAGGTCGACCCCACCTTAATGTGATTAATAATAAATGTAAAATATAATTAATCTGGTTAATATTAATTATAATAAAAAAATAATAATAATGTGACTTAGGGAGGTCGACCCTGTTGAGCCAATAGACACTTCTGTTGATAGGACAAGTCTAATATAAGTAAAGGAAGATTCTCCATTGTGGAAACATATCTTTCTTGTGATTTTGGAAATTTCAACAAGTACACTTCTTTGGGAAAAGTGAATATCTCTCTTGGGCACTAGAGTTCTAGGGTTTGAGCACCCTCTTGTGTGTTAGGGTTTATCTTGGTGGTGAAGGTATTTCTCTTGAAGAATATAGTAAAGGATTTGGTTGGGTTTTCTTCCCTTGTTGAGAAGGGTTTCCCAGGGTACTTCTTGTGTTCTTGTGCATGGCGCTTCTTCTTGTGATCTTGGTTGCTGCAACATTTATGGTTATGATTAAATGCTAAAATGGAATGAACTTATAACTTAACCTAGTTTATTGAAAAATCAACAGGTAGAAATATTCTTCTATAACATAGTTATTGTACATACCATGTTTACATAGTTTCTGTACATATCATGCATATCTATTTCTTAGAAGATAATATGTTCAGTGAAACAATAACTATGGAAGAATAACAAGATAAGGATTGCTATTACGATGACTACAAGTCAAAGAATGCACATGAAAAAGATGAAGTATGTTGACAATATTTGGTGACAATTCCTGTGGAAGCTATTATATAAGTAACAATTTCTAAATCGGCCACAATCAGAATCAAACTTGAAGAGACCCATGAGGAGTCAGACCAGAAAGAAGTAAATAATCAAGAGGAAACTAGAATAAAACTTGTGACACTTTGTAGAAAACAATAAGGATGAAGACATAAGCATGGACTCTCTTAGATGGAGGGAGATGATTGCAAAATTCCAAAAGAAGAGCATGCATTCATGCATGAATCCAATATTAGGAGGGAGATAATCCTAAATGATATGATCCATTGAAGAATATGTGAATATTATAAAGTATCTGTCCATGTTCCCCATTGGAAGTAGCAGCCATGATAAGCAACACATGTTCAGTTTGACTCTAGAAGAAGTTTTGTTTCTTCGAAAAGAAGCCTTAAGTATCCTTGGTTGTCCATATACATCTATGTTCCTATGATGAAAGGAAGAAGTTGGAATATTTAGGAAGGAAGGGCATGGAATCTATATAAGAATCCATGGACCCAAAAGCTAAAGAGGAACATGAGGAAGAACATGAAGATTCCAAGAAAGAAAGAAAATCTAGCAAAACCAGTTATTATACCGAGAATCATAAGACTACCAACATGGTTTGAACCCAATAGAAACAATCAAGTAGAAGAAATGAAAGTTGTGATGAAGAACATTTTATGTAAGAAATTGTGAAAAAGACTTATGAATGAAAGCATTGCAAGATTCAGAACTAGAGGTTCTTCTAGAAGGAGGGATACGACTATGATGACATCTTGTTCCAGTAAACCAGATATACCTCTTGCAGTATCCATGGATTCAAATCTACATGTTGATGTTTGGACAACATCGGGAAGACATTCTCTAAAGATAATAATTAATAATATAATTATTAATTGATTATTAACTATAATATATAATAAGTAAATAATAATAACAAATAGTTATTGATTATTCAAGGGACGCATCCTTTCATGGATGGTCACCTTATGTTCCCTATATATGGAACACTCACCATTGTAATAATATATCGATCATATCTCATATGAAGAAAACCAACATGGTATTAGAGCAGAACAGGGCCTCACTCCCCCATAGGAGGGCCTAGGTAAATATAAGAAAATAAAACTGTATAATATAAAGGCCAGGCGAATTTTGTTTCCAATGGCACTGTCAACGAGTGCAATGGCATCTCGTCATTGGTATGTGGTGGCTAGAGTCGAGTCTGATCCTGATCATCATCAGATTTTAGAAAAGGTCCATAAGGTGTCTCTTCAAGTAAATTCATCGAGGCCTCTATATTAAGCCATTGGGCTGCTCGATAAATTCCTTTTGTGTTTTTGTTGTAACAACAGATATTTGTTGGTGCGCCCTTTCTTGTGGATATTCCTTTGGCAATAGTGTGACTCACCTCTGTTTTATATCACTACCTCCTCTCAGATCTGGACCATGGACATGTTAATTATCCACAGAGGAAATCACTCTCATATGGTTGACCATAGGCTCGTTAAACATCAAACACACATCTCTTGGGAGTACAAATCTATGCGTGTGGTGGAGCACTCTTAGTTGTCAGTAATCGGTGTTATGGTGTCGAAGATCGTGAGCCTGACTTCGTCGATTTCCACATTTCGAGCATAATCGTTACTTGTAGGTGGGATCTGCGTTGTGCCTCTCAAAAACCACTTACAACACCATAAATCCTTAGTTGTCGAGGATTCTTCAAAGGCTCTTGTCAAGGATTGTGAAGCTTCTATGCAATCAAAATTTCATGGGGAAACTGGCGTTGTTTTTTTGTTGTTAGAAGCATAATGGATGCAGGAGGGGCGTCGACACAGTAGGCATTGAGTGTTCTTATTCTGTTGGTGTTTGAGGCATTGCAAAGCAATGATTGGGCCATAAGAAATGCTTCCTTGGAGGCTTTTTTTTTGCCTAGCGTCGAACATTGAGGCTCCCCTGCTTATGCATTTAAAGTCGTCCTGCATCGCGTCTCTCAAATCCCATCGATTTGATAAGGTCAAACCAGTTCAAAATTTTTTCATTCAGACTTTGTAAGCTTGGAAGAGTGTTCTGGATTCTAATGGACACTTCCCATCACTTGAAACTTCTACTAAAGAAAATATGTATGGGATCTATTTTGCTAGTTTGGATTTTGGAGGTTTATGGCATATTTGTTTGCCAATTTATTGGATTTGAAGATTAAAATAAAAATAAAAATTGAGTAAGATGGTGTTAACAAATCTAACATCTCTAGTACTGATTGAGTGTCAAATCAAACGATCATGTTATCTTAATCTTCTTATCAACATTAAGACAGAGGTGTGGTGTTTTCCCTCCTCTAGTCAACTAACCCCTCTGGACAAGGGTTTCCCTAATTAGCCATGTGAGGTGGCTAGGTGTGAATAAGACTTGAAGCTTATCCATTACTATGCCATGTGAGGTGTCTAAGTGTGAATGAGGCTGTGGTAGTAGTCTTGTCTATGCCATGCGAGGTGGCTAGGTGTGAATAAGACTACTGGGAGAGGAGAAACATCACTAAATGGTCATGGAGACTATGGAAGTTGTTGTGTACTATTCGATGGCATTGCAGTAGTTGTGTGATACTGGTTGATTGTAGCATAGTCATAAATAATGTGGCAGATAATTTGAGCTATCGATGTCATGGAATTAGCAATATGCTACTAAATGATTGCAAAGTAATCAATGGATCACTAGATGAAGGAACCAAGACATTGGTTTCACGAAGAAGCCTCGATCTGTCTTGGGGGACATTGGTTCCATGAGGGAACCTAGATGTGTCCTAGAGATGTTTGAGGCAGGGATCAAGAGGAAGTACACCATTCCTCACAACCCTCAACATAATGGAGTTGTAGAGAGGAAGAACAGATCTATTGTTGAGACAGTCAAGGCGATAATTCATGATCAACATTTACCTATGTTTCTATGGGAAGAGGCATCCATGACTATAATGTATGTTCAGAACAAAATTCCTTGAGGAACATGACTTCCGAGGAGGCCTTCACCAGAGTTAAGCTTGAGGTTGGACACTTCAGGATATTTGGGTGTTCAATATACATTTATGGTGTACAGTGAGTCGTTGAAGGAATATCGGATCTTCATTCTTGGTCAGATACAGATTGAGTAAGAGACATAAAGAGATGGTATCTTCCGAGAGAGAAAGATAACTCAGAGATATTTGTGCTATGCTGCAGCTATGAGCCACATCATTGATTATATACCTTCATCTTGTGAGGAGGCAACTAGTCATCCAGTATGGAGAGATGCCATGATGGAGGAGTATCAATCCATCATGAAGAAATATGTGTGGGATATTGTTCTGATACCTGAAGGGAAGTCTGTAGTGACTTCCAAATGGATCTATAAGATCAAACACATAGTTGATGGTAGCATCAAGAGGCACGAAATGAGATTTGTTGATAGAGGATTCTCTCAGGTGGAGGGAATAGATTATGAGGAGACATCTCCTCCTCTTGCTCGATACACTTCTATCCGGATGATTATTTCCTTTACAAAATCCATGGGTTAGAGAGTACATCAGATGGATGTAAAGACAACCTTTCTCAATGGAGAGATTAAGGAAGAAGTATACATCGATCAACCAGATGCTTTCGTGATACATGAGAAGGAGTCTCTTGTGTGCATCTTGAAGATGACCTTGTATGGAATCAAGAAACCATCTCGAGCTTGGTATGCAAGGATTGATATACACCTGATGATTTTTGGGCTTCAACAAAGTGTTGTCAATTACAACTTGTACTACAAGACTGTTAATGATGAGTCCTTGATTTTGGTCCTCTACGTTGATGATTTATTCCTCACTGGTACAGAGAGACTTATTATTGAATGTAAGTATGTGTTGGCCTCTGAGTTTGAGATGAAGGACCTTGGTATGATGCACTACTTCTTGGGACTAGAGGTGTGGCATAGAAATGATGAGATCTTCCTGAGTCAGGGGAAGTACACAGTTGAGATATGAAAGAAGTTTGAGATACTGAACTTGAAGCCCGTGACTACACCAATGATGACGAATCTGAAGAAACTAAGTGTGCCTTCTTCTGACTATGATGAAATTGATCCGACTCTATATAGACAGTTGGTTGGATAACTGATGTATTTTGTTAACACCAGACCAAATAATTGCTATGCAGTGAGTACACTTAGCTAGTTTATAAGTTAGTTGAGATAGACACACTAGATTGTTGTGAAGCATGTGTTGAGATACTTGCGAGGCACAATTCGAAATGGTTTGAGATATACTTCCAGTATTGATATGATATGGCAGGAATATATTGACTCTGATTGGGTAGGGAGTGCAGTGGAAAGAAGAGCACCTTCAGGTGTTGCTTCACTTTGTTATCTTCCATGGTTTCTTGGTGTAGCAGGAAACAAACTTCTATGGCTTTGAGCACAACATATGCAGAGTACAGTGCATTAAGTATGAAAATCCATGAAGTAGTGTGGCTTCACAAGCTCCATGCAGATCCATCCGAACATGTGTTGGATTCCACCATTATTCATTATGGTAACTAAAGTTGTGTGAAGATCTCTGATAATCCAATATTTCATGACAAATAAAACCACCTTGAGATCAAGTACCATTTCATCCAAGACATGGTGCAGACGAAGGAAGTATTGGTGCAGTACCTTCCTACAGATGAGCAGGTTGTTGATGTTCTTACCAAACCAGGATGAAGTTTAAGTACTTCCGTGACAGACTTGGCGTGGCAGAGAATGCCTCCCTCGTTGAGAGGGAGTGTTGATGTTTGTAGCTTCCTGTGACATTCTCCAGATCGTACTCCTCAGATATGACTAAGTTGATTTGATCTGTGATGACACTTATCCGAGAAGGGATAAGTGGAACACTTATTCGAGAAGGAATAAGTGCAATTGGGCTTATAACCCAACGTTCCATGTGGAGAGAACATAAGGACATGTCAAGGGAGTTGACCCTTGACATCATACACTATGGGAGTTTACCCTAGTGTTTCTAGAGGGTGTAGCCTCTAGAAGTCCACATGGAGTGCCATGTGTGATAAACTTTCTCCAGATCGTACTCCTCTGTGAATTGAGTTGAGTTTATATGTGATGACACTAATATGAGAAGGGATAAGTGGAACACTTATCCGAGAAGGAATAAGTGAAGTTGGGCTTATAACCCAATGTCCCATGTGGAGAACACATGAGGACATGTCAAGGGAGTTGACCCTTGACGTCATACACTATGGGAGTTGACCCTAGTGTTTCTAGAGGGTGTAGCCTCTAGAAGTCCACATGGAGTGCCATGTGTGACAAAATTTCTCTAGATTGTACTCCTATGTGAATTGAGTTGAGTTGATATGTGAGGATGCATATTCGAGAAGGGATAAGTGAATTTGGAATTTTATGCCAACTTCCTAGAGGGAGTAGCCTCTAGAAGTGTTCCTAGAGGAGTAGCCTCTAGAAGTCCACATGGGAGTGGCATGTGTGAAAAATATTTTACTATTGTGGTGTTTTTTGTACTACTGGCAGAGACTACGTGTCTCTGGACAATAGTTGTGTACTACTATGGAAATATACCTCCCTAGCTAAGAAGGAGTGTTGATGCTTCAACATCGGGCATAACTTCTCCTAGATTGGGCTGTAGACCAAGGGAGATAGAATACATTTATCACAAAGGTGCACTTGTGGTAAATGGGCCTAGACGTAGTCCTTCCTTGATCATGACAAGGAATAATATGGACTCATGGTGCTTGAAGTAATTTCCACGTGTCAGTTAGCATGAAGCCGACATTCACTCATAGGTGTGTACCTACGGTGAAAGATTCTGTTGTAGTCTTAGTCCTAGTCATGGTGATTTGACAAGGAATGATAAAGAATCAAGATGTTATATGATTTTACATGCGGACCCAAAGTGAGCCTAATCTTAGAGATATTTAATTGGCTTAGAGGGAGAGCCGCAGAAGGAATTTTTCCTCAGTTCAGGTGGGAGAGAGATGTCTCCCAAGGCTGACAGACAAGTGTCATGAGTCTAGGTTGAAGTTTGTATACTTCAAAGACAAGAGTGGCACGTTGCAGAATGTCTCCCTCGTTGAGAGGGAGTGTTGATGTTTGGACAACATTGGGGAGACATTCTCTAAAGATAATAATTAATAATATAATTATTAATWKATTATTAACTATAGAATATAATAAGTAAATAATAATAACAAATAGTTATTGATTATTCAAGGGACGCATCCTTTCATGGATGGTCACCTTATGTTCCCTATATATGGAGCACTCATCATTGTAATAATATATCTATCATATCTCATATGAAGAAAACCAACACATGTAACCGAATGTTCTTCTGAATAAAGCAAATTGAGAAAGAAGCTTATGTAGAGAAATCTCAAGGTTTTGAGGTATAGCAGAAAGAGACCTGTTATCACTCCAAGAAACTCCTTAGGGTTGTAGGCTAAGGATGCTTGGTAACTTAAGAAATCAATAATAAATGTGTGTGGATCAATGGGGTAACTGAGGATGGCTAATGAGAAGAAAAACTTATCATGCATTCGAATGAGCCAGTGCTTTTAGAAACCAATAATCAGATGCAATAATTTGGAATGGGGTATGAAGAACACTATTCTAGATAACCAAGTACATTAACATGCAGGGTCATACAAGATAGTAAGAGTTCATTCAATTCGAATTCATGAGCCAAATAAGAAGATGACAGTTCTTAATAGCCGAGCTAAATTGAATCGAATTACAGAGCAATGAAACACATGAGAAAATCTGATATTAGTAGCAAAAGAAAACTGTGATTCATATCAAAATAAGAGTCTAAGTACATAGGCCAAATGTATCCAAGATTGAACCCCTTAGTGCTCCAAATGTCTTTGGATTTATAGCCTTTTACAATCAGTTTCAGATCCTAAAACAATGGATCTGATATTCTAAAAATAGAAAGTCAAAACTGATTTACAAAAGATAAGGAGAGATCCTCAAGATGAAGTCAACCTCTATCTTTTGGTCTTCAAACATTGGTTGAAAGTTGATGAAGTGTAGCTTAGCCTTCCAAGGCTCTTTGATCTGTTCCTTTGAAAGTGGAATTCGAATTTGATGATGTGTGCCAAAAATCCCTATCATTTTGCCATTGAAAATGACCAAATCTAGTCAAAAAATTCCCTTTTGACTTTCATCTCCAAGAATGGCCTTTAGATTTTGACTTGATAATTCACCACCTATTTATTTGAAATGGTTTCAAATCATTCTAACCCAAAAAATCCTGATTTGGGCAAAAATTCGACTATTCTGGCCGTAACAAGCTTTCAACAGCTAACTTACCTGAAAATCTGCTCTTTAGCTGTTGAAAGGCGCAACTTTCAACAGATAACTGGTTATAATTCTGCCTTCTGCGCTGGTGAAAGCATATATTTTTTCAAAATCAAATTTCTCGGTCATGGAGAGCCCGTTTTGCATGCTTAAATAGTCGATCGACATCTACAAATCCTAATATTTCCAATGGTTCTTTCAGATATGCCTTTGGATCTTGGGAAGCTATCAAAATTTTCCCTACAATATTAGGCATCATTCTTACAAAAATGTCGGTGCGTTTTTGATCGCTAACATCTGGCTCCAACTGGGATGGATACCTCCCTGTGAGGTTTCCAAGAACCTAGCAGACCTTGTGCCTTTAGTATTGGGCCATGGAGTCATGCAGCCTTTTCGGTGGTTAATGAGCACATACAGGCTCGCCTAAACCACTGAAAACATAAATTTACCCAAAAATCAAAACTTGATGAATCTCGATTACCTGCAATGCTTGATTCAAGAATTGATATGCTAAGAAAGTGAGGAAAAAAAGGTTAGAGATATCAAAATAATTTAAGCAACGAGACCACAGCTGTAGAGCATACAAAAGGATATCCAAATGCACAACTGTTGTTATCTATGGCATCGAAGGGTTCTCAGAAATTGTCTGTCTCTCTGAACATCTGTTATCCAAAACAATTGATAGTGCAGCATGAGTATGATTAGAAGCTGATTGGTTTAACGGATTTTGCTGTTTGTGGAATGGTTCAATGTCAGCAAACATTGACCTGAGCTTCTCCTCATCCAATTTGTCAAAGTCTTGGGATCCTTTGGATGGTATGGATGCTGCACTTCTGCAATCGAATTCATCTTCCTCTGCTGAAAGAGGTTCACTAGATTTTTCAAGGAGTGACTGGCATATGAGTGGATCTTCTGAACAACTGGCCATTTCAGAGGGGACAACATTTATGTTGGCTTTATCAATATGAAAATTGTCATTCAATTTGATTTCTGTATCATGAAAAGTGTCTTCCTTAACAACTGTTCTCACTTGCTCCCCAGGTTCTAGATGAAGATATGGACCCATCTCAATAGGAACATGGTTTATGTCATTTCCAGATTCAGAGTACAGACCCGACATACATGATATGGCTACAAACCCAACAGAAAAATTACTTTACACACATTCATCTCTATGATAATCTGGACCCTTGAACTTCTAGCAAAACAGGTGCAACATCTTTAGCCTCTTCCACAGTACTAATGGGATTTTCGGTTGAAGAGATTTCTGTAGGTTCTGGTGAACATCTAAAAATTAAATTCTCCCGCTGACAGCTTGAGTGTGCTTCATTGCTACTACTGCTTGCACTGTTTCCACTGCTTTCCCTATCACTCTGGAAACTACAGTTTGTTAGACTACAAATGTTGCAGTTGCGCTTTGACTGTCCTAACTTCTTCTTGAGTCGTTTCACTTCTTTTATAACTTCTGAAGCCATTTTTAATTCATGTCTTGAATCTCTTTCTTTTTCACTAGCTGATAGCTCTTCACCTTGTAGTCTCAGGTATTCAACATAGATGTCCCCAACAAGGATCCATACCTGACCCCAGAATACACTTTTCACACCAAACTGACCATGTGTAGTCTCATTTTCATTATGAATTTCAAACACCTATGGACCACCATTCTGAAAGGAATCGTTTCTTTGATTTCTTGGCTTGACTTGGGCATCGGATGAACTGCGCAGTTTTGAACTGCTTTTCTCCACAACTGGGACATACTCAACTTCCTCTAAACATGGAGGCATAGACCCATATACCAAGCATGCTAAATCCACAACCTTTAGGGATCGATTCAGTTGCCCATCATTTTTATAAGCATGTCCAAGTGCCAGATAAGACCCTCCTAACAACAGAACAAGATGCCAAAGTTTTCGGTCCATTCTATACCCTACTAACCACTCTCGAATGTCGCACACTTAAATACAGTCAATATCACCACAGACACATACATGAATTTGTTGAGTATGCCGAGACTTCCCCATTGTTTTATTGCCATCTTCCATAATCTTCAGTTCAGTATCTTGAATTTGGCGCTTCCACCTAAGAGATTTGATGGCTTGTGAAACATGATGAACAATAGCTAATTTTGCAAATATAGGATCAGTGACAGCCTCCACCAGTTTTGGAGAAGTTTCTTCATTTTGACACATGGCTAAATTATCTTCATTCATAGAACATGGTATGAGGATCCTTGCTAGAGGCCCTACATCTCTACTCTCTACCTCAGTCAAATCTTTCCCTTCTAAACATGTGTTTGGTACTGAAGCTTCCAAAGATGAATCATGGGATTTTTCAAAAACTCTATCAGAAGAATCAAAGTGAACATTTCTTTTTCTGTATTGTTCATAAACGAATGTCCCTGAATTTATTATTTGGATGTTGCTGACGAAAGCTCCAGAGGGGATATTTTTTCAACATCAATAATAGAGGGTTCAGACTCCAAAAGAAAATTCTCAATTGTCGAGCCAAATTCATCATAACACTTCAATATCAATCTTGCTACCTGTTCATGGGCACATGCACGAACCACCAAATGCTCTTGTTCAATCAAAAATTCCAAACACTTCTTGAAAAGCTTAGCACACTTGGAAGAAGGAAGTGGGTTACAGCTCTTCTCGTCTTTGTTTGATGAACATATTTTTGATAGAATAGAGAGATCAAAGAGTTGCATCAAATCCCCTCCATCATTTTTTTACAGCCAATAGAAACCTGGATACGTTATCTTGCAAAAATTTTCAAAACTGAAAGACCATTCTGCTGGACAACTTGAGGATGGAAGACAACAGTTCCATATTCAGCAATACCTTGACGAAATCTCAACACACAGAGAATATAGGTGACATCCCATCAATTAAGGCGGAGGTTAAGCGAAAACTGTGACATAACTGACCTGTTAACGGAATTTGAGGCGACAATTTGCTCGAGCTTTGATTACATAAGCAAATTTGGAGTCTTTGATGGTTAAAACACACACCCATGTGATGAGTTGGCTCTGTAAACTGGAGTTTCGACCATCTGTTTGGCGCTTCGAGCAAAACTGGAGCTGAGATTGCATTCCTGGATGCGAGATTTACGGTGCCAATTTGGAATTCAGTCCCCTCTCAGAGCTCTGAAGGAACTGGGCCAGCTATATCCTGCCTAAATTACTAAATCAAAGTTGAAATAAATAGCATTATAAATATGCTGCCACYGCCTGTCAAGAACCCATGTTTTCATGCACTGAGATACCAACCCCCTAACTAACAAATCTCGTTGTTAATTTTGTGTATATCCTTCCGTCCCTTGAGGATTCATCACCATCTGCAACAATGAGCTTTAAACGAGCATTTTCTGTGAAGTGGGTGTTCTCAACGATATTAATCCAGAGAGCCCACAGGTAGAGTTATTATATCCGCTCATGCAGAGCCGAAAGTTTTATACTTATAACTTCTTGAGTATATATCCAATAAATGGAGTACATCCAACAATAAATATCTTCATACAAGAAGATCGGCTGTTACAACACTCCACAACAAATCAGATCAATATTCAGCAATTGCACAGCTTGGATGGGAGGCGTAGGAGAGAATTCTGTAGACGAATCAGATGCTGCTGACACAGAAATCTCTAAAACAAATTCAGAGTATCGTTTTAATGGAGAAATCAAGAGATCAGAATGGGATTTGGAGGTTCATAAGGTGATTGAATGCCAATGCACGAGAATCAAATCAGATTCCATTGGAGCCAATGCATTCAATCCAATGAACGAATGGCTGGCAACAGGAGGATTGGCCAGAAAAATTCGGTTGTATAACTTCAATTCTCTGATAAATTTACTTTCAGAGGAGAAGGAGGAGAATGATTTAAGAAATCATCAGACTGTGAAGAAGAGTGGGGGATATCATGATGAGGAGAGAAACATGGCATCTTTGAATCAGATATCATGCACAAAAGCTCTCATCTGCACTCCTTCAAAGCTGAGCAGCCTGAAAGGGGATCCAATGCACGGAGAAGGCGTTATAGCCAGTGGGGATTATGATGGAGTTGTGACAGAGTGGGACACTGAGAAATCTTTCGCAATCTATGCACGAGACGAGCATGGTGGGAGGAAAGTTTGGAGCGTGGATTATTGTCTTCTATACCACAATCTCTGTGCTTCGGCCTCTGACGACGGTGTTAAGATCCGGACTTTAAACTGAAAACTCTGCAACCATGATATCTGCAACCATGACCTCTGTACACCTTCAGACATGTCTTTTATTCACACAAGCTCACTGCTATTTCTATTGCAAATTAGAAAAATAAATGCTCGAGAAAGAGCTTATTTCCTTAACTACCCTATTTTAACCAACTGCTGCCTCAAAATTAGGTAAAATCATGCTTCCAATGAAGCCATCTGAGTATTTGAATAGCTGGTAAATTTTTTGATCTGAAGATGAATGTAGGTAACCCTGAAATACTGATATATACTTCAAAAATGCAGCATAACCAACCTTTGTTTGGCAAAAGAAATTTGACATCTATGCTGCTCGAAGATTTCAGATAGTACACAAACGGATCTATGAAATTGAAAGAAAATACCTCTTGCTGCTGTTTCAACTGAAAAGTAGAAAGTATCTGCATATTTTCTGGATTATCATGGCTTCCACCTTCAACTATGTGCAAATATGAATAGAGCTGCAAACTAACTTCGCTGTTGATGATGAACTGTTTTTTGTCGTCTGCAGATTTGTGTTGAAGTATGGTACATGCAAACTTGCTGATTTTTGGAGGTGACTTTTCAATGTATGCTGCGGGAGTTTCCAGATGGCTAATTTTTTCACAGTATTGTTCTTCATCAACATCAAATTCATAACTGTTATAAATAGGAGGGCTGCTCTTCAAGTCAGCAAATCTGATGCAAGAATCTGATCTGCTTCATCTGCATACTTATCAAAGATAGGTGAACAAGAAACCTTTGTGTCTAGCAAAGAAAGACAAGCCATCTTCAAATCCTTCTCATCCATTACAGTCGAAAAACTGTCATGAGAAACCTCTTTGAAAATTTGAGAGCAATCCTCTTTTATAACTGATTCTTCATATAGATCAAAAGAAGCATGTGCAACAGAGATAAGATCTGATGCATCTATAGATATATAATTCTCGTTATAATCATTTGTATTATGAAGATCTTCCTCTTGAACAACAACAATAGAAAGAATTTCATGTTCGCAACTAGAAGAATAGACATTTTGAATATGTGAATGAAATTCTTCACAACAACCCTCAAGAAGAATTTCCCGAGCAAAAAACCTTTCACATCGATGATGGAATACTGTATGAAGCTCTTTTAAAGAAGATATGCTAGAAGGAGGTAAATATCGATACGATTCACGAGCATCTCCTTCTAATGAGAAAACAAACATATTCATGAGCACATCCTCATGATTTATATCCAGCTGAATCATGTATTGATGAAATCTGATTAGATGATCTGAAGGATTATCTCCTTTCTTTTCTGCAAATCTTGGGAGGTGATCTCCCCAAATATCTATAGAAGGAACTGGATGTGGGAAACCAGGAACTGTTGAGAGGTCAAGAGGTGCAAACCTCCGAGCCAAAAGAGCTGCAAATGCTTTTGAAATTTGATTATTGTGGAGTCGCCACTGACTTTGTCCTTCATGGAGTCGCCAGATAGATAATTACAACCAAATGATGTCCAAGCTTTGTCTATCATCAAAACTAGATCTTGTCGTCTCGCAAGGAAGCTGAGCTTCGATCTCCTCTCCCCGGCAACGACGCCATTTTTTTATCACTCTAAGAAACTCCTTAGGGTTGTAGGCTAAGGATGCTTGGTAACTTAAGAAATCAATAATCAATGTGTATGGATCAATGGGGTAACTGAGTATGGCTAATGAGAAGAAAAACTTATCATGCATTCGAATGAGCCAATGCTTTTAGAAACCAATAATCAGATGCAATAATTTGGAATGGGGTATGAAGAACAGTATTCTAGATAACCAAGTACATTAACATGCATGGTCATACAAGATAGTAAGAGTTCATTCAATTCGAATTCATGAGCCAAATAAGAAGATGACAGTTCTTAATAGCTGAGCTAAATTGAATCGAATTACAAAGCAATGAAACACATGAGAAAATCTGATATTAGTAGCAAAAGAAAACTGTGATTCATATCAAAATAAGAGTCTAAGTACACAGGCCAAATGTATCCAAGATTGAACCCCTTAGTGCTCCAAATGTCTTTGGCTTTATAGCCTTTTACAATCAGTTTTAGATCCTAAAACAATGGATCTGATATTTTAAAAATAGAAAGTCAAAACTGATTTACAAAAGATAAGGAGAGATCCTCAAGATGAGGTCAACCTCTATCTTTTGGTCTTCAAACATTGGTTGAAAGTTGATGAAGTGTAGCTTAGCCTTCCAAGGCTCTTTGATCTATTCCTTTGAAAGTGGAATTCGAATTTGATGATGTGTGCCAAAAATCCCTATCATTTTTCCATTGAAAATGACCAAATCTAGTCAACAAATTCCCTTTTGACTTTCATCACCAAGAATGGCCTTTAGATTTTGACTTGATAATTCACCACCTATCTATTTGAAATGGTTTCAAATCATTCTAACACAAAAAATCCTGATCTGGGCGAAAATTTGACTATTCTGGCCGTAACAAGCTTTCAATAGCTAACTTACCCGAAAATCTGCTCTTTGGCTGTTGAAAGGCACAGCTTTCAACAACTAACTGGTTATAATTCTGCCTTCTGCGCTGGTGAAAGCGTAGATTTTTTCAAAATCAAATTTCTCGGTCATGGAGAGCCTGTTTTTCATGCTTAAATAGTCGATCGACATCTACAAATCCTAAGATTTCCAATGGTGCTTTCAGATCTTCCTTTGGATCTCGGGAAGATATCAGAATTTTCCCTACAAGATTAGGCATCATTCTTACAAAAATGCCGGTGCGTTTTTGATCGCTAACAAGACCCATGTATGAAAATGGAAGAAGACCTTGTATGGATTCAAACAACTTGATGCAGGGTATCTCATATACAAAACAAGCATGGCAAAAACTTCCTATGAAAAAAAAAGTGTATTAGAATGGTTACTCATAAGTCTGGGTTGATGGATTGCAAATCCATGGAAAACTCCCATGATAACAGATCCGAAGAAGTTGAGAGACTCTAATCCATTAGACCCATCTCTATATTGACAATTGATTGGATCGTTAATATATTTGGAGAATACTGAACTGGATATTTGTTTTTTGGGACACTTAAATTATGATATACAACTGGATGGATTTATCGATTCAAATTGGGCAGGGAGTGAAGATGACAAAAGAAGCGCTACTTGGATATGTTTCAGTTTGATATTTTCCATGATGTCATGGGATAGAAGGAAACAAAAGTCTGTTTCGCTCAGCACTACATAAGAAAAATATATTGCAACTTGTGATGCTTGTACATAAGCATTGTGGCTCCGTAAGTCAGTATGTAGATCGTTTGATCAGGTGCTGAATTCGACCATGATATATTATAATGATCAAAGCTATGTGAAAATTTCATAGAACCCAGTGTTCCATGATAGATCGAAGCACATTGAGATCAAAAATTATATTCTCTGTGATAAAGTCCAGAAGGGAGAAGTGGTTCTCTAATATATCTCCACAGATGAGCAGATATTTTGGTAAAGCCTCTATCCAAGATGAAACGTTTGCGTACTTAAGGGACAAGCTAGGGATCGTGGATATGACTTCCTTATTGAAAAAATAAATGATTACTCCCAGGTTGGGAGGGATTACTGATATGTTATTGATTTATGGACAATCATTTTCGTGTTCGGAAAATAGTTCAGGTTGGAAAGTTCCTTTCCAATCCGGAAAATGGTTCAAGATTTCTGACAGAAAATCATTTTCCAACTAAAATGGTCTAGATTAGACAATCATTTTCGTAATGAAAATGGTTAGATAGATTGCTAATGTACCATAGACAACGATTCCCCTTGTGGCCAGTGTTGGGGAATGGTCTAGGATAGTCATTATTCTTGGAAATAACTTTGAGTAGTATTCAAGTAGAATGGTCCACCTCACCGGGCAATCATTATTTCGAAGTTCATAGTTGTGAGCAGTTTCAAAGAATGGTCCGTTTTGGAGGTTGGTGTAGGACAATCATTTCTATAGGAAATGGTCTAGACAATCATTCCCTAGGGCAGAATCATTCTCTCTAGGTTTCACTGTGATTAGTGATGGAGGAATGGCCCAGTTAGGTGAATGGTCTAGGTTCAACAATCAAGGACACACATTCCCTAGGGAAGACTCATTCTCTCCAGGTTGCACTATGATTAGTGCCAGAGGAATGGACCAACTAGGTGAATGGTCCAGGTTCATAAATCAGGGACATTTATTCTTCTATGCTTGAGAAGAATAGTCCAAATAGCCCATGGCTGATGTTTTACTTTCTAAGGGCAGATGCTCTTCCATATCTCATAGATGTGAGTGGAAGAATGGCCCATATGACTCATTTTGTATCATGATATTGTTGATATCAGATGATATGATTGTTGTGGAGACTGTATGTCTCTGTACAATAGTTGTATGCTAATATGGTGGATGTGATCTACTGGTAGTGATTTTGTGTCACTGGTTAGTAGCCGTGTGCTACTAGGAGTGGTTTTGTACCATTGGGTAGCAATTGTGTACTACTATGGATAGACACAATTGTGTTCTATTGGATGGCATTATTTTGATTTCCATGGAGACTATAACTAGTGTTGGAGATGATTACCAGTTAGATGGATAGTTAGTATGATGATGGACATACATCCTTCTTGTGGAGGATGGTCCTGGTTAAAATATTACTGGTGGATATACATTCTCCATGTGGAAAATGGTCAAGGACAATCATTCTTCTAGAATGTAAGTATGGATTAGAAGAATAGTCCTTGTATACCATGGCGGGGCTTCCAACATTTGTTCGAACAATTATTCTTTTAGGACATATGTCCAAATTAGAAGAATAGTTCTTTCATCACTCTCTAGAGTGAGTGAATTATTCAATTTCATGCCCAATTACCCAGAAGGATTATGGCTTCGAGAGATGATGCAGTTGATGCTATCAAATGGTACTAATAGTGATGATGGTTCTCATGATTTGATCATGAGATAACCTGTGTGACTATGATGATTCTACCGGTTGAATGGTCTGTTTGTGCTCAATACCATTTACTTTAATACATCCCTTTCTAGGAGGGAGTGTTGATATTATGGTAGCTGTGGGAGGTATTAATCTCCACATCTAAGCTTTGACAAGACTAAGAATATTTCGGGAAGCAAGAGAAACCATAAAGCGTTGGATAATAACCCTAGGAGACAAGTCGACTCAAGAGAATATTTAATATTGAGTTATTATCTTCCAGAAAGAGAAGTCCACCCAGTAAAGTGAGATAAACTAGTATAAATAGAGGGCGCTAGATCTCATTTGTCACTCTCACTCTCACAACTGCGCAAGACTAGTGGTGCACAAGTTTGGAGAGGAATTGCAGCTGCAACTGCTACAACTAGCATTTTGGTTTGGCTTGGAATTTACGTTGGTTATGGTTTGGAATTTATGCTCGGTATTTGGTTATTCTTGCTTGGTGCACTAGCATTGGAAAAAGGTGTGCTACCTTGGTTGGTTATTGGATTGATTCCAGAATTGTTCTGTCCGTCAAGTTTAAGGTGCTCAAGGGTGGCCTTTGTGCCTATGGTTGGGTGACAATATTGATATATTGATATAATGTGGATGTTACTTCTTTATTTTCGCTTAACTTCATGTGTTTGTAAAAAAGATGTGTTACATATGGTATCAGAGTACATTCAAACCTACGATAAGGGACCTCTTACGCCTTCCACTATGTTAAATTAAATGATTAAATATGTATCACTAATTAATTTTGAAAATTTCCATGCAGGTAATCATGGCTAGAGGACGCATGGGAAGTAGACATCATGGTGTGGGAGGAAGAGGTGTGCCTCCTCCGATAGTATCCATGCTAGAGGGATAGAACTCCCAGGGATATGAGAAGACTATTGATCATGAGCAAGTTGTTGTGGGAGATGTGGTAGGTATGATGATATCCTTCCAGAGGATTTCAAAGAAGTTGATCAACCTCCTGGATCGAGATGAGGTCAGAGCGTCTGTGCCCATACTGGATGTCAACACCAAAATTGCAGGAGTTGAAAATTCAATTGAAGGAGTTGTTGGATTTAGGACTTATACTTCCAAGCGTATCACCATGGAGTGCGCGAGTGACTTTGTTAGAAAGAAGGATGGATTGTGGAGACTTTGTATTAACTACCGTCAATTCAACAAGGCTACAATCAAGAGCCAATATCCTTTTCCAAGGATTGACGATTTATTTGATTAGATAAAAGGAGAAATTGTATTTTATAAGATCGATGTGAGACCATGATATCACCAGTTACATATCAAAGAGGAAGATATCCCTAAGACCGCATTTAAGATGATATCTAGACACTATGATTTCACCATTTTACCATTTGGATTGACAAATTCCCTAGGCGTATTTATGAGTTTGATGAATGGGGTATTCCATGAATACTTGGACAAGTTTGTGCAAGTATTTATTGATGACATATTGATTTATTCTCGGACGAAAGAAGAGCATGACGAACACTTGATATGGTTCTATAATGTCTAAGAGAAAACAAATTGTACGGGAAGCTATTGAACTGTTCTTTTTACCAATCAAAGATTCGTTACTTGGGACATATCATATCTGGAGAAGGTATCACTATGGATCCAATGAAAGTAGAGGCTATTATGGAGTGTCCAACTTCGACGAATGTACACAAAGTGTAAGTTTTCAACCTGTGAAGTAAAGCAATGCATATAGATTCTTAAGCAAAACAAAAATTAATCAATGGCTCATACACATAGTACACAAAGATTTATACCAGAAACCCTCAACCGAGGAAAACCTTTCTTATATTCATTATATCGAATTTCACCATTCACCATACAATATATACAATGTTTTTTAGGTATTCCATAGATACCAAAACCCTAATCCCTTAATCCGGGATTAATTTGTCGAATCTGATGCACCCCCCCCCCCCCCAAACACACACACACAAAAAGAATATAACACATACCCAACATTATCCCACTTGTTGTTTTCTTTGCATCCAGGGGTCCACAAGATTATATAGTCAACAATCTAGGGAAAAAATGCCCATTGTTACTCTACACTAGGAGAAATTTTCTATGCTCACAAACTTTGTCAATGAATCTGCAACATTCTTTAAAGTGTCAACCTTTTCCAGCAACACCTTCTTTTCCTCAACCATGTCTCTCACAAAGTGATACTGAACATCAATATGCTTTGTCTTTGAATGATAAGCTGAGTTCTTTTCCAGGAAGATTGCACTATGATTGTCACAATCTAATCTCACTGCTTGTTGTACCAACCCAATACCTGAACACAATATTTGTAAGCATACTGCTTCCTTGCTTGCATGAGTGGCTGCCATGTATTCAACTTATTTAGTTGATAGTGCCACTACAACCTGTATTTTTCTCATCCAAATGATTGCTCCTCCAAATAGGTTAAACACATAACCACTTCTAGATATTTTGCAATCCATATCTCCAACCCAGTCTGCATCAACAAAGCCCATGTATGTCCACCACTATGTCCAATCCTGGTCTTCCTTGGTAGCACAATGGTAGTGCCACACAAATACCTGAAGACCCTCTTTATTGCTGTCCAATGCTCCTTCCCTGATTTTGACATATACTTGCTCAAAACTCCCACTGCATGTGCAATGTCCGGTCTAGTACAGACCATTACAAACATCAAAATGCCAACTGCACTGGCATATATAACATGGGACATGTCCTCTTCTTCTTCCTGTGTCTTGGGACACTGATTTGCAGATAAATTTACACCTATAGGAATAGGAACCTTGACCGGTTTGCTTCCATGCATATTAAACCTTTGCAATATTGTCTCAACATATTTTCTCTGATTCAACCAGAGTTTCCTGTTTGCACAATCTCTTTTAATCTCCATTCCCAGAATGAAGTTAGCAACACCGAGATCCTTCATGTCAAATTTGGAGGATAGTTGAGATTTCACCTCCTTGATAACATCCATGTTATTTCCTATCAACAACATGTCATCAACATACAACACTACATAAATGAAGTGATTACCAACCTGCTTGGAATATACACAATGATCAGCCCTGCTTCTCACAAATCCCAATCCAAGGATGTATGTGTCAAAATTTTTCTACAACATCCTAGGTGATTGCTTCAGACCATATAGTGATTTCTTTAGCTTACATACCAACTCTTTCTTTCTCGTTACTACAAAACCTTCTGGCTTCTTCATGAAGATTTCTTCTTCTAGATCCCCATGCAGGAATGTTGTCTTCTCATCCATCTGTTCCACTTCAAGATCAAAAGAAACAACAATAGATAAAATAAATCTAATAGAAGTTAACTTAGAAACATGAGAAAAAATCTCACCAAAGTCAATTCCCTCTACCTAGGAATATCCTTTTGCTACTAACCGAGCTTTGTATTTCTCCACTTTTCCTTCGGCATTAAACTTTTTCTTAAACAACCATTTGCTACTAATATATTTTCTTTCAGCTGGAAACTCAGCTATATCCCATGCCTCATTCTTATCCAAGGCATCCATTTCTTCAACCATCGCCTTCTTCTAGAGTTTACTATTCTCTGAGTTCACTGCTTCCCTGACAGTTATGGGATGATTATCAGTAATAGATAAAAAAAAATTGGAACGGAAATTAGGTGGACTATACCTTTCTGGTTGCCTTATTTCTCTCACTGATCTCCTCAATACTGGGGTATGAGTTTCTTCTTCTTCTTCTGCTTCATCTTCTTCAGATGATTCCAATTTTTCATCATCCAACTCTAGCTCTATTTTCTCAGGTTTGTCTTGCCTTGGTAGGAATTCCTGTTTGGACAAATCTTTCACCTCTCTAAAAACAACATCCCAACTATAAACAATCTTCTTAGTTTTTGGGTTCGAAATCTTATAACCTTTCACAATATCTTTATAACCAATAAATATACACTTTTCAACTTTTTTATCTAGATTACTCCTATTTTCCTTTGGAACATGTACATAAGCATTAGAACCAAACACTCTAAGATGTTGAAGAGAGGGTTTCTTTTCAGTCCATACCTCATGTGGAGTTTTTTCATCCAACGCTGATGAAGGTGATCGATTGACCAGGTAACATGCTGTACCCATTGCCTCTGCCCATAATTCCTATCCTAACTCGGCACCGCTGAGAATGCTCTTTGATTTTTCCATCAGTGTCTTGTTCATCCTTTTTTGCAACTCCATTCTACCGAGGAGTGTATGAAGTAGTATTATGCCTTGCTATACCACACTTCTTACAGAATTCTTCGAATTCATTTCCGCATAATTATCCACCATTATTTGTTCTCAATACCTTTATTTTCTTCTCTATTCGATTTTCTACTAGAGCCTTAAACTCTTTAAATTTATCAAATACCTCATATTTCTTTCTAATAAAATAAATCCATGTGTACCTTGAGAAATCATCTATGAATGAAACATAATACACAAACTTACCTAGTGATGGAACATGAACATGTCCAAAAACATCACTATGTATCAATTCTAAGATCCCCTTTGCTCTTGTAGCACCAGATGGGAATCTTACTCGATTCTGTTTACCATATATGAAATGTTCACAAAAACCAAAATCCAGAGTGGAATTAGATATACCTTCAACCATGCCTTTACCGTGTAGTGTTCGAAGGCCCTTTTCTCCAATATGCCCCAGTCTTTGATGCCACATCATGTTCTTATTTTCAGGGATGGTATTGGTCTTGTCTTCTTTATTTGTCTGCACAAGGAAAACATAACTATTACACCCATTAGTATAAGTGCTTCCCAAAAAATTGTACAAAGTTCCACACCGAAATCCCCTCATCAACACCATTTCTCCTCGTACCATCTTGCAAGTGCCCATTCCAATACAATATCCACTCCTGCATCATCCAACTTGCTTACATATATTAGGCTCTTGGAGAGTTTTAGAATGTGCAGAACCCTAGGGAGAGTTCTAATCCTTCCATCTTTTAGCAACAACTTAACCCTTCCACATCCCATGATTTTTTCTGTCGAGTCATGTCCTAGGAATACATCACCACCATCATATTTTTCATATTCAAAGAACCATTCTCTATGAGGAGTCATATGGTATGATGCACATGATTCGATAGACCATATGTCATGGTATACATGTGTACTTGTAGATTCCAGGTAAACATTAACTCCTTCTTCAGTGGAGGTTTTCGCCTTTGTGGAAGAGGTACTATCAAATCCCTTTGGTTTTTCAACCTTCTTAGACTTGCAATCTTTCTTATAATTCCCTCTTTTACCACACTTCCAACATTTCCTCAAAGATTTTCCTGGAGACTTAGATCTACCTATAGATTTATATATCCCCCCCTAAGGCTTACCATGATTCATGTCTTGGGTACGACCTCTTACAAATAAAGAATCTGTGCTATGACTATCCATGCTTTTCTGCCTCATCTCTTCAGATAACAAGGATGAAACTACATCCTCATACTTCAATGTAGATTGAGTGTTACTACCAATTTCTACAACCAGATTATCCCAAGAGTCTGGAAAATAACATAACAAAGTAATACACTTATCTTCTTCTGCAATCATAATATTAACAGAGACAAGTTGACTTACCAAAGTATTAAAGGAATTTAGATGTTCTGTCATAGAATCTCCATCTTCCATCCTAAGATGATACAACTTATTTAGAAGAAACAACTTGTTTACCAAGGACTTTGATTGATACAAATTTGATAACTTATTCCATAGTTCCTTGGTTGTAGATTCTCCCAAGACATTCAACAACACTGAATCTTCCAGGCAGAGTGGAATAATACTCCTTGCTCTTCTATCCAACTTCTCCCAATCTTCCTTTGACATACTAGTAGGTGGTGTACTAATAGTTTTTTTACTAGCAGGTTGTGTACCAGTTGTCTGTGTGCCAGTAGGTTGTGTACCAGTAGGCTGTGTACCAGGATCCACAACGATCCATTGTTCTTTGTCTACAAGAAGGTCCTCCATATTGAGCTTCCATAGCTCAATTTTTTTACTGTTGAACTTCTCTATATCTATTCTAGAAGAGTTTACCATTCCTCTTTATACACTCGAATAACCACTGCAAAATCTCCCACTAAACCCAGGTTTATTACAGACCCAAGATAAACCTTATCTATCAGGACCGAGCCAAACCCTCAACAACAAAGGCGTCTCTCTGAAGCCAAAAATGAGCTCTGATACCACATGTAAGTTTTAAACCTGTGAAGTAAAGCAATGCATATAGATTCTTAAGAAAAACATAAATTAATCAATGGCTCATACACATAGTACGCAAAGATTTATACCATAAACCCTCAACCGGGGAAAACCTTTCTTATAATCATTATATCGAATTTCACCATTCACCATACAATATATACAATGTTTTTAGGTATTCCGTATATACCAAAATCCTAATCCCTTAATCCAAGATTATTTTGTCGAATCTGACGCGCCCACACACACACATGCAAAGAATATAACACATACCCAACATGAAGTACATAGCTTTATGGGTTTAACAGGATATTACTGACGATTCGTGGAAGGTTTTTCGAAGATAGCAAATCAATCACAAAATTGTAGAAGAAAAACAAGAAGTTCGTATGGACAGAGAAATGCGCGGAAACATTTCAAAATCTTAAAGAGTTGTTAACGACAACACCGATATTGAAGGTCGCCGACATGGACAAAGAATTCTTGGTATGCACAGATGCATCCAAGGAATTTTTAGGCATAGTTTTGATGTAAGATGATCGAGTGATCACTTACATCTCAAGGAAATTGAGAAGGCATGAGGAAAACTACACAACACATGACTTAGAGTTATTAGAAATTGTATATGCCTAGAGAGTATGGAGACATTATCTAATTAGAAGAAAATTTGAATTAAAGAAATATCATTATGGATTGCAGCATATATTCACTCAGAGTGACTTGAACGCGCGAAACAGGCGTTGGTCAGAATAACTTGGTGAATACGAGTTTGAGATTACTTACATTAAAGGAATGATGAACATAATAGAAAATGAATTGAGTCAAAGACCAAACTTATTCTCGATAATGCCTCTTAAGACGAATCTTTGAGAAAAGATTCTAGCTCTATAGATTAATGATGAATGGTACAAGGAAGTTAAGGATAGTATTGGACAAGATACCATAATGGTATCGAAGTATGAAGGTTATTCTTTTGACAATGAAGGATTTCCGAGGTATAACAATAGAATTTACGTATCTGCTAATGATGAATTAAGAAGTTTGATCTTAAGAGAAGCTCATCGACCAATATACATGGCTCATATGGGAGTCACGAAGATGAAGACAGACCTTAAGATTTTATTCTTCTGAAAAGGAATGAAAGCAGACATAGTTAGTTACGTTGCGAGATGTCTAGAATGTCAGCAAGTGAAGGCCAAACATAGACATCCAATAGGATTTTTACAACCACATGTTATTCCTTAATCGAAATGGGAGGTCATTTCGATGGATTTTATTGTTGGATTGCTACTGACGACAAGGAGACATGATTCAATTTTTGTTGTTGTTGACACTCCGACGAAGAATGAACACTTTATTTCAATGTGTACAACATATCATGAACCATACATAGCTAGTGTATTTATTAGCGAGATTGTGAGGTTGCATGGTGTACCGAGAAGGATCATATCCGATCGAGGATCGATGTTTAGAGGACAATTTTGGACTAGTTTCCAAGATGCTTTGGGAACACAACTAAATCTTAGTACACCATATCACCTAGAAACAGATGGGAAAATAGAAAGAATGAACCAGATCTTAGAGGATATGCTTCATATGTACATGATGGATCAACATAAGCGTTGGGAAGACTTCTTTTTATTGGTATAGTTTTCATACAAAAACAGTTACCAAAGTACAATTAAGATGGAACTATTTGAGTTTCTTTACGGACAACCATGTCAGATGCTGTTGAGTTGGGATCAACTTGAGGATAGGGTCCTGGTAGGACCAGAAGTGATCCAAGAAATAAAAGAACATATGCAATCGATAAGACAAAGGATTAAAGAATCACATGATTGACACAAGATTTATGCTGATGTGCACCGCGTTGACCATAGTTATGAGGTTGGTGACATATTTTTCTTGCGGGTTAAACTGCATAAGAGTTCGATCAAGTTTGGAAGGGGTGATAAACTCTCTCCTAGGTTTGTAGGACCTTGTGATGTTATGGAAAATAAATGACGCATGGATTATCAACTAGAATTTTTTGATTCTTTGAGGCGCACAGACGATCTATTTCATGTATCTGTTTTACGACATTATATTAGTGATCCATCACATGTTATTGACATGATTTCTTTGCAAGTGTCAGACGAGGGTGCTCTCATGGCATAGCCAATCCACATTCTGGACCATCCCACTCGACAATTATGACGTCAAATAGTTGATCAGGTTAAGGTCCAGTGGGACAATTATAGTCCACCCTCGACTACATGGGAGGATGCATATGAGATGTGTCAACAATTTTCTTATTTGTTTGATAGATTAGATATGTAGATCTATGCCAAATACACTTATTTGCTTGCATTTATATACTATACAAACTTTGGGACGAAGTTTAAAACAAGAGGGGATGTATGTAACTGATGATATCATGGTAGCTACAGGAGGTATTAACCTCCACATGTAACCTTTGACAAGACTAAGAATATTCCAGGAAGCAAGAGAAACCCTAAAACATTGGAAAACAACCCTAGGAGACAAGTTGACTCAAGAGAATATTGAATATTGAGTTATTAGCCTCCAGAAAGAGAATTTGACCCAGTCAAGTGAGATAGAGTAGTATACATAGAGGGCGCTAGAGCTCATTTGTCACTCTCACTCTCACAACTGCATAAGACTAGTGGTGCACAAGTTTTGAGAGGAATTGCAGCTGCAACTATTGCAATTGGAATTTTGGTTTGGCTTGGACTTTCTCTTGGTTATGGTTTGGAATTTCTTCTTGGTCTTTGGTTATTCTTTCTTGGTGCGCTAGCCTTGGAGAAAGGTGCACTACCTTGGTTGGCTAATGGTTGCTTCCAGAATTATTTTGTTTGTCAAGGTTAAGGTGCTCAGGAGTGGCCTTTGTGCCTATGGTTGGGTGACAATATTGCTATATTGTCTATGGTGAAATGAGCAAACCTATTTTTCTAATAGGTTATGGGCCCACACTATATTCAGAGAGTCTAATCACTGGAAAATAGATTGGGAGGATTTTCTTAGTTACAGTTGCAGTTGCAGTCAAAGTTTTGTTGCAACAACAAAACCCTAACCCTCTTGTTAAGGCACCTTAAGTGAAGATATGGACCTAATTCCTGAATAGCCTAGTGCTCCCTAGCCTAGTGCACCTCCTGGTAATCACAACAAGCCAAGGCATCAAGTTTGAGTTTTTGGTCAAATTCAAAGGTTTACCAAGTCAAAGTCAAAGGTTGGCCAAGTCAAACAGTCATGACTTACTCTATGAAGTCAAAAAACAATTTAGAAGGGGCTTCTAACTTTAGAGCATGGAAGACAAGGATTGACCTCATCCTTGCCAAGAATAAAGTGTTGGATATCGTGAAAGGCAAGATCATGGAACCACAATTTGAAGTTGGAAAAGAGAAGGAGCCTCAAAACATTGCAGTTATGGAGAAATTCAAGGAAAATGAGATCAACGCTATGAGAATCATAGTGGACTCTGTAAAATACCACTTGATACCCTACATCTCTCATCTTGACTCATCTAAGAAGATGTACAATGCCCTAACTAACCTATTATTAGTCAGAAACATTGGACAAGTGATGGGTCTGAAGAATGAGCTCTGTGACATGAAAATGAATGATGACAACAACATACAATCATACTTTGTAAGAATCTCTTAGTTAAAATATTAACTACAAGATATTGAAGAAATCATTTCAGAAAAGGAACTAGTAAATATAGTAATCAATGGCCTTCCCAAGAGATGGGATGCATTTTCTACAAGCATGAACACATGAAAGGAGTATCTCACATTTGAATAAATTGGACTTGCTATGCACAAGAATAATAAAGGATTATCACAAAATAGAAATCCAAAAAGAAATATGATGATCACGCCTTCACAGTAAAGTTCGAGATTTTCAGGAATAAGAGGAAGTTTGGCTTGAGGAAGAAACCAAATAAAGAAAAGGATATGTCAAAAATACAACGCGTCAATTTTAGAAAATATGGTCACTATGGGAACCAATATCTTGAGTTAAAGAAAAGGAAGGAAACATACGAAAAAACAATTGCCGAAGAAAGGGAACCCTCAAAGAAATCCAAGCAGGATAAAACAAACTTTTTCTTCTAGCCAAGGTAACAATATTCCTCTATAACATAACTTTTGTACATATCATGTTTACATAGTTCTTGTACATATCATGCATATGTATTTCTTAGAAGATAATATGGTCAATGAAACAATACCTATGGAAGAATAACAATATGAGGATTTCTATTACGATGACTACAAGTGAAGTAATGCACATGAAAAATATGAAGTATGTTGAAAATCTCTGGTGAGAATTCCTGTGGAAGATATTATATAAGTAACAACTTCTAGACGAGCCACAATTAGAATCAAAATTGAAGAGACCCATAAGGAGTTAGACCAGAAATAAGTCAATAATCAAGAGGAAACTAGAATAAAACTTGTTACACTTTGCATAAAGAAATAAGGATGAAGACAAAAGCATGGACTCTCTTAGATGGAGGGAGCTGATTGCATAATTCCAAAATAAGAGCATGAATTCAAGCATGAAACCAAGATTAGGAGGGAGATAATCCCGAATGATATGATCCATTTAAGAATCCATGAATATTATAAAGTATTTTTCCATGTTCCCCATTGGAAGTAGCAACCATGATAAGCAACACATGTTCAGATTGACTCTATAAGAAGTTTTTTCTTCTTCTAAAAGAAGCCTTAAGTATCCTTGGTTGTCCATCTACATCTATGTTCCTATGATGAAAGGAATAAGTTCAAATCTTTAGGAAGGAAGGGAATGGAATCTATAGAAGAATCCATGGACCCAAAAGATAAAGAGGAACATGAGGAAGAACATGACGATTCCAAGAAAGAAAGAAAAGCCAGAACAACTAGTTATTATACTGAGAATCATAAGACTACCAACATGGTTTGAACCCACTAGAAGAAATCAAGAAGAAGAAATGGAATTTGTCATGAAGAAAATTGTATGTAATAAATTGTGAAAAATAATTATGAATGGAAGCATTGAAAGATTCAAAACTAGAGGTTATTCTAGAAGGAGGGATAAGACTATGGCGACATCTTTTTCCAGTAAACCAGATATACTTCTTGCAGTATCCATGGATTGAAATATACATGTAAAAGACTGTTCTTCCCAATAAAACAAATTGAGAAAGAAGATTATGTAGAGAAATTTTAAGGTTTTGATGTATACTAGAAAGAGACCCATGTATGAAAATGGAAGAAGACCTTGTATGGATTCAAGCAACTTGATGCAGAGTATCTCATATACAACAGAAGCATGGAGAAAACTTCCTATGACAAAGAAAGTGTATCAGAATGTTTACTTAGAAGTTTGGGATGATGGATTGAAAATCCATGGAAAACTCCCATGATAACAGATATGAAGAAGTTGAGAGACTCTAATCCAGTAGACCCATCTCTATATTGACAATTTTTTGGCTCATTAATATATTTGGAGAATACTCAACTGGATATTTGTTTTGTGGGACACTTAAATTATGATATACAACTTCATGGATTTATCGATTTAGATTGGGTATGGAGTGCATATGACAGAAGAAGTGCTACTTGGATGTGTTTCATTTTGATCTTTGCCATAATTTCATGGGATAGAAGGAAACAAAAGTATGTTTCACTCAACACTACAGAAGCAGAGTATATTGCAACTTGTGATGCTTCTACAAAATCATTGTGGCTCAGTAAGTTGGTATATAGATCCTCTGATCAGGTGTTGAATTAGACCATGATATATTATAGTGATCAGAGCTATGCGAAACTTTGAGAGAACCTGATTTTCCATGACAAATCAAAGCACATTGATATAAAGCATTATATTATCCGTGATAAAGTCCAAAAGGAAGAAGTGCTTCTCCAGTATATCTCCACATATGAGCAGATACCATATATTTTGGTAAAGTCTTTGTCCAAGATGAGAAGTTTGCGTACTTAAGGGACAAGCTAGGGCTCGTGGATACGACTTACTTATTGAAAATGGAAGTGATTACTCCTAGGTTGGGAGGGAGTACTGATATGTTATTGATTTATGGATAGTCATTTTCCAGTTCGGAAAATGGTCCAGGTTGGACAGTTCCTTTCCAGTTCGGAAAGTAGTTCAAGATTTATAATAGACAGTCATTTTCCAGTTTGGAAAATGGTCGATATCAGACAATAATTTTCGTAATGAAAATAGTCAATGTACCATAGACAATGATTCCCCTTGTGGCCAGTGTGGGGGAATGGTCTAGTTCAATCATTCTTCTTGGCAGTCACTTTGAGAAGTGGTTAAGTAGAGTGGTCCACCTCGCCGGGAAATCATTCTTTCAAATTTCATAGTTGTGAGTAGTTTCGAAGAATGGTCCATTTTGGAGGTTTGTGCAGGACAATCATTTCCATAGGAAATGGTCCGGACAATCATCACCTAGCACAAAATCATTCTCTCTAGGTTGCACTGTGATTAGTGCTGGAGGAATAACCTAGTTAGGTGAATGGTCTAGGTTCAACAATCAGGGAGAGACATTCCCTAGGGAAGACTCATTCTCTCTAGGTCGCACTATGATTAGTGCCAAAGGAATGGCCCAACTAGGTGAATGGTCCAGGCTCAGAAATCAGGGACATTTATTCTTATATGCTTGAGAAGAATAGTCCGGATAGCCCATGGTTGATGTTTTACTTTCTGAGGGCAGATGCTCTTCCATATCTCACAGATGTGAGTGGAAGAATGGACCAGATGAGTCAGTTTGTATCCTGATATTGTTGATATCAGATGATATGATTTTTATGGAGACTATATGTCTCTGGACAATAGTTGTATGCTAATGTGGTGGCTGTGATCCACTGGTAGTGATTGTGTGTCACTGGTTAGTAGCCGTGTGCTACTAGGAGTGGTTCTGTACCATTGGGTAGTAGTTGTGTACTACTATGGATAGACATAGTTGTGTTCTATTGGATGGCATTATTCTATTTTCCATGGAGACTATCACTAGTGTTGGAGATGATTACCAGCTAGATGGATATTCAATATGCTGATGGACATACATCCTTCCCATGGAGGATGGTCCAGGTTGAAAGATTACTGGTGGATATACATTCTCCATGTGAAAAATGGTCGAGGATAATCATTCTTCTAGGATGTATGTCTGGATTAGAAGAATAGTTCTTGTATCCCATGGCGTTGATTCCAACAATTATTCTTCTAGGACATATGTCCAAATTAGAAGAATGGTTCTTGTATCACTCTCTGGAGTGAGTGATTTATTCAACATCATGCCCGATTACCTAGAAGGAGTATGGATTCGAGAGATGATGGATTTGATGTTATCAAATGATACTAATAGTGATGATGGTGCTCATGATTTGATCACGAGATAGCCCGTGTGACTATGATGATGCTACTGGTTGAATGGTCTGTTTATGCTCAAGACCATTTCCTTTAATACCTCCCTTTCTAGGAGGGAGTGTTGATATTATGGTAGTTGTAGGACGTATTAACCTCCACGTGTAACCTTTGACAAGACTAAGAATATTCCAGGAAGCAAGAGAAACCCTAAAGCGTTGGATAATAACCCTAGGAGACAAGTCGGCTCAAGAGAATATTTAATATTGAGTTATTAGCCTTTAGAAAGAGAAGTCGACCCAGTCAGGTGAGATAGAGTAGTATAAATAGAGGGAACTAGAGCTCATTTGTCACTCTCGCTCTCACAACTGCATAATATTAGTGGTGCACAAGTTTGGAGAGGAACTGCAACTACAACTACTACAACTGGCATTTTGGTTTGGCTTGGAATTTCTCTTGGTTATGGTTTGGAATTTCTGCTTGGTCTTTGGTTATTCTTTCTTGGTGCACTATCCTTGGAGAAAGGTGTGCTACCTTGGTTGGTTATTGGATTGATTCCAGAATTAATCTATTTGTCAAGGTTAAGGTGCTTGGGGGTGGCCTTTGTGCCTATGGTTGGGTGAAACTATTGATATATTGTCTATGGTGAAATGAACACACCCATTTTTCTAACAATAACATCCCATTCTACTGAGCACACTTATATTGACTTATTCTTTGAGAACACTTATGTGCAGGTGATCCGGTTATGGTACATTATGATTTCATTTCGATCATGAGTTATATATGATGATGATGATGTATTGTGATTCATTGTTACTTTCAGATGTATGTGTATTGACATATATTATTTACGAGTTATCTTGAGTGTGCAGGACACATGACAGGTTATGGATGCTGATGGCATTAATGGACTTCCTTGGACTCCATATTGAGTAAAGGAGTGGATTGCATTTTGATTGAGTATTTCATTTTACACACATGTGATATAAGATTGATTACAAAACGATTTATGTATATGGATTATTGACATTGTTTTTTTCAGTGGATGTAGGATTGACGATGCTTGCTAATCCAATTCACATAAGGAGTAAAGTGGTCATGCACAAAAACCGAACATTTGAGGGAGAGATGTGGAAGCGTAATTGTCATAGCCTACTATAATTCCCCTGTGACCTGAACTGTAGGTTAACAATTACCTAGTTCAAGAGGTACACGATGCTGGGAGGGAAGACTGAAACAATCGCTCACGAGGAAATCTAAGGGGTGCACAATGAGGAAAAATCCTTATTCCTTAGAAGCTCTTATTCTCTCACAAGGTTGAGCGAATTCCAAAATCAGTCAAAGGCGAGTGACACCCTTGGAGCATGGAGGTGCGTCTTGAAGGGCACTTCATGTAATTAAAACACGAGTCGATAAATCTAGGTGGCCAAGAAAACATTGAAATGTTTAGACCTTGTTAAAATAAAATAATTAATTAGTCAGTAAGTTATGAACTTAGAATCCTAACAAGAGTCTAGGCCTAGTCTAAGACTAAGTCTAAGTCTAAATTTAAATAAAGGATTAAATAAATTATGACACAAGTTAAAAGAATAATCAAACTCCAGGAAAAAGGGAAATAAAATTTAAAGGTTGGATGAAATGAACATGTGTGCATGAAATTAATAAAATAGGTTTTTAATATAGAAAGAAATAATAATATGAGAGAATATGTGTACACATAGAATAGTATCTTGAGTCAAACTACCACTAAGTCGAACTAAAAGAAGACTCCTAATCCAACTCTAACTAAGATCTAGTTAGGGTATACTCATTAAATGAGAAATTGGGGAACAAAGGGACAACTAAGAGAAAAAATAGGAACACATTGGGGAATGTGAGGGAAAATGGATTTTTAATTAAAATAAAAAGGACAATTACTTGTGCAACTTGGGGAGAGTGAGACAAGTGTGTGGGTGAATAATCACTAATAAAATAATTAAAAAGTTGAATTACTTGTGCATGTGGACAAGTGTCATTGAGATTTTACCTATAAAAAAAAAGGGGTAGAAGGGATATGGGACTCACTTTGCATAGTATTGTTATGTTGTCAAAATTTATTTGACTGTGTTTTGCTTGTGAGAGTTGGGATTTCAAGCTTAAGAAAGAGTGGAAGCTCTTCCTTGCAAGGCAAGATTGAGAGCTACTGTGTTATGGTTTTGTGCTTGGACCCTTTTCATCTCGGGGGATAAGGGGGAAGACGAGTACCTCTAGTGTTGGATGGGAGGTACCAATGCAGTCTTGGATTAGAAAGCAAAGAAATGGATAGCTGCGCAAGTCTTCAAGTTGAAGAACAACTATTCATATTATCTATCTCTACAAGTTACAATATTTCCTGTTGTTTTTAAGTTACATTATTGTGTAGTGGAATATCATTCAAATTGTGCATTGGAACCGAAAGTAGGAGACTTTGTATACTGTCTTTATTATCCTTGTAAATACAGATGAATGTCGATAGTAGCGAGGATTTATATTTAATTAACACATATATTTCCTACTACATGTTAGATAAATTTGGTTCATTGTTTGGAATTATTATGATAATATTTCTTAATGTAATCGAATATGCTTGAGTATTTTATCCTATGATTGAGATCTATTATTTTGAATAATTTTTTTTTGTAAAAGATAAATTTTGTAGAACTTTCCTTAGCTAATGAGCTAGGAAGGGAGATTTACTTTTAAGAAATTATAGTCGGATTTTTCTGTTGAATAGTAATTCCGGTTCTCTGATCTTTAAGTTAATGTGTTCCTGGTGGAAACTAAACAATGTTGTTAGAAGTTAGATACCTTTCTATCCTTCCTCAAGATATATCTCTGGAAGAGACGAAAAAATTTAATGTACCCTGACTAAAATCCCACAAATCAATTTATTCTATGCCTAATACGAAATAAAAAGGTGGAATCGTTAATCTTATAGTCTTAATATAGATATTTTTGTAGTATTATTCCAGTATAAATAGGTCAATGAATTGGAAGAGATATGAATATATCAATGTTATTGCTCAAAATTCTTCAACTGTTGTTTCCAAAAGGATTGACTTGCAAGAGGATAAGATCTATGTGATAGATTTTTTGAAGAAGTTTGAAAACTAAATTTATAAATACACTAAACATTCACATAGAGCTCAATGGAAAGACCTACAATTCAAATAATACTGTGAATTTTTTCCACCTAAGACGATTTTTTCAATGGTTGATTTTGCAGTGAATTATACATTTGCTACACAAAGAGAAATAAAGAGTTAATATGATCATTCTGATCAAGTATATATACTTGTCCACGTTCTATATAGACATGCTCAAGAAAATGTTGATAACATAGAAATCACTGATGATAATCAACATGTCATTAAAAAATATCACTTTTATATAAGTGCCGATCATACACACGATACTCATTATGTACAAAATTGTTTTGATTTACAATATGATTCCTTGAAAGCCCATGGGATCGAATACAATCAACATTGGATATGGTCAGATGGATGTGCATATCAATTAAAATCTTCACGATCATTCTATTGGTTATGTCATCTTCATAAGGAATAAAACATTAAACATTATTAGAATTTATTTGAGACTGGTCATGGTAAAAGAGAGCATGAAAGTGGAGGGGCATGTGTAAAATGAGCACTTCAAAGGTATCATATAAACCATTTTTCCGATAAATTTGAATCTGCTGATCAAGTTGCTCAATAGTGCCAAGCAACTCCAAGCCAAAAACATAACTCGTCAAGGGATGTGCGCATGTGTGTGTATATACATGTTGTACATGTATGAAAGTTCAATTTATCAATAATTTGTCAAGTTGGTATATATATATATATATATATATATATATATTGACATTCATTTACTTTTAAAATTATTCTTGAACCATGCATGTATTTTTGGCATATTGGAATCCAATATGCAAATATATCGATTTGATATAAAGATAGTACAATACATGGGATTCGGAAATTGCGTTCAATTAAAAAACAATCCTACCAAAATGTGTATGCGTTTGATAAAATGAATGCATCTTGTTTTTGTTCAATTTGCATAATGGACACAAAATCCCATGAGCTCTGTGAAAATGAAATGGGAAAATATGTTAAATCTTGGGAATATACAAAAATTAATACAAAGGGGAAAATGCCACTTGCAAGTTTAGAGGAGATGGAATCAAATGGCACCACCATTTCAAATGATGGTGATATAGTTTCCAATCATTCTAGAGAAGGTAAAATGTTACAATTGTTCAAAAATATTTTTTACATGTTTAAATAGTAGATGTATGTGCTAGATATAAAATTTATAAATTATAATTTATAGTACATAATTGTGCATGTTGATCTAACGATTTGCTTGTTGGCACATGGGGATTTATTTGTAGGAGATGTATTTGCGGTGGTTTCACCTATAGAAAATGATGAGAATTTTGGATATTATTTGATGTGGTGCATATAAAGAAAGATGAAGTTATTGGAGAATTATAATGATAATAATTTTATATATGAAAGAGGATCCATTGTACTAAAAGGTTATTTTTTTTAAGAAACCCATGGAACTGAAAGTCATGTTCACTTTCAACACTATCATCTAGACGCCATAAGATGTCAATATAGTCATTTGGTATGTGCAACATCCATAAATTTAATAGAGGCATACGATCAAATAAAAAATCAAAAGTTATAAAATGGAAAATGACAAAATACGATCATGAACGAATAATTGAAGATGACATACCATTATGATGTTTGTAAACAACATTCTAGAAATTCTTTTTACATTTGAAAGTACATTTATATGGATAGGTAGGATTCCATATTGTTTGGTTTACTTTTGTGGTCCTTTCAAATAAGGTGATTTTTTTATGAATTTTTGTACTATTTAAACAAGTTTGCACATAAAATTAGATCTCAATTGGTGGTCAAAATTATAAAATATCCAGGTCCCCATATGTCCTCTAGAACACTTAAGGGACGAGATAACATAATATGGATTTTTTGATCATGTCTCAAATAACTAGATAGTGCATACATGTCTTACATAGATAATATGTTGGTTTCAATTTTTAATGTACTTTTATGCAATTATTTTGAGTTAGATGAAGGCACTCTCGGGTGTATAAATCTCTACATAATCCTCTCCATGTTTGATGAAGAAAAACATGACACTGAAGAATATGATAATCCTCTCCATGCTCTCGACATACGAGAATATTCCTTAGTGGTTAGTCTCGTTACTTAGAGACGAACAAACAATGTACTTTGGAGGCTACACGCAGAGGGTGTTGGTCATATTGCTGAGTGGGAAGATGGTCGCAGAGGTGGAACCTTCTAGATTCAACACTTTGAAGGAACCAAGACTGTCCCTCCTTTTGGACTTGACACAAGAGCAGAGAGTGTAGGAGGACATTTAGTTTGTGAATATAATAGCCAACCTAAAAGGGAAGATATGCACACAAACCTTCATAATTCCAAATTCAATGAACATGATGTGTAATGACGCAAGGACTTTGAGAAAGGTAACAACATGTACGATCTGGGATTTTTTTAATATATGTAGTAATGTATTAGTAGTGGAAAAGTTTGGGGAAATTTGGGATCATTACGAACTTGAGGTTGGTCAATTCAGTTGTCTTCTTCTGTTTTTCCATATAGTCATGAAAACGTGAGGAAGGAAACCTCACAACCCCTCTCAGAGGAAATCGTGTGCTGCCAAAGCAACAATAGATGCAACAATAAACGCTATAGACATAGTTCCCAAGGAAGATAAGATCACTGTGAAGAGTTTGGAGGAGGACAAAGAGGCAGAACTTCAGGTCGGGGGTCTGACTCTGGATCTGGGATGCAACAAAACGATAATGCATACATTTTTGAGGTTTCTCATAACCAGTGACAAAGGATGCTTTGGTTACAATTTTTCCTTTTTTCTATGCTATCTAGTTTTACATACTATATCTACTATTAGAAATAAATCTTAGCATGTTAAGACAAACTTTTTTAAGTTTTTATGACATATGAGCATTTTAATGGCCTCGTTTCCCCTAAGGGGTAGGTTTTTTTTGCTTGGCAAGAGGCTGCCATAGTCTCTTTGGGTTGGAACAACCATGTTATCTTTGTAAACTTTGTTTATAAATAATACAATAGATACTTTAAAAAAAGTACAGTTTCAATTTAAAAAAAAGAGAAAGTACAATTTCAATTTTAAATATTGTTTTTAAAGCTTATATTAAACCATTAATGCCATCGAATTTAATTATTGTTAATTAACTCAAATAGATACAACTACTATTATATTATGTTTGTAACAAATAATTTAAATTATTCAATTCCATTGACGTTAGCTTGTTGTGGAACTTGCATCACCTTGTGTTGGGTTGGATCTCCCTTCTACTTCTTATTGGGTTGACCCAGGTTTAGATATGAACATGTTTCCAACACAACCCTCTAAAACTATTGGCCCTCCTGGTAAACCAGAAGGCAAGGCTGCGCGTAGTTCACACAATGCAGTCTCACCCGAGATAGCTCTGTGGGTGACTTCAATTCTCAAGTGCTTGCAGTCTAGGAATGAGTGGGGATCTGGGTTGTATTGTATCTTCTTCATGCATTAATCTTGTTATTCATTCAATATTTCTAAGATTCATTCATCTTTAGGCTCATGCATGCATTCTAATACATCTAATTAATCATTCATTCATAATGTAACTATTAACATGAAGTAAGCATTCAATAAACATCACATATAACACGGGGTTTACCATGGTTCACTCCCTCCTGGGCTATGTCCAAAAATATTTGGATTCTCTACTCTTTTATTTAGTCAGTTGCAAAATCCGGTGCCGCGCGCATTACATATTCACTCATACAATCCTTATGAGGTTAAGGAACCTCTGTGAGATAGACTAGATCACACCAGGCTCCCCAACCTGTGATCTAACCCTCAAAATCTACCTTACTCGACTCTTCTACAACTCAACAACTTTCAACCAAAATTATCAGCAATATTTTTCTATTTACTTAACCGAACAAACATAACAGAACCCAACCTAGACCTCCTAGGTTCTTATTTATACCATTTTACAAGCTTATATCCGTTACAACCTTTGTAAAAAACCATAAAAATACTATGGTTAGGATTTTCTGCCTCCTCACACATGGCTTTTCCTCTTGCATGCTGCTTTTCCTTCTTTTTTCACATGCTGCTTTCTTGCCAAATATTGCGTATGCTCCCAAAATTAGGTCTTTCCTTCAAAAAATAGGTCTTCCTAAAAATAGGCCCCTGCCCAACAGGCCCCCAAAACAGACATGTGGCTTGTCTTGAGCCACTCAGGAAGTGCATGCTCCTTGTAATGCTGTGTCCAAACTGTGAAACTTTTCTTCTAGTTCCTTTCATTTTTCCTTGATCTGCACAACTTTTCCTGTTAGCCCCTCCACTGACTATGTTGTTACCTCCTCATGCATCAATGCCGCTCCCTCTTTGTGCGCATATGCCATACTTTTCTTTTCTTCCTCCAATTGCACAATCATCCGTGCTACTTGTTCTTGGAGGGGTTCCAATCCGGCTTATCTTTCTTGCTTCTTTGTCTTCTTGATTTTCAACTCTGTCTGTAGCTTCTTCATGTCTTGAGTGCCCTTCAAGCGCTCTGTGATGATCATTGTTTTATTCCTTTTCTTTATCTCTTGTATGGAAACACTGATTATCTCCTCTGCTTGGTCCCACTGTTGGACCTTCTCATATTCTTCCAGGATAGTCCATATATGCGCGACTCTATCAAGCAACTCTTCTACTATCCTTGCTAATTTCTCCATCTCAACTATCTGGAGTGAAAATTGTTTTTCTCTCTATTCTTGGACTTTGTGAGGAGTCGTAGGATTGAGACTTTCCTTGAGCCCMTCAATTTCCTGATTATATTTGTCAATTGTTTGTGAGATCATGTTGATCTTCTCCTCTACACTCCTCTCAATTGCTTGTGCGCTGTTTAGGATGCGATCATAAACTGTTGTTAATCCATGTTTMAGTTTATATGAACATCCTTTCTCCTCTTATTTTTCCAAATTTAGTTGGTCGCATGTGATTTTCATCATTTCAACGAATCCTCTTTGCACCTCCAAGTTGGTTGCATCCGCGCGGGCCCTATATTGCACCTCTTGCATTACGCTGGCCTGGAGTCTGTACAGTTCCTTGGTGGGTATTTGTGCCATGACGAATTCAAATTGCTCCACATCTCCCATGGCTTTCTGCGCATTATCCTGATCCATTCTGATCATTTGGCGTGTGACTGTAAAAGTATCCCTGCCTTAGACTATCAACTGTATTGTCTCCTCTCCTTCTTTCTGCGCAGGGGGTCGCTGTGTCTTTTCCTGTTGCTGTGCTGTGGCCCGTGGTCCTTCCTAGATCCATAATTGTTGGATATTATCATGGACTTCTATGAGCTTGGCCATGATCTCTTTACTTTGTGCCTCTGTAATGCATACCACCTCTTCCCCCCTATATTGGACTTTTCCCATGACTAGCTCCGCATAATCCTCTGTCAGGGTGATGACTGGGTCTTCTGTGCCATACTTCCTTTTCTTGCGTGACTCTTTTTTCTGCGCTAGTTTCCTTATTGTCTATGAGGGATGTGTCCTACTTTTTGTACCCTAGACCCTCTCTTCTCTAGCCTGTGGAGTATCCTTCTTTCCAGTGTGTGTCTGGCTGCCTGTCCTTGTTGTTGTTGTTGTTCTCCTTGGTCGTTTTGGTACTGTGCTGCTCCTGGTTGACTGATTCCGTACTGTATCCTTTCTAGTATTATCTATCAGGATGTTTGTTCTCACTGAAGATCCTTCTCTAGCCTTGTCCTTAGGCCTGGATGATTGCTCCATGATTGGAGTTGTTACTATTTTTGATACTAGCAACTGCCATTGTGCAGCCCAATATTTAACTATTTAGTCCACTTCTTCTTTGGTGATGCAATACTGCATTTCTATCTGTACTGGCCTATCCATCCACATGATGCCTCTATGTACGTGGGAGACTAGTTGTTTTATGTAGATCCCGACATTCTTACTGTACCCAAAATGCGATATATCCAATAGGTTCATAATTCCATAGTTATACAACCCGATTATCCACTCTGCAAGATCCATTATTGGTTTATCGAGGGGTCCAATTTCCCTTGTGTTTATTAAATAACTCTCCTTGGCCAACTCTAGGAATTTTTCGGCATCGTGCACATCATGGTCTGCGTACCTAAGTTTTGGTACCTTTCCCAGCATGTCATCCACAATTATCACTGCATCTGGGAGATAAAGGAGTGTAATATCCATGGCATCCTGCACCTTTATTTTCTATACCACAACATATGGGCATGCCTCTGCTGGGTCTATGTCCTCTTTTTCCTTTTCAGACTCCAGCTGGTCAGTGATATCCTCAACCAACACTTCCTCTCCTTTGTGGGTCTATCACGGTCCCATTGTTTCGTGAGGCTTCACAAGCATTTCAGGGTTAGGGTTCAAAATACCATTCCGAGCCTTGAATCTCTGACCTATCTACCCTTGTTACATTATTGATGTTTCATCTTAAATCCATGTCAGGTTGATTGAATCCATGTTCGAGGTGGTGACATCTTCGAGCTTGACCATGTTTTTGGGCTATCTCATTCTTTCCTTGCGCCTTTGACCCTACTGATTAACCCATACATACTGGCCTAGAGCGTCGAACTTCGGTGGGGTCATTGTCTCTCTAAGTCGCATACTCGCTTGCTTCTTTGTAAAATTCTAGCTAGGGCACACTCTCTATATTTTTCTACGTGATAAAAAATCGCTAAGTGTTGAATAAGCATGTGATTTCCGCCTTTTATAGACCCAGTCATGTCGGTTATTCACTTTTTGTGTGCATTTGCACCAAGTGTAATTTTTCCTACGCGTTGTCTTTTGATGTTTGTCGCTGTAATTATTGCGTGCAAATTTTTTCTCACTTTATTATGGTTCAGTCAATTCTGCGTCTTTTTGTGTTTTTCTTCCGTTTTCTATTTTTGTATTTCTTTTGTCTTCTTTTTCTCCTTTTTATTTCTTTTTATCATTTTTCTGTCCTAATATTTTGTATGATACACTATATACATTCCTTTCCCACTTGTTGGTAGCCATTTTGAAATTCTTATCTTTTCCTTATAAGCTGCCTACACAAGGGTTTTGAACCCTCAATACTTGTCGCAATTCTTTAAACGAAACGACACTATTATCTTTCGCTTTCACACACCTGCCTTTCGTTTTCATTTTTCACGACTGCAAGTGTGAAAACTTTGAGTTGAAAGTCATGTTGATAGCGTTAAAATCATCTTTGGATTATTACAGATCTTTTTGTTTATGTTGTCATAACTCTTTTACCTCCAACTCACTACTAATCATACATTTATCAAAACACCGAACCTTTACTCACTTTTCATTTGACTCTTGTTAATATGGTTTCGATTTATAAGTTCATGATGCAATGTTATTCTGGTGTCTTTGATTGAATCCTTGATGCAATGGTGATATGATATTCTATTGTCTTTGATCAAATTCCTTGGTGCAATGGTTTCATAGAACCCATTAACTTTGTGATTAAACCCTTGGTCCAATGTTCGATATAGTGGTTTCTTTCAAATCATACGAATGGTATTGTTGATTTAAACATTCGGATCAAGTTTTGGTTATGCGATTATGTGATAATCCATTTGACTTTTGGTTTACAATGCTTTGGATTGTGATTTGAATGAAACTATTACCAAGGCACCGTCGATTGTACATGCCAACATGAATGTTTTGCATGGTTTCAATTCACTCCACCACCCTCGCACGCATAAGCATTAACGTATGCCTTGCACTTCGGGCTACCTCTGCTTGTTTTGGGAAAACCTGCGGGCAATTGGTCCTATGTCTACCCTATCCAACCCCCTCACCGATTACCTTGTTGACTGTGTGCTATCTGCTATGGCTCCTGTAGTGCGCATAGAACCCAATGACGTCCAAACATTGCTGTTATTTGATAATGCCCGAGAGGACCAGGAGAGGAACGATTGGTTAGTTTTCATTCAAAAATTTGAGGGTTTCAACCTCGCAGTTGCTCAACAATTTTCCCTCACATTTGATGGATGTAGGGCCAAAGTTGGAGACATCCAACTTGAATTGAACGAGGAATTCCTCAGCTCAGCCACTGGTTTTCCAGCTAAGGGGCAGAAATGGTTTAAGAATTCGAAGGTGGATGAAGTGCCATGGCCGCTCCTGTTTACCTCAAGGAAAATTATTAGTTGTGACAAAGCTTGTATAAAGTGGCCAAACAATTTAAGAGGGAGAAGGCCGACTCCAACCTCTTCCACCACTTTTTGATTAAAATTATCATAGTCCATCATCTGAGGTTGAGTGGAGACTGTTGGGAAGATTTACTGTTGAGGAATGGCTTTGACAGTCCTGAATGTGGTCAAGTATACAAAACCATGGTCACCGAAACCCTTGTCAGGCCTGTCGTGTCCCCTCCTACACTCTTACCCATTGTTGAACCCTCGACCTACCCGAACGATGACATACCCGACACCCTGCCTGACTCATGTTCAAAAGATAGTGTTAAGCCTGTTAAGAGGCCTGCAAGAAAAAAGGGCAAGGGTAATACCGATGTCAATAGCAAGGGTAAGAAGGCTGGACACTAGGTATCAAGGTGTGCTCGCAATAAGCCTAAACATAACACAGACCAGAAGCCAATTGTTTTGAGTGAAGATTCAGATTTTGAGATTGAGCGATTTCTGACCGAGGAGTACCCATAATCACACGACCTTTGTTCTGTCAAGCCCTATGACTACGTATCCAACCTCCCGCCGTGCCTTAAAGATGACCCTAACTTCCCCGGGATCAAGTTTGACAGTGGAACCCCTGGTAATTTAAAATATTCCTCACCTGTAATGACACGGCCTGATCAACCACAGTGCAATGAATACAACTCATGGCTCGAACGATACTATATAGATGTCCCTCTGTTGCAATCCCAAATCAAGTCCTTGGAGGACCGGGTGACTGTGTTAACCAAGGAAAATGACAGATTGCAAGCTAATGACAAGAGGCAAAAGACCACAGGCTCTGTCGTGTTAAAAAATGTAGAGGCAACCACTATCATTGTTAACTCAAAAATAGCCTGATCGAATCGTATCCCTGATACCAAGGTACACACGAATTCCAATGGGAATTGGATCGATGATGGAATTTTAAAACATGCTTTTTGTTACACAGTTTTGGATTAGGTTGTTAGTCTTAGGCAGAAATAGGAATCTGGGAGATTGTTCCCATATTTTTGCAAACAGTTTTTGATAATATCCACAAGGAATGTTTTATCCTGTGGCCTTTATATACTTATTAATTTTTGTAAACAAACCATCACTGTTGGGAGAACAGAGACTATGGACTTATGATTATACAGACTCGAATGAAAGTGGATTTTTTGTACAGCTTTAGCTTCAATTTATCTTAGTTTTGTTCAAGTTTTGTGCATTTCAATTTGTAATCAAATTATTGACTACTTTAGATATCAAGATTTGTTACAGGTTGATGCGATATGATTTAAAGTATTGTCCATGTTTGATGTTTCTTATTTTGCTCACAACACTTACCCTATTTTTATTTAATGAATAGGAGGTTTACCTTCTTTGTTGAATGAGCAGTTCTGTACAAATATTTGCAGAGGGATTTATCTTGATGTGATTATTTGTAAAATATAAAACTGCTATTGCTATATGTCTCGTTTGTTCTGTCATTCGTATTCAAGAGCGTCGCTGCTTCTTGTTTACGAGAAGCTTTTGGAAAATCTGGTGCGGGTTTCCCCCATCAAACAACTAAATCGAATACTGTGTACATGACAAATAGGAAGCGCTATTATAGGTCAGTCTGTTAGTGCTATTTAATTAGTTTAGTTAATATATAAATTTCTTTTAATATGAACATGTCTCACTGTTCATTTCTATAGTTTAGATCTACAGTTAGGATTGTTATTTTATTGCTTAGCTTAGATAACTGTCACTTTATTTCTTTCTCATAAAAATTATAAAAAATAAAAAATAATTGCTTCGCTGTCATAAGACAATTTACAGATGATTTTGCATATTTCGATCAAAATTTGTATTTTGTAAATGCTGTATATATAATAAAGATTTAATTGTATTGATAACTGCACATTTAATAAGTAGAATTATTGTTTTATAATATTAATTAGTAAACTGTATATAGAGTTTTGATTTGTATATAGTTTTGCAGTAGTTGTTTTTCACTTAGATTAGTTTCTTTAGCTTAGTTTTTTCTTTCACTTTCCTAGGACTTAGATCGGCTAACAGAGCCACTAAACCCGTCGGAGTGGATTAATCCAAACGGCTTGGGTTATTTAGAAAACCCCGGACCGGATCCACTCCTCTAGTTGACGAGCAGTCAATTTCGCCCGCCAACAAATGGTGCTAGAAGGAGGGCCGACTAACAAGATGGCCCTATAGGAGCCTTTATTTTAAATGTATTCAATTCCCCCATGGCTCCCCAATTCACCGTGTTGGAACATGCTTTCAAATTCTCATTACCCAATGTTCCCAACGAGACAGTCTCTCGCTTGTCCAAACTCACCTTTGATGGTGGAGGCAATATATCTGCTAAAGACCACCTTAACAAGTTTATGCATCAAACATGACATCTTAGATTTAAGAGTTTTATGCATACTTTTCGCTTTTACTTTTAGAGGTCGGATCAAACATTGGTTTGAATCCTTTCCAGCATGTCACATTTTTGATTGGTTTCAATTTGTAGATGAGTTTATAGATGCTTTTGAAATTTATGATTTCGATCAATTAGTTGAATAATTTCATACTTCGCTAATCAACGACGATTCATCTTCAGAAGACTTTTTGACAAGAGTCTATCATATCCTCTGTAAATTTAATCTCGATGACATGTCATTTGCAATAAGTCTCTTCTGTGATGCTTGCATCCATTCCATCTAGTCATATTCAAGCACAAACGAAGAACTAATTGCAAATCTTATCACTCAACTGCAAGAACACTTCTCTTTGCAAGAAGAGAAGAATCCTTCCGACAATGTTGAACAAGCTAGTGAGGTGGAATCTATTGACCAGGTTCTTATTGACAACCAAATTGGTTTTTCCTTTGAATCATTGTATTTTCAGTCTTCGAACAATATGGAAGAAGATTCATTTCTGGCTCAAGGTGAATATCCTCATTCTTTTAGCTCATGCTCTAATCAACATTTGAAATCAGTCATTGAAGAACACTTAAGCGACGAAAATCGTCTTGAATGTTCTATTACTCCTATGAAACTGATTAGAGAAGAAGATATGCAACTAGAAGAAGAAACCTTAAACCTTCATCCTCAAAATGCACTTTGTTTACAGGAAAGACTAGATGTTTGTCACATAAATTTTGAATTATCTATCACACAAAAGGAAAATCCAGATGATCATATTATGTTGAGGAATTCGTCACCAAAACTGAGTAAGGGTTTTAAAGAAGGTGAAGAGAAATCTCTTGAGAATACCATTGTTAATTCAAGAGATTATTTTCATGTGCTTAGGTCTGATTCCTTTTATTCTTTATATACTGATCTCTTCCTAGACTCTGTTGGACTTGACACCTTACCTACAGCATCCTACTCTTTTCCACCACAATCATATCTTTTCAATATTCTAAATTTTGGTGAAATTAATTCCGAGCATAACATTGATAAAACCGGATTTGACGCTTGTTCACTTTCATCACTCACATGGGAAAAGGACATGTTGCGAGATGATTTTACACAGTTTATTGTTGAAAAGGACAATGCATTATATATTATGGAGATCAAACATTCTAAGTTGCATATTCGTTCTTTGCTTAGCTCGAATCTTAATGTTTATACTTCACATTTTGAAATGATCAATCTCATCGAAGGAAACATTCAAACCAATGATCTAACTGATTGCACGAATCCTCCTATGATGAGTTTCCCATTGATATATTCATTTAATCAAAGTCATGGTTTGCATCCCCATTTTTGTGACAGGATCTTAGGATGGCTTGAATATTCGTATATAAAAAAATTTCATAATAAATACAAAGTTGTGCTTGCTTTATTTTTACCTAAGTATCTTGGAAGTAGACATGACATATCTCTTTTAGATCCTCCATATGAGGAAATTAATGAACACTTAGAGAATTGTCAGGAGGATGGGGAATTTCAGCCTTGGTTGATGGTTATTTCATTTCCTCGTAATCTTGACAAGTTTTTCAAACCTACTTACACTTGCCCATGCCATTATGACCCTAATCACGACATGATTGCACAATGGCTAGAGGATTCATACATCAAGAATATTCAAGGGAATGGTAAGATCATGGTTACTTTGTTTTTAGATGATGATGATGATTATGGTAAGTGTGATATGTTTCTGTCATTTGTTGATATATTACCATTCTTATTAGTAATGATTGATCTTGTTTCCATTGCAGGATTAGAGTTACTACGATGACTACATTGGAAACATGACTTCACGTACTATCCTGATTTGTTTAATAGTTAGGGTAGGTTTAGGAATAGGTTTTCCTTTCAGTTGTATTTCTCACTATTTCTCTTTGTAATAATGCAGTCATGAACGCAAGTGGGTGCACCACGAGAACCATAATACGACTGTTGTTAGGGAAGTCCCCTTGATCCTTTTCTCTTTACTTCTAGTTGAACAATTATCTTCAAAAACGCAGTATCGTCATGAAAATCTTAAATGGAAAGTAAAGAGATAAATAAATATGAATCAACCCTGACCCAAGGTACCATGAGTAAGACTGCTTTCCCATCAAACAAGATTTTCCTACTTTCTTTCAGTCTCCCAAGGGATTTGTTGCATGAGGTTTTCAGATGCACCTTCTGTACATATTTTTTTTTGTTTGGATTTCTTTGCTTTCAAATTTTTCTTCTTTGGTGTGTTTTATTTCCAATTATGCTTATCAGTCTTTCTCTTTGAAACACACATTCCTGCATCATGAACTGTTCGGACAAAGAGAACATAAATTTTTTTCCTCTGAAATGACTGTTGAAAGATTGTCTAAACATCAATTATGATATGCTTATGAAATTTACAGCCATGTTAAAAAAGGTCTGTTGTTTTGTAAGGTAACTAGAGAGGTAGTGGGGGGGCCTAGAGGGCCGATAGTGATAATAGTGGAGGTCATTCAATGTAAGGTGGACTAGGTTCACTATATTATTAAATAAGGCCCACTATGGTAGTTAGATATAATAAATGGGTAATTAGATATAATTAATGTAAGAGGGCTTCTTAGAAGGTTCTACTT